>JARBWK010000007.1:9904191-10209341 GCA_030556195.1 Anolis apletophallus | reverse complement strand
GACAGCCCAGCGGGCCATCATCCCCGGGCAGTCTCCATGGACTGCGGAGTTGTCTTAATCAGCGAGTATATTCCGAACTCTATATTTTCTCTTGAAAAATGGGGGTGTCATCTTATACCCCCAGTTGCCTTGTATGCCGGAAAATACATTACTTCATCTAGTAAGAGGTATTTTTTTTCTTTACAAAGCACAAATTCTGTGGTTGGGATTCATATTACCATTTCCCACCTTCATGTTTCTGTCACTTATTAAGTGTTACTCTAGCCCAGTGTTTCCCAACCTTTTTTGAGCCGCGACACATTTTTTACATTTACAACATCCTGGGGCACACCACCAACTAAAATGACACAAAATGACACTCTAACACAGTAATACATATAGTAAATATGTTTTTAAATGTATTTACACACTCAGTGTGAAACCTGGGCCTGTTTTGATGAACACAATATAGATATCCTGGCAGGAATGGCAGAAAGACACACACGAAGGTCTTGCTCAACAGCTGTCAGTCATGGGAAAACTTAAAACTCTCTGGGTGCTTGGACTTCAACTCCCACCATTCCTAACAGCCTGAGGCCCTTTCCTGCTTAAGTGGCTGGGGGGGGGGGGAGGAAAAGGGCCCGAGGCAGCTAGGAATGGTAGGAGTTGGAGTCCAAAACACCTGGAAGATCCAAGTTTGCCCATGCCAGCTTTCGATTCCATCGCCACATCTATCTTCAGCCTCTGGCGGTTTGAATATATGTGATTATCTACGTCAGTGTTTCCCAACCTTTTTTGAGCCGCGGCACACTTTTAACATTAAAAAAATCCGGGGGCACACCACCAACCAAAATGGCACAAAATGACACTGGGAGCAGCTGCTGGGAGTGCTGAAGCCGGGGAGGGGGAGGAGTCAGGCCAAGCCATGCCCCGCCCCTTCCCCCAGCTTCAGTTCTCCCACAGCTTCGCCAGCCTTGAGGGGGCAGTGCCAAGCCAGCATTGTGCTGGCTCTGCCACCGCTGGCTTGGCACTGCCCCCTCAAGGCTGGCAAAGCTGTGGGAGCACTGAAGCTGTGGGAGGGGGCGGAGCCAGGCCACACCATGCCCCTCCCCCTGGCTTCAGTTCTCCCACAGCGCCCCGGTCCTTTCTTCTTTTTCTTCGCCGCCGCCCGGCCCTTCCTCCTCCTCTCCCAAGCAGCAGGAGTTCGGCAGGAGGAGGGGGGAAGGAAGGGGGGCAGAGAGCTTTTCTTGCGGCACACCTGATGATCGCTCACGGCACACTAGTGTGCCACGGCACACTGGTTGAGAAACACTGATCTACGTGATTTTCTACCTTGTCGCTATGTCTATGGTGCTGCTTCTTTAAATTGTCCGCAAACTGACTGTGTTATTGTGCAGATCCCGGAACTGATATTGGATAACATCGTGAGGATACACTTTGTTTTTTGCACTCACTTCCGTGATTTCATCAAATATCGTGAGTTTTCCGTAGAGGAGCGCTCCGTGAACTCGCTACTTCCTGGTTCGCAACTCCTCCGCTCTCTGTGGCGACCATGCCGAACTACCTTATGTAAGACTCTTGATTTTCTCCAGCAGGATTGGGTACTTTGAATGTGTTTTTTGCGCATGATTACCTATGATTAATTGTGCATTTTGTACTGTGATGTAGCGGCGCTCCTTTAATAAGTAAGGGTATTGGAGGTTCCAATTTCCCACGGCACACCTGATGATTGCTCACGGCACACTAGTGTGCCCCAGCACACTGGTTGGGAAACACTGCTGTAGCCAGCTTTTTCCCCTTACACTTGAGTCTCAAGTGGCAGGAAAGAACTTTTTAATATATAAAATCGTCTTTATTGATTTTAAAAAGAACATAAAGTTTGACCATGACAACATATAACAACTCTACATCACTGTAGACATATCTAAACATAACACTCTAACTGACTGACGAACAAAAGACAAATCACATGAGTACTTCCTGCCCGCATCCCGCCACTCTGTAACACTCTATATTGTGTTACCTACTTAGATCTCATTTTCGATCAAATAATTAACCGGTGTCCAATTTACTTAAACATCATCATAGTTTTTGCAAGATGTATATATTTAAACCATAGGAAATAAAAAAGAAAGGTTGTTCACAAGGTATCATTTAGTGACACTTCAGTCCACGGTTCATGATTTTTCTCCTTCATATACGCCGTCACTTTGGACCAATCTGTCCTTTGGAGTATGTTTCCTTGGGAGAGCTTTTGTGTCAGGATGTCCATTTTCATAATTTCAAACAGCTTTCCCGACCAGTCTTTAATTTCAGGAACAGTGTCTTTTTTCCAATTTTTGGCCAGGGTCAGTCTGGCTGCTGAAATACAGTACACAAAGATCTTTTCTAAGTTTCTATCCATCTCAAAATCCAGTAAACCCAGTAGGAGATATTCCGGCTTTAGTTGGAATTTTGACTCTAGCATGGTAGTCATGACTTTGTGTAGTTTGGACCAGAAGGTCTGTACTTTTTTACAATTCCACCATAGGTGCATACAAGTACCTGCCTCCGTCTTACATTTCCAACAGTAGGGGTTGTAATTTTTGTTATAACATGCAATCCTTTGTGGAGTGAGATACCACCTATGGAATATTTTTATATTATTTTCCTTTAATTCATAGGAGTATGTATATCTCCAGTGGGTTTTCCAGACTCTTTCCCATAGAGCTAAGGGAACTTCACGGCCCAGGTCTTGTGCCCATCTTAACATGCAGGTTTTTATGACCTCCTGTTCTGTTTTTATTTCTAGTAGTTTTGCATAAAGTATTGTTATTTTTTTTGATTTTTTCGTAATTAGTTTGTCCCAAAATTGTTGCTTTTGTCCAAATCCTACGGCTTTGTCCTTATTGAAGATCTCCCTCAATTGTAGATAATGTAGCCAATTCATGGATCCGTCCAGTTCCCTTAGCTCTACATCAGGGATGCTCACACTTTTTCATCATGCGAGCTACTATATGAACAATCAAGTTGAAAAGATCACCTGTTGTGCATGTGACGCGTGCGTGCGCATGCATCTTGACGCTCCTACTGCAGCCTTCCGTCCGCGCAGGGCTTCTTTCTTGCCTGCCCACGAACTCACCGCCGCCTGCAGCATCCGGAAGGGGACCCTCCTTGCCTGCGCGAGCCTCTCTCTTAATGTCTTCGTTGCGCAGGGCTGGGAAGAGCGGCTGCCTGGCTGCTCCCTGGGCCAGGAAACTCAACCGAGAGACGGAGCCTCCTCAGGCTGGAGGCTCCCCACGGCAGCTTGCCGGCCCAGAATCCTCCCTCGCCGTTTCCTTACCTGGGCAGTAGAAGGAAGAGTGGAAGAGGTGCTTCCCCAAGGTGACAGATGCAGCGGGGGGGCACCCTTCCTTCTTTCCTTTCGAGGGTGTCACTCAGAAAGAACGTCCAAGTGGACAGCTGGCAGGAAGGAGGACCCCTCCCACTGGTCGCAGTCCATGCCCACGGGAGAGAGAGAGAGAGAGAGAGAGGGTGGCTCTTCCTAGCCGGCTCTCTCTCTCTCTCTCTCACCCCCCCCCCCCCCCCCCCGTGGGCCCTCGCCGCCTTTCTCCTTCGAGGGCGAGGAGGGCGAGGCGGAGAAAGGCGGCGAGGGCACAAGCAGCAGCAGCAAGTGGAGTCTCCATCCCTGCAGCCCCCTCCTCCTTGGGTTCAGCCCCAGGAACATGGCGGAGCCCTCCCTCCTCGCCCCCAACCAAGGGAAGAAAGCAGTCCCACACAGCTCGCTCGCCCAGGTTTCGGCTTGGAATGGGAGTCCCGATGGCAGCGGCAGGGCTTGCGGCAGGGCTTGCTTGGCTTTGCCCCACTTTGCCCAGCCTCCTTCACCTCTTTCTCTCTCTACCTCTCTGGTGAGGTCCAAAGATCACCTGGAAGAGAGCTGAAGATCACCTAGGTGCTCCCGATCACCATAATGAGCACCCCTGCTCTACATAGTCTTTCAACTGCAGTTCGTTATTGTTCCCCTTGAGTAAATCATCATATTTCAGCCAGTGACTCCTACCGTACTGTCTGCGGAAGAAAGCCTCTTGCGGGGAAAGCCACATAGGGGTCTTAGGGCAGAACTCGGTCTTATACTTAAGCCAAATTTTTAGTCGTACCCTTCTTATGGGGTGGTTCCTGAAATCCTTTTCTATCTTTACTCTGTCATAATACAAGTAACTATGCCAACCAACCCTTAATTCATCTCCCTCTATCGCGAGAAGTGTTTTATTTTCCAACTTTAAGTGGCAGGAAAGAACTTGATGTGTGTTTTTAATTGTGGAAAAACCTTCTTTAACAGTTCGATGCCCTATATTAAAAATGTATTCCCATCTATAAATTGATAATGCCGTTCTTGTGACTGTTTTAGCTTATTCTAGGGCTTCGCACCTTATAATTGATACATTTTTTGATCTTTAGTTTCCATTTATTAATTGGACATGAAACATGATGAATTGAAGAGTTACCTGGTATCACCGCTCTTGCCTGAAATAGAATTTCATGCAAGGATAGTCTTTTGAATATGCCATGCTTAAAAATGAGGCCCATTCACACTCTGTGCCGTCACCCTTTTCTTCTTTATGAAAGAGATTTGTATTTTAAATGGGCTTTCTTCTTTGCATCCCATCTGCTCGCTGTGCTTGATCTTGCTGTGAAATTGGGGTTGAGTTTATGACATCACAGTCGTACATGTTGCTGCGGAAATTTCAAAAGCAGAAAATTGTGGTCTCTTTACATATTGAAGCAGCAGGAAAAACCGGTCTAGGAGAGAAATCGCTCTTGACATAACCCTCAGAGTTTACTAAGATTTTTGGGTAAAAGTATGAGTGGAATTTCTCCTGCAGTCCTTAAAAAAATCGGTTTCCTCTAATATTTCGTTTTCTGAACCACCACAACACTGAATTCTCTTTCATTAATATGATTTGATAAGGGAGACAATCTTTATATTACCCTGTTAACATTAATTGAAGATTTGTGCTGCTCTAGTGCAGTGTTTCCCAACCTTTTTTGAGCCGCGGCACACTTTTTACATTTGCAAAATCCTGGGGCACACCACCAACCAAAATGACACAAAATGACACTCTAACACAGTGATGCATATAGTTAATATGTTTTAAAAATGTATTTATACACTCAGTGTGAAACCTGGACCTGTTTCGATGAACACAACATAGATATCCTGGCAGGAATGGCAGAAAGACACAACCTTCCCACACAGAACTCCCATAACCAAGAGAAAATACTATAAGAGTTTGGTGGGCATTGACCTTGGGTTTAGAAGTTGTAGTTCACCTATATCCAGAGAGCACTGTGGACTCAAACAATGTTGGATCAGGACCAAACTTGGCATAAATACTCAATATGCCCAAATATGAACGCAGATGGAGTTCAGGGGAAATAGACCTTGACATTTGGGAGTTGTAGTTGCTGGGATTTACAGTTCCCCTACAATCAAAGAGCATCCTGAACCCCACCAATGATAGAACTGGGCCAAACTTCCCACACAGAACCCCCAGGAGGCAAGAGGAGGTCTCTACTTGGGGAAAGGGAGGCGGGACATCCCAATGCATGGAGAGGGAGAGACCAAGTAGACAACGGGTGGGGAGGGGGGGTGTTTGTAATTTTGTGCCTTTATCGAGGTAGGCACACTGGTTGGGAAACACTGCTCTAGTGCACAAACCGGTGTCAGATATAATTGCCACCATCTTTCTTTACTGTTTCCACCTATCTGACATGTTGTGCTTGAGTTTTAACATTGATATAAAATAAAATTGTCGAAATTGGAAGAAGCAGTTAACTTGCACTTTAGTGGTTCTTCTGAAAACAGCAACACCTCTCAAGGGTGGCTTGCTTTGATCACTCTATGTTCCAAGATGAGTTTGATCTATGGCAGGGCTGTCCAACTTCTACCGGCCCAGGGGCCTGAATTCCGGTCACTGATGACCTGGGGGGCGTACGGTCTGCCCCACCCGGCTCCGCCCCCACCCCGGCTCCACCCTCTCCCTGCCCCCAGCTCCACCCTCTCCCCGGCTCCGCCCCCGCCCCACCCCCGCCCCTGCATCCATACAGTCAAATATAATCTTTTACTGAGATAAAATGCAGGGATAATATATTAATTATTTTAATTTAATATTAAATATATTTAATTCCATCCTCCCCTCTCCCCTTATTTTAATTTAATATTAAATATATTTAATTCCATCCTCCCCTCACCCTTATTTTAATTTAATATTAAATATATTTAATTCCATCCTCCCCTTATTTTAATTTAATATTAAATATATTTAATTCCATCCTCCCCTTATTTTAATTTAATATTAAATATATTTAATTTCATCCCCCCCCCCCCCTTAATGTATCCCATCTCCCCTTATTTCATCTTTAAATATATTTAATTTTATATTTAATACATGAGGGGAGATGGGGGGAGGGAATGAGGAGCCCCTGAGGCCCCCCTCCTTCGGCCTACCTTTTCCAAGCGCGCAGGATCCAGGAGTACCCGGACGACAAGAGAGCGATGACCGACTGAGTCGAAGAAGGTCCTAATCGCGTCTGTGGGCCTCAGCGATCCAGTAGTAGAGTAGCCGAAGAGTATCGCGAGAATATGCAATCCACACGGGATTTCGCTGTCAACGCCGGCGTGATCTTGCGTTGACAGCGAAGTCCCGTGTGGATTGTGTATTCTCGCGATACTTGCTCCGAACCCGGAAGTAGGTATTTTTTAAAATGTTTATTATTTATTTTATTTTTCAATTTTTATTTTTTATTGAAAAGCTTAGGGGGCCGTAGGGAAGGGGCTGGGGGCCGTATACGGCCCCCGGGCCGCCAGTTGGGCAGCCCTGATCTATGGCACATTTGTTGGACTAGACAAAACGCTCGTCCATTATAAATCTAGCTATCTTTTCTGTTTTTCATTGGAGTATTCATTTTTGATACTTCCCCTTATAGTCCAGGAAATCTGAAGTGAGGCAGGTGTCTTTGGGGAGTAAAGTCTCACCTGGAATCACGCCTAACTTTTCGAACCCCTCTTTCTCATGAAGTTTGCTTAATTTTGCGGACTCTTTGTGCCATCACACCCAGTCTGGTAAGGGAAGGACATGGTCTCTCTATTCCAGGGGATTGCTTCTTGCCTTCCTTTAGATCAGGGCTGCTCAGGAAGTCGATCACGATTGACCAGTCGATCCCGGGACCGAAGGAGGTCGATCCCAGCCGGATGGGGCGCTTCTCAGAGAAGGCGGAGCCAGGCCGCGCCAAGCCCCTTCCCCACCTTCGGCACTCCCAGCAGCTGCTCCAGGCTTGAGGAGGGCAGGGCCAAGCCAGCCTTGTGCTAGCTATGCCACCACTAGCTTGGCATTGCCATCCTCAAGCCTGGAGAAGCTGCTGAGAGCCCCAAAGCCAGGGGGGAGGGGCTTGGCATGGCCTGGCTCCGCCCCCTGTGGCATCCGCTCTACCAGCAGCTTCTCCAGGCTTGAGGATGGCAGTGCCAAGCCAGCCTTGTGCTAGCTATGCCACCACTGGCTTTGCATTGCCATCCTCAAGCCTGGAAAATGGAAGCATTTGCCTGCCACCCCAAAGTCTGGGATATCTTCACATTGTTGTACAATGTTGTACAATGCCTCTATTTCTCATCCTCTCTCTCCCCCTTTGTATACGTATGCATGCATGTGTGCGATAGAGATTCTGTTCAATTTAAGGCTGCATTACTATTGTGTGGATACTACTATTCAGTAGTTTGGTCATTGGATGCCATTGGATAGACTTATTTATAGACAAGGTCTAGATTTTTCTGTACTGTTCTTGTTGGTGACAGGCAGTACAGTCCTTGTTTTGGTTTCTGATTGATGTCCGTTGAACCTCCTGTGACATTATTCTAAGTATTGCCTAATAGTGTTCTGTAGTAATAGATTAGCATTGTGAATGGCAGGTTTCTTACAAACTGTTGGAAGGTGTGTTTTTTACAGTTATAGATTATATCAAAATACATTGTGTGTTTTTGATTTTTCAGGTGACTTGCATGTTTTCAAGTGAGTTGCCCCCAAATGATCACTGATGGCTCTTTTCATGGCTTTGGGAACCCGTCTTGAATCCCCCTTCGGGGGTAGAGAAGCAACGGGGTACAAATACCAGAAATAAATAAATAAATACTTAGGATACTGTAACACGTAACCAGAAGGGTAAAATGGTTGTTCCCTGTCGTGGTCACTGTGAATCAATTTCCCGCGCCTGCGCGGACAGTTCGGAATCTTTTAAAAGCTAATATCTCTTTAAATGGTAGCCCCGCCCACATCCCCTCCAGCATATATAGCCAGTGGGAGGGGCTGCCATTTAAAGAGATATTAGCTTTTAAAAGATTCCGAACTGTCCGCGCAGGCGCGGGAAATACCATAAGTACGATTCACAGGGACCACTCAGGGAACTTCAGTTACTGGTAAGCAACCAATATTTGCTTTCTCAAGGGGTAGGAATGTACGACTTTCAACATTTTGCTGGACCATCAATGATAGCACATGGTAAAAGCTGATGTGAACTGCATTCTGACAATATCTGGCCACATTTTCCCTATCCATGGTCTGTTATGATGATTTAAAGTAGAGCTTTCCAAACTGTATGCTGAAAGTTGGTATGTCAGCTGCACTTGTATGCTAAACACCCTACGTTGCATATTTAGACAACTCACTGAGTAGGTGTGCTGTACAAAAGTAATGAGAAACCTCTGTGTGTATGTGAAATAAGTAGTAAATCATGCACACACACACACACACACATATATACACAAGGTTTTCATGAGGTATGTTGTGTCCCATATTGTTTATGAATGTGTCTGTATCACTCACACAGGGTTGGTTTCACCTCTGGTTAGCTAGTAAAACTGAATTATTATTGTTGTAGTTGAGCCTGAGGCTCTTGCTATTCCTGGTAGTAGAGAATTGGGTGGGGCTGATTCTTCAGCATCTAACAGTAGTTTGGAGTTGGGTGGGGCTGCTGATAGCCATTCTATGCATCAGAGAGGAAGCGAAAGGCTTACTCATGAACAAAGTGAGGAGGAAATCTCCCAGTGTAAAAGGATAAGGCAAATACTCACAGAGCCCACTGATGATGAGTCTTTTGAGGGCTTCCCTGCGGAAGATGGGAGTCAGAGTGAGGGAGATACTTCAGATGAAGAACCAGAGATGGATTGGGCTAGGGCGCGGGAAGTTCAGGCTGTTTGTGAGGAACCCACAAGCAGTGACATACCCATTACTGATGCTACTTGATTACTACACATAGATTTTTGAGATTTATTTGAAGCCACAGTTAAGTCTGTGTGGACCCTCGCCCTGAAGAAGGACCCTTGAGGTCTGAAACGGGTGCAGCGCGGCGGTATTACCCGTAGGCGTTTGCTTCTTCTCACCTGAGCCCTTTCCCCTTTTCCATCTACCCGCATCTTGGGGACCGGGGCAGTTCGAACAAGCCTGCTACTGATATCCAGCTTTATTTTCAAGTTTGGCCACACTATAGGCTGCACAGCCACATACCTGCATTTGCTGAGTGGTGCCACGGCGCTTAGGCGCTTTTTGCGGCTTTTTTCGTCTCCCCCACTACCCCCCTTCCTCTGAGTGGGTTTCCCCGTTCCCAGCGGCTCTGATGTGATTACGGAGGTTCAATCATTGCTGTTACTATTTGCTTTTGGGGCCAGCTCACCCTTGTATTTTGTGACATTATTTTGGGGCTTCTCCCTGTAAAACTTTATATTTAGTTGAGCGCTATTTTCGCTACGTCACTGATGAGCGACGCTCTTTCCCATTGACGGGACTTTGAGGCGGAGACCACTGCACGTCATACACCAGTGACGCTGCTACAGTCAAGCGGGCGCGCCTCCTGGCTTCTCCATCTGGCACGTCTAGCCTGACGCGGCTACTCCACACACGCCTCGCCACCTCCTCCGTAGACCATCTATTATCTGGTTTTCTGGGTACTCATTTGTATTATTATTGTTGATTTAGCTACAGCTTATTTGATATGTGCCTTGAGCCTGGATTTATTTTGGGATTCACCCCTTATATATTGTAATAGATACATTCTGCTGGGGCTTCTTTTTGTATATATTTGCTGATGTATTTTGCATTATGAGATTTTTACCTTGCATATACCAATTGCAATATTGTGCTTTTGTGTCTTCCACTTGGAGTATACTGTATATGATGACTTGTATTTGAACTATGTATTTTCTTATGTTTTGAATTGGTCTTCTCTTTTAATGATTTGATACATTATATACAATATATTGATACATTGCTACACTATTCTTGTAGTGCCTGTTTATTCAGAGATATCTATTTTTCAGTGTGTTATTGCCTTACTGTATGCCAGTACTCTATTGTGCTTTGTGTTACTTATGTTTGGAGAGCTAAGTCTTGACAGGAGATGGAGGACATGGAGGGGCGGTCAAGAGTCTGCAGCTGCTGAGGCAGCAGCAGCTGAGATTGCTAATGACGGGGGCGTTGTGAAGCTTGGGTGGGTCCGAGATGGGAGACTAATAAAATGCGGGCTTTTGGGCGCTTCACTTTGTGGCTGGCAAGGTGTTGCGTTTGGGATTTGTGACTTTGAATGGCTGTGCATCCTGATTCCTGTACGGAGTAACATGAGTTGGGAAACTGCTTTGCTTCTCGGGGCTGGGATGCTGCTGCTCCAGCTGGGGTTTTTGGGAAGAGTTTGGGGTTTTCAATGTTGTGCTTTTATGTTTAGTCGCTGCTGCTGCCCGTACCACATTTGGCTTGGTATGAATTCCTTTGAACTACTGTGAGTGCCAGATGCCGGACTGCAAGAGTGGGGTACAGTATGGAGGGGGGGGGTGTGAAAGGTGGGTGTTTGCAGGAGTTACGTTGTGTATTATTCCCATGCATTAGCTCCTGTTGGGACATTGGTTTGCCTCCTCCCACTGCTTGACCTGGTTTCCTTAACTACGCTTGATGCTCAACTCTCAGGCCATGGGCCAAATAAAGTGAACTCTCCATTGCACTTCTGTAGGTAGTCCACGCAATTGGGTTTGCAAGAGAAGTGCTTCATGCAGCTGTTAATCCAGCATGAGGGGAGTGATCTTGATGTTTTGGAGATATAAACAGCTGGAAACCCACCTCTGTCAATGGCCAGAAGCTGCTCCCTCAAGAGGCTTGCTGGTAAAATCATTTCAGGAGGTCACAACAGAGCACTAGCGTTGTGACCAGGAGATACAAGCCTCTATGAAGGAGCTGCCCACCTAGCTGTTTGGATGCCGGAAATACTCTGGAGACACTTCTGGGTTGCATTGGGGCAGCTCCGGAGCTGTTTACTCTAGAATTAAAGTAACCCCATCCTTAATTATAAGAACCTCTGTTAAAATGTTTGGACCAGGCGCTGTATAGTATTTGGAAAGTTTTTTTATTAGTAGGAATAGCAGCTGGATGAATCCGCAATCCTCTGCTGTTCCTCTGCTATGCAGTCGCATCCATACTTTAAAATTGATTCTTCAGCCTTAAAAGCCTGAAGGGATGGGCAATGTGTACAAAGTGGATTGCAAGAGAGGTTATTTGTCCCAACTGGAGTAAGAGTGATTTTTGATTGTCTTAATGGACTTGTGCTATATAAGTCCATATCTTTAATGGTTTGCATTTGAAGATAGTACGCTGATGACACTCAGCTCATTCTGAGGATCTAGGGTAGGCCTGGATCCGTACCCGATAATTTCCAACACTGCCTTGAGGCCGTTACTGGATGGCTGCGAGCCAGTAGGTTGAGGGTGAATCCAGCGAAGACGGAGATCTTGTGGCTGGGTCGTCCGGGTGATGGGGATGTCCAGCCTCCGACCCTGGACGGTGTGGCGTTATGCCCATCGCCTTCCGTAAAGAGCCTGGGAGTTCACTTGGACTCCCAACTGATCATGGAGACCCAAATCTCCATGGTCAGTAAAACAGCTATTTTCCATCTGCGACAGGCAAGGCGGCTGGCCCCCTATCTATCCCGGAACGACCTGGCCACGGTGATCCAAGCCACGGTCATCTCGAGACTGGACTACTGTAATGCGTTCTACGTTGGCCTTCCTCTGTCGGTAACCCGGAAGCTCAAGCTGGTGCAGAACACTGCCGCCCGACTCCTGTCTGGTTCTCCAGCTGGTTGTCACATTACACCTAATTTGTAGGATCTGCACTGGCTTCCAATTGAGCACCGGATCATCTTCAAAGTGTGGTGCTCACCTTTAAGGCCTTATGCGGCCTGGGGCCAATGTACCTGAGGGACCGGCTTTTCCCATATTGCCCTACGAGATCACTACGGTCGGAAAATACCAACTTGCTGGCCATTCCATCTATGAAGTCAATCAGATTAACTGCAACCCGTAGGAGAGTGTTCTCTGTGATTGCCCCAACGTTGTGGAACGCTCTCCCGGCCGAGACGCGGGCTCTCCAAGACCTCATGTCATTCAGGCGGTCTTGTAAGACATTCCTTTTTCCAGCAGGCTTTCGGCCTATAAGATGTCCTCAGCGGCTGGTTTGCCTGTTATCGCTGCGTTACATTGCATTGTGCTGTGCCTTGTATCCTCTACAGCACATTGTTGTTTTAATCTTAACTCTGAGATTTTATAGTTGTATTGTTTTTTAATTGTGTTTTTATTGTATCTCGTTTTACTGTGAGCCGCCCCGAGCCTTTCGGGAGTGGCGGCCTAGAAGTCCGAGAAATAAATAAATAAATAAATCATGATCCGAGTTACTTTTCCAATAAAAAAAAAGATTTGAAACAGTAGTCTCATCATTGGAGACAATGTTTTCTGTTTAGAACAATCCGGTTATGCTTTCCGTAGAAAAAAAAAGTATGTGTACAATACACTGTGGCTGTCTTGTATTAATACACATACAGTATGTCTCTCAAACAACTAATGATACACAACGCTATCCCATACACTCATTCAAGGGGCAGGCTGGTATGCTGCAAAAATCACAATGCGCTTAATAGCAAACAGTATCAAATTGTATTATTCTTACATAACAAATGGCTCTATGTCGAACCAATATCACTTTCAGTGCAATGTGTTAACATATACAATCGAGCACATATTTGTTATAAAGCCCTTACAACACATAAATGGGCATAAAGGCGCAAGCATCCAGTCTGTGTACCCCTATGGGTGATCCGGAGGCAAATCACTCATGGATTGGGGACCGAGTCGTCGGGGGAGCCTTCAGAGTAGGGCGAGCTGGCAACTGCTCGATGGGCAGGCGCCTACGGCAAGAGGTAACGACGCCAGAAGGCCGTTTCGCGTATTCCACGCTTCCTCAGGGCGCTGGTTTCTTTTAGCCGCTCCTCCCCGGTATTATGGTCATCAACTTCAGACTCATGGTCTATACGGAAGGTCGCTAGGTATGGAATGGCACAGAGTAAACATAATGCTACATGGCTAAGGAGTATAGACATCCCAGTTACATCAACATAGCACAATATACAGTTACAATGTTCATAGGTACATACCGCGTTAACGCTTCTTTTTACAATTCGCTCGTGCAAATCACCTCCCGGGCTGGAATCAGCACCGGGATGAGGGGGAAGGCGGTTTAAGTAGCATACAGTTAAAGCGGCACAGGTGTGCTACAGGAGTAAAGTTTGGACCGATAGTATTTCATTCAAACCGAATGGGGACTCACAGGATAACAATAAAATCCATTTTCTTTCTACCGTTAGTAGTACCTTTTGTTTATCGCAGTGGGGATGTACCTTTTCCAGCCCTATACTCTCAAGGTCTGTTGGTCTATTTTCATTTGAGCACAGTGTTGGTAAAACTCTGAGTCTGTAGATCAACACCTTATCCTTGACAGGTGTTCCATAATCCAGACTTTTAGACTTCTGGAGGTCATCCCTGTATAATATCTGTTGCAACCACAGCTGCATAAGATGACATAAATGACCCCTGTGGAGGTGCATATTATCTCATCTCTAAGGTGAAGTGTTCTACCTGTTTTTCTATTCTGGATAGTATTCCCTGGTAAGAGTAAGGGGCAAATCGGGCAGCCCCCACATTTTTTAGTACCTGGGTTGGTCACCTGAGTTCTGGGTGTAACTACATGATTGCTGTGTATGAGATATTCTCTCTGATTCTTGGTCCGTTTGTATGCAATACACGGGGGTCTCAGTCCTGGTATGGATGATACACAGACTGGATGCTTGCGCCTTTATGCCCATTTATGTGTTGTAAGGGCTTTATAACAAATATGTGCTCGATTGTATATGTTAACACATTGCACTGAAAGTGATATTGGTTCGACATAGAGCCATTTGTTATGTAAGAATAATACAATTTGATACTGTTTGCTATTAAGCGCATTGTGATTTTTGCAGCATACCAGCCTGCCCCTTGAATGAGTGTATGGGATAGCGTTGTGTATCATTAGCTGTCTTGTATTAGGCAGGTGTTTAATGCCTGTAATTTCGAAAAATAACGCAAAATTGGTTATTGTGTTTCTAGAATGGATTGTAGGTATGGAAATAACAAAGAGAGGAACAGACATAAAGAAGAATAAAAAACATTCATTCCTTTGTGTTTAAATTTAGGACTTCCATTGAAACAAACAGGAAGCTGTGTTTTGATCGTCACAGTCAAGTTTGCCTTAAATAGACAAAGCATGCTTTGGTGTTGCTGCAATTTCAGTTGTGTGTTGGAAGCTCAGTTAAACCACATAACAGCTATAGAAGGCGATTTTTAAAATTGTTCATATGACTCTGCACAGTTGCACCAGCTGTTGGCATATTGAATAAATGTCCACGACCTCCAGTCATCTCAGACTATAAGACCTTGATAATCTGTAGTTTATTTAAAAATAGACTAATCCCCCTCTTTTTGCCTCTGAACACAGAATGGAGAGAAACTGCACTGCACACTTCAGTGATGGTACCCAGTGTGCAACTGTTCTGGTGGAACAGGAGTCCCCAACTTTTAGGAGCCCATGGGTCCATCTGGAAATTTGAATAATAATTGTGGGCTCTGTTGCAGAATGACTGCTTTGGGGGGATGGCGAGTTGCCAAGGAGTACAAGCAGGGTTGGATTTCAAACCCAGATGGTGCACTTGCCCGGGAAATTCACATATCCAGCCTATGTGTAACCCCTTTTCTTTCAGGATCACCCCAGTTTTTCTTTTTTCATTTTTTACCAGATTGATTGCCCCTTGATGCCTCTCGTGTACCCTACACCAATGTTTTTCAACCTTTTTTGAGCTGCGGCACATTTTTTACATTTACAAAATCCTGGGGCACACCACCAACCAAAAAGACACAAAATGACACTCTAACACAGTAATACATATAGTTAATATGTTTTTAAATGTATTTATACACTCAGTGTGAAACCTGGGCCTGTTTCGATGAACACAACATAGATATCCTGGCAGGAATGGTAGAAAGACACAAACTTCCCACACAGAACTCCCATAACCAAGAGAAAATACTATAAGAGTTTGGTGGGCATTGACCTTGAGTTTTGGAGTTGTAGTTCACCTATATCCAGAGAGCACTGTGGACTGAAACAATGTTGGATCAGGACCAAACTTGGCATGAATACTCAATATGCCCAAATGTGAACACAGATGGAGTTTGGGGAAAATAGACCTTGACATTTGGGATTTATAGTTAACACACAATCAAAGAGCATCCTGAACTCTTGCAACAATGGAATTGAACCAAACTTGGCAACTATTGAACTACTGAAAGCATTACCAAGTTTGGTTCGAGGGGTTGAGACAGAAGAGTACTGAAAGGGTTTGTTATCCCAATTTAATGGGGAATTGACCAGATGAGTAAACATTTTAAATAATGTACCAGTAAGTTGTGAGAATTCACCCCTTACACCCATGCCTGACTGAAAGGGTTTGCTTGGGAATTGACCTTGAGTTTGGAAGTTGTAGTTCACCTACACCCAGACAATGTTATGTTATGTTGTTGTTTGTTTTCTATCCAGAATCACAATGTTGGGCGGAGGCTCACCACTTTAAGGTCCCTAAAACAGGCAGGGGAAAACTTCGGCCCTCTGGGTGCTTTGGACTTCAACTCCCACCATTCCTAACAGCCTGAGGCCTTTTCCTGCTTAAATGGCTGAGGGGGGGGGGAGGAAAAGGGCCTGAGGCTGCTAGGAATGGTGGGACTTGGAGTCCAAAACACCTGGAAGGTCCAAGTTTGCCCATGCCAGCTTTCGACAGAGACCTCTTCCTCCCCTATCCCCTTCGTGCCATTTCTTCCCCCTCCTGCCGAACACTTACTTTTTCTTCTACACTGCCGCTTTTGATCCAAGGGGGCAGTGTGAGCGTGTTCAGGAGGAAGACATGACCCGTGCGGGTGCTACTGCACAGACTCGCCCCAGAGCAAAGCAAGGCAAAGCGAGCAGAGTGAGGCTGGGAAGAAGGGAGCCCGAGTGGAGAAGAAAAATGTTCGGCAGGAGGGGGAAGAAAGGGTATTGGAGGTTCCAATTTCTCACGGCACACCTGATGCTCGCTCACGGCACACTGGTTGGGAAACACTGCCCTACACAATAATTGTTCCCCTCGCCATGCATGCACCCCAATATCTATCATATATCCATCTTTTTTTCATTTACACTTCTCTATCTGCTACATCTTCCACAAGAGTGCTTTGTTGCTTTCTGTGTCTCTCCCACCTGTTCTTTCATTCCTCAGTGGTTGTTAAGCCTCATTTTTTCCTTTCTCTCTTATACCGTGTAGCTGGTAAAAGGGACCATGAAGCACCTTTGAGATGATCTGAGAGAAAGAAGTGGGTAGCCTAAGCTTTTGTAGATTTAAGTCTAGGAAAGCTTCTGCTACCAACTTCTTTCTCTCCGTCTCGAAAGTGCTCTGAGATCTCTTTGTATACGATTCCAGACTTAACACAGCATTGTCTATGAATTCTACCACTGTGTAGCTTTGAGTTTTACCTTTGCATCTTAAATGAGTCTCTTGACCATGAGAAGCTCTTAATGGAGAAGTGAAGGTGGTATATTAGTTGGGACACAGACCCTGCAGACTGAGAGATGCATTTGTGGCCAGTGCTGCTCCTCTTATAGAAGGTGGTGGATGAAGTTTTACTTCTGTATGTTTCCATTACAGGACCTTCCTTTTGTTTGACTTCCCAGTCACTTACAGTAGCTTATCTGCATTTACAGCACTATCAGAGGTGACATATTTGCACTGCCAGGACCTCCCCTTCAGGCAGCATGGCCTTTTTCCAAGTTTGAAGATCGGATTTCTAAGAATGACTGTGCACTGAGCCTCGCTATACTTTAGCATTTATTATGAACTAGCTTGGGGACCCGGCGGTGCCCGGGTTATTTGAGGAAGGCATTGTGTGCCAAGGTTGGTCCGTATCAGTTGTTCATTTGGCTCGCAGTGGTTTCGGGAAGTGAGTGAAGGTACTTCAAGTCCCATTGTAGCAGCAAATCTGGAGTCCCAAAACTCCCTAGGTGTTACCTTTTTGCTCACAGGTTGCGTGGACGCGCGAGCACAGGAACGAGAGAAAACGTAACAACCGTACTGTAATGCAATGAAGCCAAAGTTTATTTGCACACGTCAGCTGACGGGACCTGCCCACAGAACTAGCTGCCTCAGGGCAAGAGCCCTCAACATTCTCTTACTTTCCCTTATATACATGCTATGGCGGCAGGTCCCGTCTCCTCCTTTCTTCATCATTTTCATTGGTTCACAACATTAACACATTTCTATTATCCAATTAAGCATCACATTATTTGGCATCACATCCTAGTAGCATTCTCATTTGTTAAACAGCACTACGCAGTTATTATTCTTCATTCCCACAGTGTGTTATCTGCCGGATGGGCACCATGTACTGGATTCGCAACATTTCTAAGCCGTCCCTCTATGCCAGCAAGGAGAAACGGTTTCATTTGCCCATGCGCAGTTTCCTACCAATCAGATACAATGTAAACAAACGCACGTTGGAGCTAGCTAGGCCAATCACGGCCGGTGTTATCAGGAAAGGCACATGATGTACTTTAACAAATCACAGCTTGTGCCTGACCTACCAATCAAAGTGCATTATTCTCGTAATGGCATTTAGCATGATTTTTGGCAAGCTATCTCGCTATACTAAGTTCTGTGCTTGTGCATCACTCTCTCCTGACTGTACTTCTGCTAAAAGCATCAATTCTGCTTTACCATAAGCCATGGTCCATCCTCCTCCAAATTGCTCCAGGATTTAGGGGGTTCTGTGTGCCAAATTTGGTCTTGATCAGTCATTGGATGAGGGTCACAGCGGTCTCGGGAAGTGAGTGGAGGTACTTCAAGCCCCATCATCCATACTCTGCTCTTCTCCAAACTGGACCAGGACATAGAGTGGGTCATGGGGGCTCTGCATGCCAAGTTTGATATTTATCGGTCTTTGTTGGGGGCCACAGTGGTCTCTGGGAAGCAAAGCACTTGGAAGTACTGCAAATCCCATAATCCGTGGTCCATCTTTCCCAAACTGCAGCAGGATGTACAGGGCATCTTGGGGGTTATGTGTGCCAAGTTTGTTCCAGGTCCATCACCCGTGCTGGTCAGAGTTAAGTGAGTGAAGGTACAGCAAGTCCCATCCTCCATGGTCCACCCTCCTTCAAACTGCACCAGGATGTAGAGTGGGTCTTTGGGGGAGGGGGGAATCTGTGTGCCAACTGTAGTCTTGTTCTGTCATTGTTGGGGGCCTAGTCTCGAAAATCAAGTTGGGGAAGCCTTACTGTCAATTCAGGCTGAGGCCTAGTCAGGAGAATCAAGTTGAGGAAGCCTTACTGTCAATTCAGGCTGAGGCCTAGACAGGAGAATCAAGTTGAGGAAGCCTTACTGTCAATTCAGGCTGAGGCCTAGTCAGGAGAATCAAGTTGAGGAAGCCTTACTGTCAATTCAGGCTGAGGCCTAGTCAGGAGAATCAAGTTGAGGAAGCCTTACTGTCAATTCAGGCTGAGGCCTAGTCAGGAGAATCAAGTTGAGGAAGCCTTACTGTCAATTCAGGCTGAGGCCTAGTCAGGAGAATCAAGTTGAGGAAGCCTTACCGTCAATTCAGGCTGAGGCCTAGTCAGGAGAATCAAGTTGAGGAAGCCTTACTGTCAATTCAGGCTGAGGCCTAGTCAGGAGAATCAAGTTGAGGAAGCCTTACCATCAATTCAGGCTGAGGTCTAGTCAGGAGAATCAAGTTGAGGAAGCCTTACTGTCAATTCAGGCTGAGACCTAGTCAGGAGAATCAAGTTGAGGAAGCCTTACCGTCAATTCAGGCTGAGGCCTAGTCAGGAGAATCAAGTTGAGGAAGCCTTACTGTCAATTCAGGCTGAGGCCTAGTCAGGAGAATCAAGTTGGGGAAGCCTTACCAGCAATTCAGGCTGAGGCCTAGTCAGGAGAATCAAGTTGAGGAAGCCTTACTGTCAATTCAGGCTGAGGCCTAGTCAGGAGAATCAAGTTGAGGAAGCCTTACTGTCAATTCAGGCTGAGGCCTAGTCAGGAGAATCAAGTTGAGGAAGCCTTACTGTCAATTCAGGCTGAGACCTAGTCAGGAGAATCAAGTTGAGGAAGCCTTACTGTCAATTCAGGCTGAGGCCTAGTCAGGAGAATCAAGTTGAGGAAGCCTTACTGTCAATTCAGGCTGAGGCCTAGTCAGGAGAATCAAGTTGAGGAAGCCTTACTGTCAATTCAGGCTGAGGTCTAGTCAGGAGAATCAAGTTGGGGAAGCCTTACTGTCAATTCAGGCTGAGGCCTAGTCAGGAGAATCAAGTTGAGGAAGCCTTACTGTCAATTCAGGCTGAGGCCTAGTCAGGAGAATCAAGTTGAGGAAGCCATACTGTCAATTCAGGCTGAGGCCTAGTCAGGAGAATCAAGTTGAGGAAGCCTTACTGTCAATTCAGGCTGAGGCCTAGTCAGGAGAATCAAGTTGAGGAAGCCTTACTGTCAATTCAGTCTGAGGCCTAGTCAGGAGAATCAAGTTGAGGAAGCCTTACCATCAATTCAGGCTGAGGCCTAGTCAGGAGAATCAAGTTGGGGAAGCCTTACTGTCAATTCAGTCTGAGGCCTAGTCAGGAGAATCAAGTTGAGGAAGCCTTACCATCAATTCAGGCTGAGGCCTAGTCAGGAGAATCAAGTTGAGGAAGCCTTACTGTCAATTCAGGCTGAGGCCTAGTCAGGAGAATCAAGTTGAGGAAGCCTTAATGTCAATTCAGGCTGAGGCCTAGTCTCGAAAATCAAGTTGCGGAAGCCTTACTGTCAATTCAGGCTGAGGCCTAGTCTCGAAAATCAAGTGGAGGAAGTTTTGCTGTCAATTCAGGCTGAGGCCTAGTCTCAAAAATCAAGTTGAGGAAGCCTTACTGTCAATTCAGGCTGAGGCCTAGTTTGTAAAATCAGGTAAAGAAAGCCCTTTTGTAAAGAACTGTGTCTGGCACCTTTGAGATTTGGGATGTTGGAATGCTGGCCAATCCATGGCCCATCCTCCCTCAAACTGCACCAAGACGTAAAGTGGGTTTTGTGGGTTCTGTGTGCCAAGTTTGGTTTTGTTGTCTCATTGTTGGGGGCTGCAAAGTGTTTTGGACTTGAACTCCCACCATGCCTGACTGCCTCAGGCCATTTTCCTTACCCCCCTCTGGCACTTTAGAGGGTCGGAATGTTCGTGTTGGCTGGCCAATGGGAGTCCTTTATGCAAATTATTCCACGGTGGGAGCCAATCGAAACACTGGCACATATTCGCTCGGTCGCACCACCCACCCACCGCCCGCAAACACTGACTTTTAATATATGTAATAGATAGATAGATATATTTTGGGGGTGTGTGTTATTTTAAAACCTCTCTCAAGTCACTCCTGCCCAAGTCCTACACTATATCCATAGACTAGAACAGGGCTGTCCAACTGGCGGCCTGGGGGCCGTACACGCCCCCCCAGCCTGTTGGGCACGGCCCCCGCTATGCCCCCGGCCGCCATTTTTAATTTTTTTTAAAAAAAAATCTATTTTTTTTTAAAAAATGGTGGCCGAGGGGGAGAGGGAGGTGGGGCAGGGAGGAGGAAGTGAGCCAGCTCCTCCTCCCTGCACCGCCCCCTCCGTCCCTCTCTCCGTGCTGCCGATGCAATTTGCAAGGGAGGGGGGTCCCGGCGGCGCCTCCCTCCCTTGCAAGGCATCGCAGCAGCGGCTGAAGCCGGCGCCGGCTTCCGCGGCTGCCGCAATGCTTTGCAAGGGAGGGGGGTCCCCCGGCGGCGCCTCCCTCCCTTGCAAGGCATTGCAGCAGCGGCTGAAGCAGGTGCCGGCTTCCGCGCCTGCCGCGATGCTTTGCAAGGGAGGGGGTCCCGGCGGCGCCTCCCTCCCTTGCAAGGCATCGCAGCAGCGGCTGAAGCCGGCGCCGGCTCCGCGCCTGCCGCGATGCTTTGCAAGGGAGGGGGTCCCCGGCGGCGCCTCCTCCCTTGCAAGGCATCGCAGCAGCGGCTGAAGCCGCCGCCGGCTTCCGCGCTGCCGCGATGCTTTGCAAGGGGGGCCGGCGACGCCTCCCTCCCTTGCAAGGCATCGCAGCAGCGGCTGAAGCCGGCACCGGCTTCTGCGGCTGCCGCGATGCTTTGCAAGGGAGGGGGGGGTCCCCCGGCGGCGCCTCGCTCCCTTCCAAGGCATCCCGGCAGCAGCTGAAGCCGGCGAAACCGGCAGCTTCATCTGCGGCTAGGATGCCTTGGAAGGGAGGGGGGTGCCATGTGGCTCCTCCCTCTCTCCCAAAGCTTCCCGGCAGCTGGGGGCGGGGCCAGGGGCGTGGCCGGGGGCGGGGCGGCCCCCCAAGTAATCAGTGACCTGGAATCCGGCCCTTGGCCGGTTAGAAGTTGGACAGCACTGGACTAGAAGACTTCATTTCTAGCTGGCAGTCTCAAGCTCTGTGAAAAGACTTTTTGGACCCGTTTCAGGGGTTCTCGATGCCTCTTAATGCATTCAAAGATTCTGATGCCAAGTATGTGAGCGTTTCTATTGTGTTTTTGTACATGTGATTCTTCTCCCCTTTTTATTCTTGCAAAAAAAAAACCTGTGACAAAATATATTAGACAAGTCCGAGGCCTTTCAATGTTTTTGTGGGGATTTCTTTTTAGCTCCACTTGTTTCAGGGGTCCAAAGTGCAGTTTTACATTTTCCCTAGAGTTTAGAGGTGCCCATTCAAACTTTTTGAATAGCAAGATCCCATACCTCATCACAGACTGCCTTTGGAGCTCAGCTTCAAAAGGGACGTGTGATGTGGCATTGTGAGGAACATGAATCCAAAGCTCTCTTGGGCTTACGGAGCTACATGTTGGGCTCTTTGGAGCTTGACTTCAGTGTTGAGGAGCAGGAGAGGAGAGGAAGAGGTCACTGGGATGAGATGAAGATTGATCGCTTATTTGCTGCATCGAAATAATAAGCATTTCTAATGCTTTCACAAACTTTTCTGCCTTTGGAGATAACTGTGGGCAAATGGAATTAAAAAAAAACATCTTGCTTTGTCTGGTTTCTTAGGAAATTTTGCCATTTCCCCCCCCCCCTCCCCTTTTCCATCTCTGTTCTTTACCTAGGACAGTATTTCTCAACCTTCCTAATGCTGCGGCCCCTTAATACAGTTCCTCATGTTGTGGTGACCACTAACCATTAGTTTCATTGCTACTTCATAACTGTATTTTTGAAGGGGGGGGGGGTGTTGATTTTGTCATTTGGAAGTTGCTGGGATTTATAGTTCACCCAAAATCAAAGAGCTTTCTGAACTCACCAACAATGGAATTGAACCAAACTTGGCACAAAAAACTCCCATGACCAACAGCAAATACTGGAAGTGTTTGGTGGGCATTGACCTTGAGTTTGGGAGTTGTAGTTCACCTACATTGAGAGCACTCTAGACTCAACGATGAGGGATCTGGGCCACACTTGACACTAATCCTCAATATACCCAAATGTGAACACTGGTGGAGTTTGGGGAAAATAGATCTTGACATTTGGGAGTTGTAGTTGCTGGGATTTACAGTTCGCCTACAATCAAACAGCCCCTTGTACCCCACCAATAATAGAATTGGGTCAAACTTCGTACACAGAACCCTCATGCCTTGAAGGGACTGGCTGGCGTGAGCCTCCATCCCACCTCACACACTCTCCCTCACCCACACATGCGCATCATGTTGCCATGCGCCAAGCACGGCTGCTCTCCCATCCCTGCTCGGAGTCTCAGAATCAGCCCTCCCCTTGGCTGGGAGGCCTGCCAATCACCGCAGAGGAGAGCTTTAGGTGGGAGAATTCACAGTCTGTCTCCAAAAAGAAAGAGAAGGACAAGCAGAGAGATCTTCAATCTTCTCTGCCTAAGACCAGCAGATGGTCTTTGGCAACTCCTCTGAAACCCTCTCGCGACCCCCCTGGGGGTCCTAACCTCCAGGTTGAGAAACACTGACCTAGGATTTCAGAACTTAAATGTTTATCGGCTCCTTGGGAATCCCATCTTGCATTTCATTTTATCCAGGGGTATGTTTTATATCTGAAAATAGCATATTAAAATGTATCCTTTCTTTTAAATCCTATTTTTATCATATCAAAAACATAGGTTTGATACTAGATTTAGGCATGTGTAAGAAAGAATTGGTACTGAAACCAATGATACTTGAGCAGGGGCGGTCCTACAGATAGGCCAAGGAAGTGGCCGCATGGGGCGCCATCTGGAAAGGGGCGAATTCACCTGCCTGTAGGGCGCCGGTGCCAGACAGCGTCCTGGCCCTGCCGATGTTCTTCAGGCAGCGCTGCGGCTGTCTGCTTTTGGGCCCCGGCCTTGTGCGTTCCGACGCCGCTTCTAGGCATGCGCGGAGGTTTTCGCGCAGGCGCAGTTGCTCGGGAGCTGAAGTTGAGCGCAGGAGCAACTGCGCATGTGCGAAAACCTCCGCACATGCCCAGTAGCTCCTGTGCGCAGAAGCCTGTAAGCAAAGCACTCCCTATCGGGCAGGCAGGGAGTGCTTCCCCTCTCAATTTGTCTCCGCCTTGCCGCCGAATACGGTGACCCAATTGGGCAGGCAGGGGGCGGAGACAAAGGGAGAGGGGAGTGGAGCCAAGGGGGTATTGGCGACATGTTGCCTCCTGACAGCCACCACCGGAAGTAGCCGTGGCACGCTGAGGCGAACTCCCTCGCCAGGCCCAATCACGTGTGAACCCTACCACATCCGCCCACCTCCCCGCACGCGCGCCGGCCAGGAGCATCAAGGAGAGACAGGCGCAACTGTGCAGGCAAATAGTAATATATAATATTTTATTTTACTTTATTTTGAGTTATTTGAGTTTTATAGGAGTAATGAAAATATTTAGTAGAGGATAATTTTATTTAAATAAATAATTTTATTTATTATTTTATAATAATAATATAATAGAATGTTATATTATATTATACTGTCAATATATTATAATATAATTATATTGTAATGCAGTATAATATAATTATGATATAATGTCACAATGCAGGGACTCGGCCCTGCCCCTTAATCACACACACAGAGACGGTAACCAGCTAACTATTTATTGAATAATTGAAAACAGGTGAAAAGGTAAATTGTCCATAAAAATAGCAAAAGATGCAATCAAAAGGTAAAGAGTTCTGAAGTAAATCCAAAGGCAAAAACTTGGCAAGGGTTCCGCAAAACAAAGCGGGTCAAATAGACTTAGTCCGTGGCAATTCAAACAAGGCAAAGTTCATGGAATCAAAGCCCAAGAATCCTTTTGGTCTCATGAGCCCAGTCCTGGCTCCGTGGGTCTTCACTCGCTTCACTCCCTTCAAATCAGAAGTGGCCGAGCAACTGAGGATCCGTTCCCACGGATCCTATACTTAATTCCCTTGGTGGGACCTACGCCGCTCTAGGCTTCTGCGCCAATCTGTATTACGGGGCTCACTGCTCCTGTGGCGCTCTAGGCTTCGGTGCCATTCCCTTCTGCTGGACTCAATGCTCCGGCGGCTATCAAAGCTCCGTCCTTGCCTCCCAGCACCTGGGTCGTTATCTGCATGAGAGCCTGACTCCCTCCCAACTTCCATGGGCTCATCCCTCGCTAACTCCCGGACTTTCTCCTGCGATCCGAAACCACCTGGTTTCTCATACTGATTATCTGATTCAGTCTCATCAGTATCAGTCTGACTTTCCCAGCTCTCATATCCATCAGGCCAGCCATGATCCCATGCTAAGCTCTCTGTGGGGGATGAAGGCCCAGCTACCTCATTATCCCCTTCTTCTGCATCTACATTGTCCGCAATGGGCCCTAATGCAAGCGGGACCCCCGGGGCGGCCCCCTGCCCCCCCCGGCACGAATGAGAACTGGGTTGCTACATATAATATAGTATGAGTATGTACTATAATATATTGTATATACATCGATACAATATAATACTACTAATGGTATTGTGATATTATAATGGTATATTTCAGGGCTGTCCAACTTCTACCGGCCCAGGGGCCTGAATTTCGGTCACTGATGACCTGGGGGGGCGCAGGGTCTGCCCCTGCCCCGGCTCCGCCCCTGGCTCTGCCCCTGGCTCCGCCCCTCCCCGCCCCAGCTCCGCCCCCTCCCCCGGCGCCCTCTCCCCTTATTTTTATTTAATATTAAATATATTTAATTCCATCCTCCCCTCTCCCCTTATTTTTATTTAATATTAAATATATTTAATTCCATCCTCCTCTCTCCCTTATTTTTATTTAATATTAAATATATTTAATTCCATCCTCCCTCTCCCTTATTTTTATTTAATATTAAATATATTTAATTCCATCCTCCCCTCTCCCCTTATTTTTATTTAATATTAAATATATTTAATTCCATCCTCCCTCTCCCCTTATTTTTATTTAATATTAAATATATTTAATTCCATCCTCCCATCGCCCCTTATTTTTATTTAATATTAAATATATTTAATTCCATCCCCCTCTCCCCTTATTTTAATGTATCCCATCTCCCCTTATTTCATCTTTAAATACTGTATATTTAATTTTATATTTAATATGAGGGGAGATGGGGGGAGGGAATGAGGAGCCCCTGAGGAGCCCCTGCTTCGGTCTACCTTTTCAAACGCGCAGGATCCAGGAGTACCCGGACGACGAGAGAGGCGACGACCGACTGAGTCGAAGAAGGTCCCTAATCGTGTCTGTGGGCCTCAGCGATCCAGTAGTAGAGTAGCCGAAGAGTATCGTGAGAATACGCAACCCACACGGGATTTCGCTGTCAACGCCGGCGTGATCTCGCGTTGACAGCGAAATCCCCTGTGGATTGCGTATTCTCGCGATACTTGCTCCGAACCCGGAAGTAGGCTTTTTAAATTATTGTTTATTTTATTTTTCAATTTTTATTTTTTATTTAAAAGCTTAGGGGGCCTTAGGGAAGGGCCTGGGGGGCTGTATACGGCCCCCGGGCCGCCAGTTGGACAGCCCTGGTATATCTGTTTTACATGGGGGCGCGAAATAATGTTTGGGGGGGGCACCAAAATAATGTTCGCTTACCATATAAAATTACCTTAGACCACCCCTGTACTTGAGATAATCACAACTGAAACCCATTGATGTCAGTGAGCTTTTCTAGGTATGGCTAAGATTGGATGCAGACCAGTCTCATTTTGGGGGAAGGATAGAATACATGTGAAATAATGGTAATATTCGTGTTACGAATATATGGATATATTAAGCAGTTATTTTGTAGTAATGGTGTATACTGCTGCTCTGTTAGAGCAGGGACCACTTTGCCCACAGAGCACTCTCCAATGTTAGTACCAAAAGGGTAAGGAATCTGTTTTTGGTCAACTTTAGATCCGGTTTGGTTATTTGGGGTGCTGATTCAGAAAATTGCATTAGATAGACCACATCAGCTCTAGTTTCTAATAAAACACGTATGCCATCCAGTAGCCGCTATCTGCTCACCCACAGAAAACCATATTTAATAATCTAGAGCTGATGTGGTAGTAATAATCTTTTGTGGGCAGTCACCCTCACCTCTCTTGTAATCCCCATCGCCTTGGCACTATAAGAGGGTTTAGTGAGACCAGTCGCTCTCATTGCCATGTGGTTTAGAGGCAACTAGCTTGGGGACCCGGCGGTGCCCGGGTTATTTGAGGATTGCAATGTGGGCCTAGGTTGGTTCCTATTAGATGTTTATGTGGTTGCAGTGGTCTCAGGAACTTAGTGAAGGTACTGCAAGTCCCATTGGCCATGGTCCATCCCCCTCCAAACAGCACCAGGATGTAGAATGGGTCATGGGGGCTCTGTGTGTCACATTTGGTCTTGATCATTCTTTGGATGAGGGTTGCAGCGGTCTCGGAAGGTGAGTGAAGGTATTTCAAGTCCCATCATCTGTGGCCCATCCTCCTTGAAACAGCACCAGGGTGTAGAGTGGATTTCTGAGGCTGGCCAATCAGAGTCCTTTATGCAAATTATCTGGTGTCTTAGAGTGTTGGAGTTCTGAGGCTGGCCAATCAGAGTCCTTTATGCAAATAATCCCACAGTGGCAGCCAATCGAAAAGCTGGCACATATTCCTCCGCACCTCCCGCCCTCCGCACCGCCGCAAACACTGACTTTTATTATATACATAGATAGATAGGTAGAAGATAGATAGATAGATAGATAGATAGATAGATGGTGAGGCCATGGAACATATTTTTGTTCTTGCGGACCACTGGCGGCCCATGGACCACAGGTTGGGAACCACTGTGTTAGAACAAAATTGTAGCATACAATCACACTTGTATTTTTGTGAGTCATAAGAGATGTGCTTTTATCATCATTTCTTTTAAGAGGATCCTTATATTCTTGGAGGGAAAGGCATTCTTCAGATAAATGCATCTGAGCAACGGTTATTTCATAATAGAACTGAAAAACATGGCAATGTAAATTATATTCTCCTTTCCTTTTCAAGCATGGAAGGTCTTTCTCTTTAGGGGCTAATTTGCCAAAATTGTGTTCTTGGAGTGTAGTTTTTACTGGGAGGAAGGAATGGAGGAGAGGGATGACCACCGTCTTCTTCTGTTATCTCCCATCCACAAATAATTTTCGGCAGCCCTCTTCACCACAGCTGGAAAGATACTTGGTATGCGGGTCATGAGGGAGATAGGAGAAGCAGGTCAAGGAGGCATTTTGTTATCCTGACCCTCCTCCGTTCCTCTTTTTGCAGGAGAGAGATCTTAAGGGAGGGCTGACCCAGTTCTGACAGACTTGGGATCTGTTGGGTGGAAGGGAGTGCGGGATATAATATCACCTTGCTGGCTCCAGCAACAACAAACAAGTAGAACAGACTGTCTGATGAGACGTGGATGAAGATGAATTTGGAATAGTTTGGCTATATCTATTTCTGTCGACTGGGTTAATACTAGGGGAGTGGAGCAAGGAGCCATTTATAACCCATTGCATTACAATACTCATAAAGTGAATTCTAGAACGTTGTCCGTATACGATTGTAAACAGATGAACAGTTTTGACTGCAAACACCTGGCAGGCTTCACATTTGAGAAAAAACCCCAAGATGATCAGTGTCAGTACTGATTTGACTGCAGTCGTTCCTTTTTCTGAAGACTGTTTTTGATCCAAATTCAAAAGGGAAGGAAGTCCTGGCTTGCACTGGTCTTTCTCAAGAAGCGTGAGCTTGCCTTCAATAGCCCTGTAGGCAGGGGAAGTAACACCAGTAAGACTACCCAGGAAGATCCTCCAGTTTCGGAGAATTAACCCCAGCGGGGAAGACAAGCTTGAAACCAGAGGAGGTGCATCCTGGCTATCTTTGTTATAATCATTCAGAATGTAATCATTGTAAATGTGTTAGATCAGTGTTTCCCAACCTTTTTTGAGCCATGGCACACTTTTAACATTAAAAAAATCCGGGGGCACACGACCAACCAAAATGACACAAAATGACACTCTAACACAGTAAAGAACGGCTGGGGGATGGTGACCTGTGGGGAGTGCCGAGGCGGAGAGGGGAGGAGCCAGGCCGCACCATGCCCTGCCCCCCCCCCGGCTTCAGTTCTCCCATAACTCGCCAGCCTTGAGGGGGCAGTGCCAAGCCAGCATTGTGCTGGCTCTGCCACCGCTGGCTTGGCACTGCCCCCTCAAGGCTGGCAAAGCTGTGGGGAGTGCTGAAGCCGGGAGGGGCGGAGCCAGGCCACACCATGCCCTGCCCCCTCCCCCCGGCTTCAGTTCTCCCACAGGTTCGCCAGCTTTGAGAGGGCAGTACCAAGCCAGCATTGTGCTGGCTCTGCCACCGCTGGCTTGGCACTGCCCCCTCAAGGCTGGCAAAGCTGTGGGAGTGCTGAAGCCGGGGGGCAGGGCTCCTCCGCGCGGCTTCAACAAGCAAGGGGCGAGAGTCATGGCGGATTGGAGGCTGGTTGGGGAACCGGCCGAAGGAGGCAGCGCCCCGGTCCTTTCTTTTTCTTCGCTGCCACCGCCCTTCCTCCTCCTCTCCCAAGCAGCAGGAGTGTGGCAGGAAGAGGGGGGAAGGAAGGGGGGCAGAGAGCTTTTCCCGCGGCACACCTGATGATCGCTCACGGCACACTGGTTGAGAAACACTGGTTTAGATCTCCCAGGAGAGAGCCAGTGTTATATAGTGGTTTTGAGCATTGGACTATGGCTCTGGAGACCAAGGTTCAAATCCTCGCTCAACAACAACAGACCAGGAATCCTGCGTCAATAATCACATAAGAACCATATATCAAAACATTATATTTAAATATCTAGACACACGTGGAGTGCCTCTGTGACCCCCTGTGCTGGCCACCACAATATAAGTGACATAAATTCACTGATACATGTTACAATATAAACCACAATACAAGTAACAATCGTTCAACACATTTGAGCCGCAGCACATTTTGGTTGAAAAACACTGGTCTAAGTCATTCCAATGTTCGCTTTCATCTAATATCGTGTTTGACTATTGTGTTAGATTCTGAAGGCTTGTTCAAATAGCACTTTTTTCCCGGAAGGTCAATAATGTTTATTGAAGAAGAGTGGAGTCCTCTTGATACTGTCGGGGAGATCTTTCTCCCCACTTCAAGTATTCAAACATAGGCTTATTGCAGATGCACATTCTTGCTCATGACCGGTTTGTATCACAAACGATGGCCTTGCTCTGGTGTCGCAGGAATGTCAACACTGGTTGTGCAGGCAGATATGATGGCTCAAATGTCTAAAGACAGTCAATTTAGTGTTAACATTTGAATTTGGACAGCAATTCTATGTGAGTATCAATTTCAGTGGGTTAAAGCGCTGGGCTGCTGAGCTTGTTGACCGGAAGGTCGCAGGTTCGAATCCGGGGAGTGGCGTGAGCTTCTGCTGTCAGCCCCAGCTTCTGCCAACCTAGCAGTTCGAAAACATGCAAATGTGAGTAGATCAATAGGTACCGCTCCAGCGGGAAGATAACGGCTCTCCATGCAGTCATGCCAGCTTCATTATCTTGGAGGTGTCTATGGACAATGCCAGCTCTTCGGCTTAGAAATGGAAATGAGCACCACACCCCAGAGTCGGAGACAACTGGACTTAATGTCAGGGGAAAACCTTAACCTAATATATTGTTCTTCCTCTTCTAGCATTCATGCTCTATCTCAGGGCAGCCCAACTGGTGGCCCGGGGGCCGTATACGCCCCCCCCCCAGCCCCTTCCCTCCACTCCCCTAAGCTTTTTAATAAAAAATAAAAATTGAAAAATAAAATAAATAATATTTTTTTTAAAAAAACCCTACTTTCGGGTTTGGAACAAGTATCGCAAGAATACGCAATCCACACGGGATTTCGCTGTCAACGCGAGATCACGCCGGTGTTGACAGCGAAATCCCGTGTGGATCGCGTATTCTCGCGACACTCTTCGGCTACTCTACTACTGGATTGCTGAGGCCCACAGATGAGATTAGGACATTCTTCGACTCAGTCGGTCATCGTCTCTCTCATCGTCCGGGTACTCCTGGATCCTGCGCGTTTGGAAAAGGTAGGCCGAAGCCGGGGGCTCCTCAGGGGGCTCCTCATTCCCTCCCCCCATCTCCCCTCATGTATTAAATATAAAATTAAATATATTTAAAGGTGAAATAAGGGGAGATGGAATACATTAAGGGGGAAGGGGAGGATGGAATTAAATATATTTAATATTAAATTAAAATAAGGGTGAGGGGAGGATGGAATTAAATATATTTAATATTAAATTAAAATAAGGGGAGGGGAGGATGGAATTAAATATATTTAATATTAAATTAAAATAATTTAGTATCTTATCCCTGCATTTTATCTCAGTAAAAAATTATATTTGACTGTATGGGTGCCCCTTTTGAATGCTCACTCTGCATTTAATGTTAGTAAAAGATTATATTTGACTGCATGGGTGCCCCTTTTGAATCCCCACCCTGCATTTTATCTCAGTAAAAGATTATATTTGACTGCATGGGTGCCCCTTTTGAATCCCCACCCTGCATTTTATCTCAGTAAAAGATTATATTTGACTGTATGCATGCAGGGGCGGGGGTGGGGTGGGGGCGTAGCCAGGGAGAGGGCGGAGCCGGGGGCGGGGAGGGGCGGAGCCATGGCGGGGGCAGACCCTACAGCCCCCCAGGTCATCAGTGACTGGAATTCAGGCCCCAGGGCCGGTTGAAGTTGGGCAGCCCTGCTCTATCTCAATGTGATCTTTGCCCTTAGATATTTGCGCACTCCCTTCTTCAAAGTAAATATCTGCAGGTTGTAGTAGTCCTTAGGTTGTGAAAAAGTGGGTAAGAGTTTTCATCAGTTTGCCTGATTCCCTTTCAGTGGCGATGTTTTGAAAAGATATTTTTGAGCGGAACACAAAACTAATTACTTCCCACTGTGACTAATCTCTGTGAAACAAGGATTTATTTAGGCTGCTGATGAGGACAACCTTCCTTTCCATAGAACATACGTGTCATGTTGGTTTTGGAGGAAACCATTTTTTTTTAAAAAACTCGGAAATTGTTTGTTTCCTGAGATGTTTATTATGGCTATTTGATATTTAAAGGAAATTCAGTGTTAGGTATTCTGCATGACTATAAAAGGATATACTCGAAATGACCTTCTGACCTTGTTCTGGAGCTCAAGTTTTTGACCTTATTCTGTGCCTCAACTCCATGGTTTGCCCTTGGCTCCAATGCCTTATTGGTTAGTTTGCTTGCTTGAAATCATGACTTCTCCCCACCACAGACCTGATGGGAGACCACTTTGGGAGATGAGCTTAGTACTATTTATAATCTCCCCCAACCATAAGCTTTGCTGTTTCATTGCATGATGCTATTTGGAGCTACAATCTGAAGTTCTACTTGCTCAGGTGTGGCAGAAAATTAGTTTGAGTAACTATAGTCATTCCCGAACCAAGAGCACATTTCTTCTTAGAGAGATCCATTCCATATGATAAGATAGTTCCACATATCAGGTTCTGAGCCAGCTGCCTTGGGAATTCTCACTTGGCCACGGTAGTCCACGCTCTGGTTACATCCCGTATAGATTACTGCAACACTCTCTACGTAGGGCTGCCTCTGAAGACTGTTCGGAAGCTTCAAATGGTCCAACGGACAGCAGCCAGGTTGATAACAGGAGCGGCAGTCAGGGAGGGTACAACTCCTCTGTTACGCCAGCTCCACTGGCTGCCAGTTTGCTACCGGCCACAATTTAAAGTGCTGTTTTTGGCCTTTAAAGCCCTAAACGGTTCTGGTCCAACTTACCTGTCCGAACGCATCTCTCCCTATGAACCATAGAGATGTTTAAGATCATCCGGAGAGGCCCTGCTTTCAGTCCCACCTGCTTCGCAGGCGCGAGTGGCGGGGACGAGAGACAGGGCCTCCTCAGTGGTGGCTCCTTGGCTTTGGAATGCCTTTCCTAGTGACATCAGATCAGCCCCCTCCCTCCTGACATTTCGTAAGAAAGTCAAGACTTGGCTGTTCGAGCAAGCATTCGCAGATGAACTTTAATTAATCGAGACCAACGGAATATTATGACGATGCAATGGAAACCGATTTTAAGAATGGGGTGCTGAGATTTGTATTTTATAGTTTTAACTGTTAATTTGTATAGTTTTTATATGGTTGTTTTTATCATATTTATGACGTATTTTGTCTGTGGGCACTTGCTGCCGTTTGTTCACCGCCTCGAGTCGCCTTCGGGCTGAGAGGGGCGGTATAGAAGCATAGTAAATAAATAAATAGTAAATAATAGTAAAGGTGGCCTAGGCCAGTCTTTCTCAACCAGTGTGCCGTGGCACACTAGTGTGCCGTGACAGACCTCCTGGTGTGCCGCGAGAAAAGCTCTCTGCCCCCCTTCCTCCCCCTCCTGCTGCTTGGGGGAGGAGGAAGGTCCGGGCAGTGGCGAAGAAAAAGAAGAAGGGACCGGGGCGCCGCCTCCTTCGGCCGTTTCCCCAGCCAGCCTCCAATCTGCCATGACTCCCACCATGACTCTCGCCCCTCGCTCGCTGAAGCCGCGTGGAGGAGGCCCACCCACTGAAGCCCGTCCACCGCTCATGCTCCTCCTCTGTAGGAGAGCTGAAGCTGTGGGGAGGGGGCGGGGCATGGCGCAGCCTGTAGGAGAGCTGAAGCTGGGGGAGGGGCGGCTCTGCCCCATCCCTCAAGCTTCGCACTCCCAGCAGCTGCTCCAGCCTTGAGGGACAGTGCCAAGCCAGCATTGTGCTGGCTCTGGCACCGCTGGCTTGGCACTGCCCCCTCAAGGCTGGAGCAGCTGCTGGGAGAGGTGAAGCCAGGGTAGGGGCGGGCATGGCGCAGCCTGGCTCCGCCCTCCCGGCCGCACTCCCAGCAGCTGCTCCCAGCAGGCCACCAACCCCCAGCCGTTCTTTACTGTGTTAGAGTGTCATTTTGTGTCATTTTGGTTGGTGGTGTGCCCCCGGATTTTTTTAATGTTAAAAGAGTGCCGTGGCTCAAAAAAGGTTGGGGAACACTGGCCTAGGCAGATGCTCAGTCCTCAGGTTTGTGCTTTACCATTTGGCACAGCAAGCTCTCAATACAAGCTGTTCTTGGCTGTTATCAGACACACCAAGAAGTCTGCTATGTGCATTTTTTCTTCTTCTGATGTTGATGAAACAAGCCGTGCTAGGTGGGAATTGTGTGCTGAAAATGTAGCATTTACAAATTTTTGGGCTGAACTATATTGTGTTTTGGGCCAAATCCAAAACCAGATTTTTGAATGGGAAGGTTACCAATCAGGGCGGCCTGCAGTTGGTTCTATTTTGAAAAAAATATTTATTTATGCATTGATCTTTGTTGTTTAGAAGATGAAGTGAAGCAAAAGCCTCTCATCACATTTATAAGCCAGAGAAAATGGGTTAAATATGAGTCTTCTTTCCGGGACTGTTCTACCTAACAATAGATGAAAGCAAGGCAGTTATTATCTCCCCCCAACCCAACATCCCGGTCCACAAAGCCTTCATCACCATTTCCCAAATTTTCCCGGAGTTGTCCAGAATGGCATGGGAGCTGAAGCTATGATTGATAGCAATTTTGATTAAAATCCATATCCTGCTTTTATCCATGAATGGAAACAATTATTCTGAATTCAACGCAAAATGTGTTAAGGTTGGAGGAGAGAACTTTGGTCCTCTAGATCAGTGTTTCCCAACCAATGTGCCGTGGCACACTAGTGTGCCGTGAGCAATCATCAGGTGTGCCGTGGGAAATTGGAACCTCCAACACCCTTTCTTCCCCCTCCTGCCGAACACTTTTTCTTCTCTACTCAGGCTCCCTTCTTCCCAGCCTCGCTCTGCCTTGCTATGCTCTGGGGCGAGTCTGTGCAGTAGTGCCCGCACAGGTCACGTCTTCCCCCCTCCCCTCCTGAACACACTCACGCTGCCCCCTCAGATCAAAATGGCGGCAGAAGCAGCGGTGTAGAAGAAAAAGTACGTGTTGGGCAGGAGGGGGAAGAAAGGGCGTGAAGGGGAAGGGGGAGGAAGAGGTCCCTGTCGAAAGCTGGCATGGGCAAACTTGGACCTTCCAGGTGTTTTAGACTCCAACTCCCACCATTCCTAGCAGCCTCAGGCTCTTTTTCTTTCCCCCCTCAGCCACTTAAGCAGGAAAGGGCCTCTGGCTGTTAGGAATGGTGGGAGTTGAAGTCCAAAGCAACCAGAGGGCCGAAGCTTTCCCATGCCTGTTTTAGGGACCTTAAAGTGGCGAGCCTCCTTCCAACATTGTGATTCTGGATAGAAAACAAACAACAACATAACATAACATTGTTTGAGTCCACAGTGCTCTCTGGGTGTAGGTGAACTACACCTTCCAAACTCAAGGTCAATTCCCAAGCAAACCCTTTCAGTACTTTCTGTTGGTAATGAGAGTTCAGTATGGCAAGTTTGGTTCAATTCCATTGTTGCAAGAGTTCAGGATGCTCTTTGATTGTGTGTTAACTATAAATCCCAGAAACTGTAACTCCCAAATGTCAAGGTCTATTTTCCCCACACTCCATCTGTGTTCACATTTGGGCATATTGAGTACTCATGCCAAGTTTGGTCCCGATCCAACATTGTTTGAGTCCACAGTGCTCTCTGGATGTAGGTGAACTACAATTCCAAAACTCAAGGTCAATACCCACCAAACTCTTATAGTATTTTTTCTTGGTTATGGGAGTTCTGTGTGGGAAGTTTGTGTCTTTCTGCCATTCCTGCCAGGATGTCTATGTTTGTTCATCGAAAGAGGTCCAGGTTTCACACTGAGTGTATAAATACATTTAAAAACATATTAACTAGATGTATTACTGTGTTAGAGTGTCATTTTGTGTCATTTTGGTTGGTGGTGTGCCCCAGGATTTTGTAAATGTAAAAAGTGTGCTGCGGCTCGAAAAAGGTTGAAAAACACTGCTCTAGATGTTTTAGACTTCCAACTCCCCAAATCCTTGAACATCGGTCATATTAGCTGAGGTTTCTGGGAGAGGGAGTCAAAACCTCTGAAGGACCAGAGACTGATAACCATGACTTTTTGAGACTGGTCTGTGGCAGGCAATGCACACAAACAATATATTATATATTCAGCCTTTTTTTTTTTAATCAATGGACTCTGTATCCACATATTCAAACAATCCATGGCTTGATCTTTTTTTTTAATGAAACCTTGATTTTGCTATTTTATCTAAAGGACACCACTTTAATTTGCCACTGTATATACAGTAATGACACTTGAGCATCCATGGATTTGGTATCCACAGAATATTCTGGAACCAAACACCAAGGGTTCACTGTAAACACACATGGACACATTTTGTCATATAATTGAATAACCTGGATGGCCATGACCAGATTCCTACTTGGTACATTATTCATCAATTAGATCAGTGTTTCCCAACCAGTGTGCCGTGAGCTATCATCAGGTGTGCCGTGGGAAATTGGAACCATTTTCTCTTGGCTATGGGAGTTCTGTGTGGGAAGTTTGTGTCTTTCTGCCATTTCTGCCAGGATATATATGTTGTGTTCATCGAAACAGGTCCAGGTTTCACACTGAGTGCATAAATACATTTTAAAACATATTAACGATATGTATTACTGTGTTAGAGCAGTCTTTCTCAACCAGTGTGCCGTGGCACACTAGTGTGCCGTGACGGACCTCCTGCTGTGCCGCGAGAAAAGCTCTCTGCCCCCCTTCCTCCCCCCTCCTGCCAAACTCCTGCTGCTTGGGGGAGGAGGAAGGGCCGGGCAGTGGCGAAGAAAAAGAAGAAGGGACCGGGGCGCCACCTCCTTCGGCCGTTTCCCCAGCCAGCCTCCAATCCGCCATGACTCCCACCATGACTTTCGCCCCTCGCTCGCTGAAGCCGCGTGGAGGAGGAGCCCCGCCCACCGCTCATGCTCCTCCTCTGTAGGAGAGCTGAAGTTGGGGGAAGGGGCGGGGCATGGCGTGGCCTGTAGGAGAGCTGAAGCTGGGGGAGGGAGCGGGGCATGGCACGGCCTGGCTCTGCCCCCTCCCCCGTTCCCCAGCAGCTGCTCCAGCCTTGAGGGGACAGTCCCAGCACAGCATTGTGCTGGCTCTGGCACCGCTGGCTTGGCACTGCCCCCTCAAGGCTGGAGCAGCTGCTGGGAGAGGTGAAGCCGGTGGTAGCAGCTGCTGGGAGAGGTGAAGCTGGGGGTAGCCTGGCTCCGCCCCCTCCCCAGTTTCGGCACTCCCAGCAGCTGCTCCCAGCAGGCCACCAACCCCCAGCCGTTCTTTACTGTGTTAGAGTGTCATTTGTGTCATTTTGGTTGGTGGTGTGCCCCCGGATTTTTTTAATGTTAAAAGTGTGCCGCGGCTCAAAAAAGGTTGGGAAACACTGTGTTAGAGTGTCATTTTGTGTCATTTTGGTTGGTGGTGTGCCCCAGGATTTTGCAAATGTAAAAAGTGTGCCGCGGCTCAAAAAAAAGGTTGGGAAACACTGAATTAGATCACTCCAAGAAAGCCTACCTGTGCTTGTTTTACTTGCTTTATGAATGTTGTCATGCCAAACTAAACTTGAAATGCGGAGATGTTTCACAGATATCTAGTTGTTTTTCATGTCATCCATCTTCATTCAATAGCATTATGTCTGTACGAGTATTGTTATTTTTGTACCAACGCTGCCTGCTGTCTGTTGAACTTACCTACAAATCTAACGAAGTTTCCCACATATGCTACAGTTGCTCATTTATTTGCCTTGTAAAGAGCTTGTCAAGGAGTTGAAATGTGTTATTGCTGAAGAAACCCATTTGAGCAGAGGAGAAAGTTGCAGAGGAAACAGGTGAATAAGCTGTTAAAAAACAGGAGCTCAAGATCTTTCCGACTTAACAACATCCTGTGCAATTAAAAGGAGACTGTTGGTACTAAAGTTGCTCTGGTGTCCCAAAATATAGAGGTCCTGAGCAGTTCTGTGTATTGACGTGCTAATGTTATGTTTCCTTCTGGAATCACTGGCAGCCCCCCCCCTCCCCAAACTTATGTGACCAAATTTGTTCCTATTAGGTCCAATTGTTTCTTGCCTTCTAGGAATTTATCCTGCGGATAGTTTATGAAGCAACACTGATCCATAGATCATTATTTCAAGTAGCATTGTTATAGGAGTTTATGGGTACTTGTTTTTCAGTTACGTAATATGTAGACCAGGGCTGGCCAACTGGCGCCCCGGGGGCCGCATACGGCCCCCCAGCCCCTTCCCTACGGCCCCTAAGCTTTTAAATAAAAAATAAAAAATGAAAAATAAAAAAATAAAAAAATGAAAAATAAATACCTACGGGTTCGGAGCAAGTATCGCGAGAATACGCAATTCACACGGGATTTCGCTGTCAACGCAAATCACGCCGGCGTTGACAGCAAAATCCCATGTGGATTGCGTATTCTCGCGATATTCTTCGGCTACTCTACTACTGGATTGCTGAGGCCCACAGATGCGATTAGGACCTTCTTCGACTCAGTCGGTTGTCGCCTCTCTCGTCGTCCAGGTACTCCTGGATCCTGCGCGTTTGGAAAAGGTAGGCCGAAGCAGGGGGCTCCTCAGGGGGCTCCTCATTCCCATTTTAATATTAAATAAAAATAAGGGGAGAGGGGAGGATGGAATTAAATATATTTAATATTAAATTAAAATAAGGGGCCCGGGGAGAGGGCGGAGAGGGGTGCGGAGCCGGGGGCGGGGGCAGATTCTATGGCCCCCCAGGTCATCAGCGACCGAAATTCAGGCCCCTGGGCCGGTAGAAGTTGGACAGCCCTGATGCAGACTGTACCTGAAGTATGGAAATGAGTGCTAGAAACAGAGCTAACCCAGGCATCCTCAAACTGCAGCCCTCTAGCTCAGGGGTGGGCAACTATTTTTTCCAAGGGGCCACACGAGAGCCAAAAAAATATTATGGAGGGCCACACCTAAAGGCTGAACTACATGCTAATCTACATAATTTATTTATTCATTCACTTACTATATTTACTATATATTACACATCATTAATATTAACATATTAATATATCAAGAAATATTCATATATTACTAGTATTCATATCATAATTATTATATTATAGTATATATATATAAACATTATAATATATTGAAATTGTAATATAACATTATATTATAATTTTTATTATATTATTTTATTTTTATTATTAGAAAATTATTATACAATAATAATAAAAACCACTAAAATAAAATAATGCTTCCTTGTAGTCCCCTTCTCTGGAGAGTTTTATGCAGAGGCCAGGCAGGGGAAGCAAGCCAGGGGCCTTTAGGAGGGCCAGATAGAATCAGCCAAAGGGCCGCATCCGGCCCCAGGTCCGCAGTTTGCCCACCCCTGCTCTAGCTGTTTGGGCCTGCAACTCAAAGAAGCCCTAGCCAGCTTGATCAGTGGTCAGGAAATCTGGGAGTTGGACACCCAGACAGCTGGAGGGCTGCAGATTGAGCATGCCTACTCTAATATGTTCTTTAAAAACTTTATACTTCAAAACACTGTTGGAGTAAAGGTCTTTGCATGGCAACAGAGGGAAAGCAAGGCGGGGGCCATTCTTGCAAGGACGTTCCAGAGTCTAGGGCAGGGGTCGGGAACCTTTTTGACTCCGAGAGCCATGAAAGCAAAATATTTGGAAATTTATTTCCGTGAGAGCCATATTATATATATAATATATTTTAAGACTGAATTCAACTAAATGTGAGTCTATCCGTACATACGATGAGAAAAGGATTCCCCCGGCAGAATGACGGGACACTTCAGACCTGGCTCTGCAAAAGGCACGCTCAGGACTCTGGGAAGGAAGAGAAGATGGAAGGAAGAGGGAAAGAAAGACAGAGGAAATATAGAAGGGAGGGGGGAGAGGAAGAAAGAAAAGAAGAATGACCTATGGAAAAGAAAGAAAAGAAAAGCAAGAGAGAGAGAAGAAGGGGAAAAGAAAGAAGGAAATGGGAAGGAAGAAAGGAAAAGGTGGGGAAAAGAAAGAAAAGGGAGCGAGGAAAAAGTAAAATAGTGAAGGGAAAAGAAGAAAAGAAAGAAGGGGAGAGAGGGAAGTGAAAAGGAAGGAAGGAAAAGGAAAGGAAGACTTGGGGAAAAGAATAGAACAGGAAGGAAGGAAGAGGGAGGGAGAATGGAGGAAAGAAGGAAGGGGAGGGGCAGGGCCGTAGCCAGGATTTTGATTCGGGGGGGGGAGGGCTGAGTTTGGTTCGGGGGGGGGGGGCTGAGACTGGGTGGAGGAGGGTCTACCCTAGCAAACCTTTTGTATTGTTATCCCAATAACCCCATGAATGTGGGATATAATGAGCATGGTGATCAGATCATGATATGAATAAACATAACAGTTTAAATAATGTACCAGTAAGGCCTTTTCGAGGACCACCCTGAGAATTTTGGAGCAAGTATCGCTGAAGCCCCCTAAGCCCCCCGGGATACATGCCTGGGAGGGAGGGAAAAGGAAGGAGAGAAAGAAAGGGTGAAGGAGGAGAAAGAAAGGAAGAAAAAGGAAGGAAGGAAGGAAGAGGGAGAATAGAGGAAAGAAGGAAGGGGAGAGAGGGAGGGAAAAGAAAGGAGAGAAGGAAAGAATGGAAGAGGAAGGAAGGAAGGAAGAGGGAGAATGGAGGAAAGAAGGAAGGGGAGAGAGGGAGGGAAAAGGAAGGAGAGAAGGAAAGAATGGAAGAGGAAGGAAGGAAGGAAGAGGGAGAATGGAGGAAAGAAGGAATGGGAGAGAGGGAGGGAAAAGGAAGGAGAGAAGGAAAGAATGGAAGAGGAAGGAAGGAAGGAAGGAAGAGGGAGAATGGAGGAAAGAAGGAAGGGGAGAGGGAGGGAAAAGGAAGGAGAGAAGGAAAGAATGGAAGAGGAAGGAAGGAAGGAAGGAAGGAAGAGGGAGAATGGAGGAAAGAAGGAATGGGAGAGCCAGATGCAATCATGAAAAGAGCCACATCTGGTTCCCGAGCCATAGGTTCCCTACCCCTGGTCTAGGGGCAGCCACTGAGAAGGCTGTCTCCTGTGTCCCCTTCAACTGAAGGAACTGAAAGAAGGGTGTGAGCAAGCACACACAGAGATGTACAATCTGTCAGACAGCCTGGACCTGAGCCGTATGGGGCTTTATAAGGTTTTACCAGCACTTGCTTGGTAGAGCAGAGTTACGGTATGGATTGTGCCCACTTCATTGGAAATCCAATTTGTAAATTCATTACGAGGTTAAATATATGGCCCTCATACCTGTATATATGGGTCTAATACTCATGGTTTTGTTTATCAATTTCCAACAAAACATGGTCTCTCTAGACATTTTCTAGTTCCTTCAGTATGATTTTGTGTCATTCCTGGGCTGGAAGTTCTTTATTTCAATAAAGTTCGCTGTAATTTTGCCAGATGGAAGACAGGAAGTGGTTAACATATAAGGATATATATTACTGAGCTGGTTTCCATACCTACAAATTAGAGAAAAATTTAACCCTAACCCAACCAAAAAACAGGATTTGAAGAATCAAATAGTGAGATGGAAGAAATAATTATTACAGAAAACCAGAAAAAAGTGGGGGAAATATACAAAATCTTACAGAGATGGGAAAATGAAAGCCACAATTTGGAAAATTATAAGGAGCAATGGTCCAGAAACATAGGATATAAAATAAAAGAGGAGACATGGCCATCTATTTGGAGGAACAATATAAATATTTCTTATTGTCATAAATTTCGAGAGAGGTGGATCAAATTGTTCTATAGGTGGTATCTTACACCGGACAAATTAGCAAAAATATATAAAAACTCTAAACCAGAATGCTGGAACTGCAAAAAGAGTCCAGGTACATTTTTCCATTTCTGGTGGCTGTGCCCCAAGGCAATCAAATTCTGGAATATGATACAAAGAGAAATTGAAAAAATGCTAAAAAAAATGTGGTAGGGAAGCCAGACTCATTTCTGCTGGGAATAATGGATCCATCGTGGGAAAAAGGGGAAAGGAAAACATGGCAGCCAAAATGGTGTTCGCCAAATATTGGAAATCCCAGGAAGAACCTACTTTAGATGAATGGCTATCAAAAATTGTAGAAACAATACAGATGGAAACCCTGACGGGAGCCTTAAAAGAAAACAAGAAGAAAGATGCCGTGGACAAGAAGTGGGACTGGTCATACTTTGTGGAATATTTTAAGGTAGAAAGAAATGTCGAGCTGAAGGTCAAAGGGATCTAGAATAGGATGAGTGGATTATATAAGAGCAGGGGCGGTCCGACGTATACGCGAAGTAAGCGGCCGCTTAGGGCGCCAAGTTCTGGGAAGGGCGCCGCCACGCCGGCCGCGCCGCCATAGCAAACCTCCCTGCTGCTGCGTCGGCTTCAGCGCCTGGCCTGCAGGAGCTTCTGGGCATGCGCAGAGATTTTCGTGCATGCGTAGTGGCTCCGGAGCTGAAGTTGAGCTCCAGAGCCACTGCGCATGCCCAGAAGCTCCTGCAGGCGCTGAAGCCGAAGCCTGTAAACACGTCACGTCAGCACTCCGTCCGTATTCGGCACACAGGGGGCGGAGGCAAAGGGAGAGGCTTAACCTCTCCTTTGCCTCCGCCCCCGTGCCGAATACGGGCGGAGTGCTGACGTGATGTGTTTACAGGCTTCGCTTTCAGTGCCTGCAGGAGCTTCTGGGCATGCGCAGAAGCTCCTGCAGACGCAGAAGCCTGTAAACACGTCATGTGACGCAATTGGGCAGGCAGGGGGCGGAGGCAAAGGGAGAGGGGGCGGAGACAAAGGGAAAGGGGGTGGAGACAAGGGGGGGCGCCAAAATAATGTTCGCTTACCATATAAAATAACCTTAGACCGCCCCTGTATAAGAGGTTGATTAGTTAAGAATTAAATGGCAATTGCTATAGAAATTGATAAGTTTTGATTTTTTCACGCTTAGATACTACAGATATGTGTATTTCACCATTCTCCGAAAGGAAGAAGAACTGATATTTACAGCAGCCAGGTCAGACAGAGATATAGAATCACCGAACACTCAACTGTTGTGGACACGCTGGTAAAGGTTCAGACAAGTTTCTGAACCTCCACTCTTGCTCACCATTTTTATCTTGCTATCCCTTTCCTATACATCAGGGCTGTCCAACTTCTACCGGCCCAGGGGCCTGAATTCCAGTCACTGATGACCTGGGGGGCCGAAGGGTCTGCCCCCGCCCCTGGCTCCGCCCCCACCCCGCCCCCCCCGGCTCCAATTTACTTACAATTCATAAGAGGCATCCATACAATCAAATATAATCTTTTACTAAGGGGAAATGCAGGGAGGGAATATATAAGGGGCATCCATACACAATTACATAATAATAACGTAAAGGTTAGCCTACCTTCCCAAACGCGCAGGATCCAGGAGTAGCCAGACCACGAGCAGAGGCGACGACCGACCGAGGCAGCAGCTGAGAAGGTCCAAATCGCGTCTGCGTGGGCCGCAGGGATTAAGTAGCCGAGATTTGGGCAACAGGAGTATCGCGAGACTACGGAAGCCACAAGGAATTTCGCTCTCAAAGCAGGCGTGATCTCGCGTGAGAGCGAAATCTCGTGTGGCTTCTGTAGTCTCGCGATACTTGCTCCGAACCCGGAAGTGGGTAATTTTTTAAATATTATTATTTAATTTATTTTTTAAATTTTTATTAAAAAGCTTAGGGGGCCGCAGGGAAGGGGCTGGGGGGGGGGCTGTATATGGCCCCCGGGCCGCCAGTTGGGCAGCCCTGCTATATTTTATTTTCATACCCCGGTCGGTAAGCAACCCACCGGGACCAAAATTACTCACAATGTCTTTGTCTGTACCACACATGATGTATGTTATATGTTTTTCGTTATATGTCATAACATCTTTAATAAAAATTTATATATTTTTTTAAAAGTTCGCTGTAATTTTGCATAGCCATGGAAAGTCCAGGAACGTATCCCCTATGGGTTCAGTGATATTTCCTTTAAAAAAACAACAACTTTGATACTGTTATAGGTATTTGTACTGCAACACCTTTTGTGGCCTTCTGATCTGTTGTTCGAATGAGATGAATGGTCTAGTTCAGATGGTACTTATATGACAAGCACTCTAGATCTTTTTCTCCCCTTATATCGTCCCCCCTCTTTTCGGTTCATCAGGGTTGAGAGGAGGTCAGCTATGCTTGCTCAAGTTCTGGGTTATGTTTCAAATGATAATGTCAAGTAAGATACCTATGTTATTTCTAAGAATTACATCCTTTTTCTTGGGCAAAGACCTTGAAGTGGTATGGGGTAAAATGCCCTGGAGATTGGGCATGCAACAAGAGCGGGCTCTGGTCTTTGTTCTGCATCTTTTCATGAATCTGATAACTGGATTTCCTGAGTCTCATGCAATAGAAATGTTGCATTTTTGTGAATCTATATTTGAAATGGATTTAAGATGGAGCTCTATGACAGGGGCAAATGACAGAATATTAAACATAGCAAGCCTTTGAGGGCCTGAACCTAGCAATTTGTTGTTTTCCTTTCCAGAAAGCCAGTCTATAGGCTGCTAGATGATGACGACGATAATTTTTACCTATTTCTCCTCACAGCTTGAGGTGGGGTCTCTCTGTTATTACTTCGCGAATGAAGATTCTTAGGAAGGACTCATCCCATGCTTTTTACAAGCGTGTTGATGACTAAAAAAGGCCAATCTCATATAGGCAAGTCCAGTTGCAGAAAGCACAGCAGAAAGTCTCCTTGGGTGATGTTGTTTCCAGGTTGCGGTTCTTTCTGCGTTGTCGTTTCTCTTCGAGACCCGTTTGGCGTGTCTTATTGAAAGAGGCCGCAGCATTATGGATAGTACGTCTCCATGCCTCCCGATGTGAGGCCAGGGTGGACCATTGTTGGTGATCAATCTGGCCGAGCCTGAGACATTGTTTCAGGGAGTCCTTATATCTCTTTTTGGGGGCACCTCTCTTGCGCTGACCCATGATGGGTTCACCATAGAGTAGTATCTTTGGGAGGCAGTGGTCCTCCATCCTAGAGACGTGCCCTGCCCAGCACAGCTGAATTTTCAATAGCATGGCCTCAATGCTGGTGATCCCTGCTTGCTCAAGGATAGCAACATTCGTCACATAGTCAGTCTAGTGTACATTTAGGATTGTTCAAAGACCCCGCTGATAAAAGCGTTTGAGGAGTCATAGGTGTTGGCGATAGGTGACTCATGTTTCAGACCCATAAAGGAGAATGGACAGTACCATAGCTCTGTACACACTGATTTTTGTGCTTTGCCTGAGGTGCTTGTTACTGCAGACTCTTTTGTGAAGCCTTCTGAATGCACTCTATGCCTTTGCTAATCTGTGATCTATCTCTTTATCAATCTTGGCGTCTGAAGAGATGATGCTCCCCAGGGAGGTGAACTGCTGAACGGACTTAAGCACAGATTTGCCTATGCTGACGTGGGGTTGATGGTGTTCTTCCTGTGGTGCGGGCTGGTAGAGAACTTCCATTTTCTTCAGGCTGACTTCCAGCCCAAACAGCTCTGCAGCTGTTGCAAAGCAGGATGTCAGGCGCTGCAGGGCTGCTTCTGAATGGGCAACAAGGGCAGCATCGTCTGCAAAAAGCAGCTCACGGACTAGATAGTTTAGAGTCTTAGTGCGAGCCCTCAGATGGCTTAAGTTGAACAAGCTGCCATCGGTACAATAGCGTATATATATATATATGCCGTCTTCTTCTTCGAGATCTGCCGTAGCCCTTTGGAGCATCATGCCGAAGAAGATTGTAAATAGGGTTGGTGCAAGAACACAACCTTGTTTCACTCCATTAGTTATTAGAAAGGGCTCCGAGAGAGCATCACCGTTCTGACCCTCATGTAGCAGGATAATCATTTCGAGGAATTTGAGGGGGACATCCTAGTCGTCCCAGAATCTGCCACAGACCTTTTCTGCTCACAGTGTCAAATTGCTCACAGTGTCTATACACTGCTAGATGATGACGACGACGATGATAATTTTTACCTACCTCTCCTCACAGCTTGAGGTGGGGTACAACACAGTTAAAACACATCACCACAGAAATACAGAAAACACTATGACATGATTGTAATTACATCAAGAGAATGTTCTATTTTGTTACATCTAGATCAGGGCTGTCCAACTTCTACCGGCCCAGAGGCCTGAATTCCGGTCACTGATGACCTGGGGGGCCAAAGAGTCTGCCCCCGGCTCCGCCCCAGCTCCGCCCCGCCCCTCCCCCGGCTCCAGTTCACTTACAATTCATAAGAGGCATCCATACAATCAAATATAATCTTTTACTATCCATACAATCAAATATAATCTTTTACTAAGGAAATGCAGGGTGAAATATAATCTTTTACTAAGGAATTCATAAGAGGCATCCATACACAATTACATAATAATAACATAAAGGTTAGCCTACCTTCCCAAACGCGCAGGATCCAGAAGTAGCCGGACCACGAGCAGAGGCGACGACCGACCGAGGCAGCAGCCGAGAAGGTCCAAATCGCGTCTGCGTGGGCCGCAGGGATTAAGTAGCCGAGATTTCGGCAACAGGAGTATCGCGAGACTACGGAAGCCACACGGGATTTCGCTCTCAAAGCAGGCGTGATCTCGTGTTGAGAGCGAAATCCCGTGTGGCTTCCGTAGTCTCGTGATACTTGCTCCGGAACCCGGAAGTGGGGAATTTTTAAAAATATTATTTAATTTTTTTAAATTTTTTTATTAAAAAGCTTAGGAGGCTGTAGGGAAGGGCTGGGGGCCGTATCATTTTCGGCCGCCGGTTGGACAGCCCTGATCTAGGTGAAGGAGCTAGATTTGTATGTGTTTCTCTATGTATGTACCTTTTCATCACCTGCTTGTGGTGAACCCCAATATTTAGGGCCAAAAATCTTTTCCAAAATTCATATTGATTGAGTTTCTTTACTCAGCCTGATAGACTACAAAGAATTATATCAGTCTTTGTAAACAGTGCAATAAGCTTGTCTGGGTAATGTGATCCATCAGTCGCAATATCTGTGCCTGTCACTTGATAAAATGAGTATATTCTCTCAGATTGCATTAGTGTTGTGAGACGATACTGCAAGTGCCACTCAATATATCTTTTTTTGATAAAACAAATGAACAAACATAAAGTCTTAGTTAAAAATACTTTTGAATAAATAAAGTTCGAGTACATATATTTCCAGCGACGAGTGGGTTGAATGCCATCTCCTACTCTGTGCACTTTAAAGGAGCCCATGAGCTGGTAGCTGCATCCCAGTAAAATACATGTATTGACCCGGAAGAGAATCAGTGCCAAGGATTGTTTAAAGTTCGGGCCCCTTAAAGTTTTCTTCTATCTCTGTGTTAAACAATGGAAAGTTTTACCGTATGTTCAAATAACATCTTCATCAGGTTCCCAACAGGATACCTTAGTTAATTTTCAGTTGAGTGCTTGATGGGATTTTCTTTTTCTGGCCAGTTGGGTGAAAGTCTAGACACTGAGAGACGAGGCTTTAGCGGGGCCTCACAATATCGCTATTGTGAATGTTAAGTAGCAGCAGCTTCCTCTGATGTACAGACTCTGTGACCAGCGAACGGTACAAAGACGTGGCTTTTGTTCCAAAGGAAAGGGGCTAATCTAAATGCTGCACAGTGTGAAAAACTTTTTTATGCAAGAAGGGAGAAAAAATTGCCTTAAAGGTGAGAGGTCAGGAGTTTAACCTCTGACCATTAAATAAGAGACTAGCAAAGGGTGGGATGAACAGGGCAAGGGAAGAAAAAACTTCTTCAAGTACTCTGACAATTGTTTATTCAAAATGGGTCAAGGAGATGATTGTCAGGGGTGGTTACATACATTCCCGTAAGATGCATGGTTTCTGCTGACTTGTTTCTTGTAGTTGAGGACAAGTTCTCCCATTTCTTTCTCTCCAAGTATGCGGAAAGTAGTTCTTCAGTGCATATATATATATATATATATATATATATATATATATATATATATACACACACACACACACACACACACACACACACACACACATTTATTTATTTATTTCAGGAGTTTACCCCGCTCTTCTCAACCCCCGAGGGGGGACTCAGTGCGGCTTACAGTACGGCACAATTCAATGCCTACATAATAACAATATAAAACCCCAAAGAACCCCTTCAACAGTTAAGATACATTAAAATACATTAAAACAGTTGCCTTAGCATCATACACATTCATTCCAGATTAAAACCATGTTCAGTCCATAAAAGCATTTGTCCTCTTCATCTACTTTCTATTTAAAATCCAGTCCTAAAATGCTGCCTAGTGCTGGTGAGCATACGCCTGGTCCCACAGCCAGGATTTTACTTTTTTCCTGAATGCCAGGAGGGATGCGGTGGATCGTACATCGATAGGGAGCGCATTCCACAGGCGGGGGGCCACCGCCGAGAAGGCCCTATCCCTCGTCCCCACCAACCGCATCTGGGAATTAGGTGGGAGCGAGAGCAGGGCCTCCCTGGATGACCTTAGATTACGAGGTGGGACGTAGCGGCCGATGCGTTCGGACAGGTAAGCTGGGCCAGAACCGTATAGAGCTTTAAAGGTCAAAACCAGCACTTTGAATTGGGCTCGGAATTGGACAGGCAGCCAGTGGAGCTGATACAACAGGGGGGTGGTATGCTCCCTGTATGTAGCTCCAGCTAGTAACCTGGCTGCTGCCCTTTGAACTAGTTGGAGTTTCCGAACCGTTTTCAAAGGCAGCCCCACGTAGAGTGCATTGCAGTAATCTATTCAGGATGTGATCAGAGCGTGGACCACCGTAGCCAGATCAGACTTCCCAAGGTACGGACGCAGCTGGCGCACGAGTCTTAACTGTGCAAAAGCTCCCCTGGCCACCGCACTAAATATGCACTAAATTAGCATATAGTGCTAAAGTTCATTGTTTTCCATATTGTAATGATACAAATTAAACTTTCATATATTGCACACCAACTGAAATATTTCAGGTCTTTTTTGGTTTGTACTGGTGATTTTGGCATACAGCTCCTGAAAACCCAAAAATAGTGTCTCAAAAAATTAGCATATTTGGTCAGATGGAATATGCTAATTTTTTGAGATATGTATGCCAAAATCATCAGTATTAAAACAAAAAAAAAAGACCTGAAATATTTCAGTTGGTGTGCAATGAATCAAAAATATATGAAAGTTTAATTTTTATCATTACGTTATGGAAAATAATGAACTTTAGCACTATATGCTAATTTTTTGAGAAGGACCTGTATATACACACACACACACACACACTATTGATTTTCATGTATTCTACTTTGCCTTGTCTAAACATACAGACTAACTATATTAATTTCCTGAATTCCCATATTTCTTTTCCTTGGGAAGAAATCTTATCCTTCCTTTTTTGCTCAATTTTAAGGAACAAGCTAATCCTATGCCCTTCTCACGTGGTTTATTTGGCAGGCAGCGGGAAGAGTTCCTTAGTTAGTGCAGAGTTCTTTGGGTGGTCACTGCTTTTGTACAACTCCGGGGGAGAGTTGTTCTCTGTGGTAATACAATAGAAATCAAGACATTTCCCCCTCTGATCTTATTTTGGCTCTATATGTTCAGAGGAATTTACTCACAATCCAATTATAAAAGATGGAAGCTGGTGGTGTTGCCGACTGAATGGATATTCTACATGTTCGGATGTATTGATCCAACACCACAGACATTTAATGCAGTTTGAAGCTAGCTCCAGACTGTGCTGGCTGGGCAACAAACTCCCACAAAAGGTTGCGAGAAAAAGCTCTTAATGTGCATCAATGCTCTGTGGTTTGTGTCATCACATCGGGGTCTCAAACTGGTTCCAGGATTTCCTATGTCATCACCTGCGCAGCGAAATGAGTTTTTTCAGTACTGGTTTGAAACTGCATTAAATGATCAGTGTAGATCAGATCTAAATCAGTTCTTCTTGGAGTTAAGCATCAGCTGTCAAGAATATTTAATATATGAGGGAGAGGTTTATTTTATTTATTTATTTATTTATTATTTGCATCGGGCCCACCCCCACAGGCAGCCCGCGGACCGCACACGGCCCGCCAGCCCCTTGGATCCTACCCTCCCACCCTCCTGCAATTAAAAAAAATAATTTTTTTTAAAAATTTTTTTTAAAAAAAAATTCCCAAAAAAATCCCCCCCAAAAGTGCGCATGTGCGCGGCGGCGCAATCGCCATCCACGGCTGCAGCCCCCTTTGCTCTGCTCCCCATGGCTCCGCCCTCCTACAGCGTCATGCCGGGCGGAAGAAGCAGCGATTTGGCCCCCCCGTGATTGGCCCCGCTCCCGCGATTGTCCTCGGCCCCGGCCCCACAAGCGGCCCCGCCCCGCGAGCGTCTCTGCCCCCCCGCTGCGGCCCCCCAGGTGATCACTCACCGGAATTCCGGCCCTTTGGCCGGTAGAAGTTGGACAGCCCTGATTTACATCATTTATATTCCACCCTTCTCACCCTTCAGGGGACTCAGGGCGGATCACAATGATTTGCAAAGGCAAATCATGTCTTACTAACTTGTTAGAATTCTTTGAGGGTGTAAATAAACACATAGATAAAGGGGACCCAGTCGATATTGTTTACCTTGACTTTCAAAAGGCTTTTGACAAAGTCCCTCACCAAAGGCTCCTAAATAAGCTCTTCAGCCATGGAATCAGGGGACAGGTCTTGTCCTGGATTGGAACCTGGCTAAACTGTAGGAAACAAAGGGTGGTAATAAATGGACACTTCTCTGGGTGGAAAGAGGTGAGAAGTGGCGTACCCCAAGGTTCAGTTTTGGGTCCGTTACTTTTAATTTATTCATTAATGACCTGGATGTAGGAGTGAATTCTGAGGTAGCAAAGTTTGCAGACGACACTAAATTGTTCAGGGTAGTTAAAAATGAAACTGACTGTAAAGAGCTCCAGAAAGATCTCTCGAAATTGAGTGAATGGGCAACAAAGTGGCAAATGCATTTTAACCTAAACAAGTGTAAAGTCATGCACATCGGGGCAAAGAACCCCAAATACACCTACCAATTGATGGGGTCAAAGCTTTCCGAGACAAACCAGGAAAGGGATCTTGGGGTCTTGGTGGACAGCTCAATGAAGATGTCAACCCAGTGCGCAGCAGCAGTGAAAAAAGCAAATTCTATGCTTGGCATGATCAGAAAGGGAATCGAAAATAGGTCAGCAAATGTTGTATTACCTCTCTACAAATCTATGGTAAGGCCACATTTGGAGTACTGTGTACAATTCTGGTCTCCGCACCTTAAGAAGGATATAACGGAACTGGAAAAGGTACAGAAAAGGGCAACAAGAATGATCCAAGGGATGGAGCGGCTCCCTTATGAAACCAGGTTGCAACGCCTTGGTCTTTTCAGCCTTGAAAGACGGCGTTTAAGAGGTGACTTGATCGAAGTGTATAAAATCATGCATGGGATAGAAAAGGTGAATAAAGAAAAAATATTTTCTTTGTCACAAAACACTAGGACTAGGGGGCACTCCCTGAAGCTCCAAGGTAGGAAAATTAGGACTAACAAAGGGAAATATTTCTTCACCCAGAGGGTCATTGGGTTATGGAACTCACTTCCAGAAGAGGTTGTGACAGCTGTCAGCCTGGACAGCTTCAAGGCAGGATTAGACAGATTCATGGATACCAAGTGTATCGGTAGTTACTGAAAAGGACATCCAAGTGCCACCTCGGAGTTGGTTGAGGTAGGCAGGATTTCCCTGGGTACTGGTTGTGGGGGTCGGGGAGCAGGTCAGGGTTTTGCCCTCCCTTCTGCTCGAGATCCCCGTGTACAACTGGTGGGCCACTGTGTGACACAGAATGCTGGACTAGATGGGCTGAGGTCCGATTCAGCATGGCTCTTCTTATGTTCTTATGTTCTTATGTAACATATATAGACAAACATTCAATGCCATTTGACATACAAACATATATAGACAGACACAGAGGCTATTTAACATTCCAGATTCTGGCCACCAGGAGGAGCTGTCACATTCCTTCATTCTTTTTTGTGTGTATTTCCTGGAGATTTTATGGCCTCGTAAATCAGTTAAATTTAGCCTCCCCACACTAGTGGTACCTAAATTTCCTACTTGACAGATGCAACTGTCTTTTGGGTTGCAAAGGTTGACAATAAGCGACACAATTGATCGAGAGCTCACCTCGACCCGGGCAGGCCTCGAACTCATGACCTTCTGGTCAGTAGAGATCTTATGCCACTGATACCCAGCCATCTGCACCACATTCCCGGTTGAGCTTATTATTTTAATATGGTGGTTTACAATAGGGAACTGACAATCATTTCAGTTTTTAATCATAAATTACTATATTTTAAACTTCCACACTCTTAAATTTCTTATTTTCTTACTTGAAAATAAATCCAGTATTTATTTCAACATAGATGTATGAATGATTATATATGCTTAATCCTCAGATTTTATTTTAGTACATTTTGTTGGAGAATTCACACAGAACTAGACCTTCAGTAAGTGTTTTGTGGCAGAGTTATAAATGATGGCCCCACTTTGTACCGACATAAACAAAATAGTTCCAACAAATCTACTGAATTTTACCATTGGGTGCTTTTTTTGTCCTACATGCTGTAATGTATTGGCTCATAAATGTCCCATGCCATGTTGTAGTTGAAACATGATATAGAAAAGATGGTGAGAGTGTTTGGATGAAAAATAATTTCTTTTCCTTCCTAAGGGTGGGAGGGCGGCCCCGCTCATGCTTGCAGTTATATGAGTGCCTCCAAGAATATGGCCATTGGAGCCTTTTGGGGATTTGGGGAGTTGTAATGCAAAACCTGACTGATTGATAACGGAGGGAGAAAAAGTGGGCTCAGTGACAGACTTCGTATTTCTAGACGCGAAGATTACTGCAGACGCGGACTGCAGCCAGGAAACCAGAAGGCGTTTACTTTGTGGGAGGGGAGCAATGACCAATCTCAACAAAATAGTTAAAAGTAGAGACACCACACTGGCAATGAAGATCCACATAGTTAAAGTAGTGTTATTCCCCATAGTAACCTATGGATGGGATAACAGGAACTTAAGGAAGGCTGAACGAAGGAAGATAAGAGCTGTGGTGTTGGAGGAAAATTCTGAAAGTACCTTGGACCGCAAGAAGATCAAACCAGTCCATACTCCAGGAAAGAAAGCCCGACTGTACAGTGGAGGGAAGGATATTAATGTCAAAGATGATGATGATAATAATAATAAGTTTTTATTTGTATACTCCTCTATCTCCCCGAGGGGACTCAGGGCATTTTCCAATATTATTTATTTATGTGGGCTTGTAGACCGCCACTCCCAAAAGGCTCAGGGCGGTTTACAGTACAATGGGTTAAAACATAGAATAGAACAGGGCAATCCAACTTCTGCCGGCTCAAGGGCCGGACTTCTGGTGAGTGATCACCTGGGGGGCCACTCAGCCACGCCCTGGCCACGCCCCCGGCCACGTAGCTCCGCCCCCTCTCCTAAAGCGTCAGAACAGCTGTTCTGACGCTCTGGGAGAGAGGGAGACGCCGCGGGGAGCCTTCCCGCGCTCCGCCCTCTCAAACCATCAGAACAGCTGTTCTGACACTTTGGGAGAGAGGAGGCACCGCGGGGGACCTCCCTCCCTTCCAAGGCGTCACGGCAGCCGCGGAAGCTGGCGATTTCAGCGGCTTCAGCGGCTACCGTGACACTTTGGGAGAGAGGGAGGCGCCGCGGGGGACCCCCCTCCCTTCCAAGGCATCACGGCAGCCGCGGAAGCCGGCGATTTCAGCGGCTTCAGCGGCTGCTGTGACGCTTTGGGAGAGAGGGAGGCGCCGCAGGGGACCCCCCTCCCTTCCAAGGTGTCTAAACAAATGCATCTTGCAGGCACGACGGAAGGTGACTAAATTTCGTAGAGCCCGCATTTCTGATGGTAGCATATTCCAGAGAGCCGGGGCAATAATAGAAAAGGTCCTGCGCTGCGTCGAAGTCAGATGGAAAGGCTTCACACTAGGGATGGCAAGGTCTTCAGAACGGAGTGATCTCAGAGGGCTTTATGGAATCAGGCGATCCCGAAGGTACACTGGCCCCAGACAATGTAAGGCCTTGAAAGTAAGAACTAACACCTTGAAAGTGATCCGCCAATCAATTGGCAGCCATGCAGGTTCTGCAGTATAGGTGTTATGTGGCAGCTCGTGGGGTCCAGCATCCTGCACTAGCTTAAGCTTCCGGATCAGCGTCAAGGGTAGGCCAATGTAAAGAGCGTTACAGTAGTCAAGTCTTGAGATGACCGTGGCTTGGAGTACTGTGGCTAGGTCGTTCCGTGAGAGATAGGGAGCCAGATGCTTTGCCTGTCGCAGGTGGAAGAATGCGATTCTGCTGACATTGGAGATTTGAGTCTCCATTGACAGCAGAGGGTCCAAATGAACACCCAGGCTTTTTACTCATGGTGACGGGCATCCAGGGTCGGCAGTTGGATTTCCCTATCACCCGGACGACCCAGCCAAAGGATCTCCGTCTTCGCCGGATTCACCTTCAACCTACTGGCTCGCAGCCATCCAGTAAGAGCCTCAAGGCATTGATGGAAATTATCGGGTACAGATTCCAGTCGGCCCTCCATTCTCAGAATGAGCTGAGTGTCATCAGCGTACTGATGGCACTCAAGCCCAAAGCTACGTACCAGTTGAGTGAGCGGTCACATATAGATGTTAAATAACAGAGGGGAGAGGATGGCTCCCACAAGACAGGTGGGAACCCTCGGAAACCAGCCCGCCCCTCTGCACTCACTGCTTCCGATTGTGGAGAAATGAGGACAGCCAATCAAGAGCTGTCCCCCTCACTCCAACCACGGCAAGGCGGTGCGTCAAAAGATCATAATCGACTGTATCAAACGCTGCTGTGAGATCCAATAACACAAGCAGTGCCGATCTGCCTTGGTCAAGCTGGCAACGCAGCTGGTCCGTGATGGAGACCAAGACCGTCTCCGTCCCATGCCCAGAACGGAAGCCGGACTGGAAGGGGTCTAAACCAGCTGTATCATCTAGGAAAGTCTGCAACTGCTCCGTTGCTGCCCTCTCAACCACCTTGCCCAGAAACGACAAGTTCGAAACTGGGCGGTAGGTAGAGAGAAACGAGGAGTCTAACCCTGGCTTTTTCAACAATGGAGCGACCACAGCCTCTTTCAAACCCTCTGGAAAGACTCCTTGCTCAAGGGAGCCGTTTATTATATTCAACAGAGGGTCACGTAACCCAACACAAGTAAAGCGTTGCACTTGCATACAGACATACAGAATATTCATTTAAAAAATCATCAAAAAAGAAAAACATACTATATAACAGACATGCATATTTAAAATTAAAAGCCAGTTCAGTACTGGTTTCCATTGGGCAATTCAGTTACCCATGGCTAGAGTTCCAGTGTGGGCTTCGACAATTATGAGAAGGTAGGGCTAGAACAGGGGTGCTCAGAATGGTGATCTCGATCACCAGGGTGATCTTTGGGCCTCATCCTGGTGATCTTCAGACCCCTGACCAGGTTTTTTGCTGTTGGTCCTCTTCACGCGCCCCTGCACGCTGCAAAGAAGTCCTCCGTCGTTGCTGCTCCTCCCTCCTGCTCAAGCGCGCCGCTCCAAAAAGCTCCAGAGTCCAAGAGGCAGAATGGGCCCCCTCTTGGATTCCTCCTCCCCTCCGTCCTTCTCCAGCCACTCAGAGTCATAGGAGACCAAAGGGGCGGGCCTGATGACGCGATGCATGGCTGGCCCCGTGCACATGCGCAGAAGCGCCCATTCTGCCTCTCGGACTTCTCGTGAGCTCTGAGGTGGCACGCATGCTGGCAGCGTGGAAATAGGAGCAACGACAGAGGAGAAGAAGAAGGATGCTTTGGGGTAATTTCCTTACCGCATCTCAAAGGTCGGTCTTTTTACTTTGGGGTGGATGCTTGATTGTTCTGTGGCATGTCTCTTTGTTTATTTTTAATGTTTAAAAATGGCATTTTAGCTCCAAAGCCTCCCTGCTTGCTTTGTTCCTTGAGAAATGTATGTTGGGGAATATGGAAATGTGGGAGAAATGGGGTGGTTGGATGTATTTTTGCATGCCCCTTTGTTTACCTTGCTGAGTATTAAATGGCCTTGCAGTTCAAAAGCCTCTCTTCTTACTTTCTGACTCATAATATGTGTGGTAATATGGCAGTGTGGGAGAAATGGGGTGGTTGGATGTATTTTTATGCTCTGTTTTATATTGTCGTTATTAAATTGAAATGTTGATGTTTTATAACTTCATTTTATGTAAACTGCCCCAAGCCTGCTGGAAGGAGCGGTACATAAAAATGAATAATAAATATAAATAAATAAATAAGAAAATAGTTATACGTTTTACATTTCTGGGTAGGCGATTTTTGGGACTTGGTTTTTTAATCAGTAGCTCCCATGTTGAAAAAGTGTGAGCACCCCTGGGCTAGAAGAATGAAGTAGCCTAGGGCCCGGGAATGGGTAAAGTGCAAGCATGCTCCTGACTGAACGAATAAACAACAACAAATACAAAAACTGTGAGACAAAATGATGTAATAGTTTGAGAATTGGACTGTGATGCCAGAGACCAGGGTTTGAAGCCCTGCTTGGGGAGTTGTAGTGCAAAAACTGTGCAACAGTATGGTGTATTACTTTGAGCATTGGACTCTGATGACAGAGACCATGGTTTGAAGCCCTGCTTTGGTCATGGAAATCCACCGAGTGATCATGAGAAAGTTACACTTGTGGGCCAGCTTTCTCCAATTCCTGCTTCGTTTCCGTTCCCATAGTTCCCATTGCTATAATGTTGCCTTGGGCCCCACTCTGGAAGCAAGGCAACATACAAATGCAATAAATTAAATTACATTAAAAATAAACAAATGGGCCATGACTTTCTGTTATTTATTTATTTCCGGCATTTTACCCCGCTCTTCTCAAGCCCCGAGGGGGGACTCTGAGCGGCTTCCAAAAAGGCACAATTCGATGCCAACACAGTAAAACACAGTATAACCCCCCCCCAAAACATTACACATTAAAATACATTAAAATACAATTACATCAACATATCATACACATTCATTTAAGTTTAAAAAAACAGTGTTCCATCCATAAAAAGCATTGAGCCCTATTCATCAACTTTCCATTAAAATCCAGTCTAAAATGCTGCCTTGTGCTAGTGTGCAAACGCCTGGTCCCAAAGCTAGGCTTTTACTTTTTTCCTGAATGTCAGGAGGGATGGAATTGATTATGTCGCTAGGAAGGGCATTCCACAGACGGGGAGCCACCACCGAGAAGGCCCTCTCCCTCGTCCCCACCAGCCGCATTCGAGAAGTTGGCGGGAGCGAGAGCAGGGCCTCCCCGGAAAATCTTACATTACGAGGTGGGACGTAGCGGCAGATGCGTTCGGACGAGTAAGCTGGGCCAGAACCGTATAGAGCTTTAAAGGTCAAGTCCAGCACTTTGAATTGAGCTCGGAAGTGGATAGGCAGCCAGTGGAGCTGACACAAGAGGGAGGGTGGTATGCTCCCTGTATGTACATCCAGTTAGTAATCTGGCTGCTGACCATTGGATTAGTTGCAATTTCCGAACTGTCTTCAAAGGCAGCCCCACGTAGAGTGCGTTGCAGTAATCTATTCGGGATGTGACCAGAGCGTGGAAGACCGTAGCCAGATCAGACTTCCCAAGGTACGGGTGCAGCTGGCGCACGAGTCTTAACTGTGCAAAAGCTCCCCCGGCCACTGCCGAGACCCGGGGTTCCAGGCTCAGCGATGAATCCAGGATCACTCCCAAGCTGCTATGTCTTGTAATTCTTAGAGGAGGTTTTTTTTCCAGTATTAAAGTGAGCATTATAGTACAAGGAAACCAGTACTTCTTAATTCCCATTATGCCAGATTCTGTCTGATAGAAATTACTGGCATAGCTTACATAACAGTGTGCTTTTTGATGATTTTTCCAAATGATGTTTACTTCCTTTGTGTCGGTGTCTGCTGGCACAGTAGTTCTGTATTCAGTTGGATTCTTACATTTTCTAATTTCCTTAGGGTTTACCTTTTCCTGCTTTGGGGATGTTGAGTTCTTTTTCTTCCAGTGAATAAGAATCTGGTGAAACCCTGTGTTTGGAAATCATTTGTGTAAATATAACTGCAAGTGGGGCAATGAATAGAAACTATGGGGGAGCTGGGTTTCCGCACAAGGGAGAAGATCTATAAGTTAGCCTAGTGGCATGATTCCATTAAAAGGATTCTTAGCTGTTAGAGCAGACCTGGCCAACCTACGGCCCGCAGGCCGAATACGGCCCAGCAGCTGATTTTGTCCGGCCTGGGGAGAAGGGCGTCGAGGGTGGGGCCAAGAGGAAGGGGTGCGGCTGCTGCCATCCCATCACGGGCTGTGGGGCCTGCGTCAGCAGACAGCCCACCGCTCCGGAGAACAATCGGGAGGCAATGCAGGCCTGCAGCGCGAGCAGTCGGCGACCTGTGGCGGCTGATCGCCCTGGTGACCCGGAAGACTTGATTCTCTTCTGGGTCGCCAGGACGATCAGCCGCCTCAGGTCGCTGACTGCTCCCGCTGCAGGCCCGGATTGCCTCCCGGGATGGCAGGCACTCCATGGCAGGGCGATTAGCTGGGGAACGGCTGGGGGCTAGAGCGGGCGAAGGCCTGCAGCCTCCGATCATCTGCTGCTCTGCTCTGCTATGCTTCGGCCGCTTTGTCATGCTCTGGGCTGGGTCCATTGGGCCATTCCACCTTGGGATCCTCTTGAGGATGTCAGCCTCTATCTTGCTTCGCGCCTTGTCTTCTTGAATTTCATTTTATTTTATTTTAGTGGTTTTTATTATTATTTTATAATAATTTTATTATAATAATATAATAAATAATATAATGTTATATTATAATTTCAATATATTATAATGTCTCTATATATACTATAATATAATAATTATGATATTAATACTAATAATATATGAATATTTCTTGATATATTAATATGTTAATATTAATGATGTGTAATATATAGAAAATATAGTAAGTAAATAAATAAATCATGTAGATTAGAATGTAATTCAGCCTTTAGGTGAATATTTTTTGGCTCTCGTGTGGCCCCTTGGAAAAAATAATTGCCCACCCCTGTGTTAGAGTAACACTGGTTTTAGCACAAGCAACCCTATTAACCTGTTTTTCTTGCTTTGTTCTTATCAGAAGTTTGGTGTTGACTTTAAAGACTGGTATGTGAGGAACGTCAAAACATAGATTTTTCAGCTCCATGTTGCCTGTCATAGATAAATCAATGCTTGAATGTATGCGGAGAAGCATTTAATTTTTTCCTCTGGTGCTCACAAGGAAGGCCCCTGGGACAGATGGCCCCTCACTGTTGATGGTTCGATTTCAGTGATCACCCACAGCTTCAGAGGAGTGTGAAGAAAAGAAATTGCTTTCTTTGTCAAGGTGTTTTCATTTCAATTCTCACCCATTAGCCCGGTTTCGTTAAGTTTTGAATTACTCCATCAGGTGACTGATGATTGTATTCCCCTCACTTAAGCTATTGAAATAGGCCTGATACAAAATGGAAGAGGAAAACCAAAAATTAGATATATTGTTATTGATTCACAAAGTGTCTTTAATCTGTAGCACGGCTTGACATATTTGAACGGTCACACTATATCGAATGGGAGTAGCAGGATAAATAAGTTTGGAGATAGACTGCTAAACTTGGACATTTGAAAGTATACCTTTTATGTTTACACTAGCTGACCCGGCCACGCGTTGCTGTGGGATTTTTTTAAACTTGGGGACTGTGTGTGTAGTCATGTATATGTGTATGCGTGTATATGTGTGTACTTATTTATATGTGTGTTTGTATATGTATGTGCGTGTATATGTGTTGATGTGTGTAAGTCAGTGTTTCTCAACCTGGGGGTCGGGACCCCTGGGGGGGGGGTCACGAGGGGGTGTCAGAGGGGTCGCCAAAGACCATGAGAAAACACAGTATTTTCTGTTAGTCATGGGAAGTTCTGTGTGGGAAGTTTGGCCATTCTATCATTGGTGGGGTTCAAGAGGCTCTTTGATTGTAGGAGAACTATAAATCTCAGCAACTACAACTTCCAAATGTCAAGGTCTATTTCCCCCCCAAACTCCACTAGTATTCACATTTGGGCATATTGAGTAGTCATGCCAAGTTTGGTCTAGAGATCCATCATTGAGTCCACAGTGCTCTTTAGATGTAGGTGAACTACAACTCCAAAACTCAAGGTCAGTGCTCACCAAACCTTTCCAGTATTTTCTGTTGGTCATGGGAGTTCTATGTGCCAAGTTTGGTTCAACTCCACCATTGATGGAGTTCAGAATTCTCTTTAATAGTAGGTGAACTATAAATCCCAGCAACTACGACTCCCAAATGACAAAATCAACCCCCCACCCCCAACTTTACCAGCATTCAAATTTGGGCATATTGGGTATTTGTGCCAAATTTACTCCAGTGAATGAAAATACATCCAGCATATCGTGTATTTACATTACAGTTCATAACTGTAGTAAAATTACAGTTATGAAGTAGCAACAAAAACAATTTTATTGTTGGGGGGTCACCACAATATGAAGAACTGGATTAAGGGGTCACGGCATTAGGAAGGTTGAGAACCACTGGTGTAAGTACAGGTGTGTTTATGTATGTGTGTATGTGTATATTTGTATATTTCCGTGCATGTATATATGTGTGTGTATGTGTTTCTGTGTTCCTTTCTTCTCCCCTCTTTCCTTCCTTCCTTCACTCCATCCTTCTATCCTTCCCTTCCTTTTCCCTCCCCTCCTTCCTGCTATCCTTCCTTTTTCCTTTCTTCGCCCCTCTTTCCTTCCTTCCTTCCTTAACTCCATCCTTGTATCCTTTCCTTCCTTTTACCTTCCCTCCTTCCTGCTATCCTTCCTTTTTCCTTCCTTTCTTCTCCCCCCTTTCCTTCCTTCCTTCACTCCATCCTTCTATCCTTTCCTTCCTTTCCCCTCCCCTCCTTCCTGCTATCCTTCCTTTTCCTTCCTTTCTTCTCCCCCTTCCTTCCATCCATTCTTCCGTCTATCCTTCCCTTCCTTTCTTCTCCCCTACTTCCTTCCTTCCTTCCCTCCCTTCCTTCTTTCCTTTCCCTCCTCCCTGTCATTCCTCCCCTTTCTGTATCAGTCCTTGCTCCCCTTGTCTCAGTCCCTCCATTCCTTTCCCTACCTTTTTTCCCTTCTTTCGTTCCTTGGGGGGGGTTAAGGAGGAGGCCGGGAGGAGGTGGGAGGGGCGCTGTCCCCGTTTGCTGCAGCGGAGTCCTCCAGAGGCCCCGGCTTCGGCGAAGACAGCGGGCCTTCCTCCTCCTTTTAGCTCTTAATCAGCCAGAGCCGCTGTGGCTTTTTCTCTTTCCTGTGTCCCAGTCTCTCTCTCTATATATATATCTATATATATAAATTTCGAACGGTAGTGCAACTCAGTAAATAGACAACAAAACTATAAGCCGCAGAAGGCACAAAGGGATGTTGCTATTGTTCTTTGCCACAGGCACACACATATCTACATACACATATATACATATATACACATACACGCACATACTGTATATACATACACACACATATACATAAAGACATGCACACAGACACACATATATACATGCACACATACATACACACATCTGTATATACACACATCAACACATATACATGCATATACTGTACATATACAAACACACATACACAATATACATATATACACAAACAGGCACACACATATACACACATGTACACCTAGACACACACAAAAAACACATATATACAGACTGGGCCACAGGAAAGAGGAAAACAAGGAAGACTGAAGAACAGGAAATAAAACAGTGAAAGAAGGAAGGAAACAAGGAGGGATGAAAGGATGGATGGAAGGAAAGAAAGAAAGAAGGAAAGGAATGCCATTTCATTCTCTACTTCCTTCTTTGCTTCTTTCCTACTTAATTTTCCATACCACCACACAATGCCACAGCAACGCGTGGCCGGGTACAGCTAGTATATTTATATGTGTGTGTGTGTGTGTTTTGTGTATGTATGTATATATATGAGTTTGTGTTTATGTGTACATATGTGTGTGTGTGTACTTATGTATATGTGTACTTCCTTTCTTCCCTCTCCCCCTCTTCCCTGTTTTTCTCTTCTCTCTGTCCTCCTGCCTCTTCTCCCTCCCTTCCTCCCACCAACATTCCGTCATTCTACACTGCCAGAAGGGTGTGGTGTGAGGGATCATGGGAGTTGTAGTCCAGTGGGTTTTTTTGTATTTTTGGTCGTGTTGTTTAATTTTTTATTTGGGGGGGGGGGTGGTGTGGTAAACATACCTCGTGGGGTTTTGTGTGTATGTGGGCTGATTTGGTGTGTCTGCCTTGTGTGGTTTTGCTGTCTATAGGCTACTTAGGATGACAGCTCTCTTTTTATATATATAGAAAGCAGAAATCAATGGTCACAGTTTACATTTGATTGTGATTTTCTTTCTTTTTTTAAAATGGAAAGGAGCTTTTAAATACTTCTTTGTGCAACTAAGAATGGTTAGGTTCTCAAGTTAAATTCCCAGGGAATTGCAGGGCTGCAAAATATAATCTGATACAGTTGGCAATGTCACAATCAGAGTGGTTTGAATTATGTTATCCTGGATACTCCCTGGATTGGGAATTGATCTATCAGATCAGGTTTGGCTTCTTAGTGTCAACTATATTCCCCCGTGTCTCACTGTATTACCTGTGTTAAAAACAGAGGGTTTGCATTTCCTTCGTGCAAAAAGAATACCTCTCTGGGAAAGATCTTTAAAAATATGATGTGGTTTAAAAACAAACAAATATAGATTTCTATTTTTTTTGTTGCTATTTCACATACAGCTGGGTCACGGAACTGCTAAAACAAGATTTTGGACAATTTCTTGGCCGTTTGTGGAAATGGAAAATATATGATAAACATAATTAATGGCATACCATTTGTAAACAGTCTTGGAATTCTCTGGGTATTTCGTACTGTGGTCCTGCAACCACATTACATAGGACAAGGTTATGCATATTTGAGGATTCAGTGGAAACCCATATTCATCACATATTGCTCTTTTTTGCTTCCCAGCCCAGATCCTTGTACGTTGAATTACGGAAGAATGCTAGGGTGCACGTGTATATGTGGTTGCAATTTTAACCTCCTTTGCCATTTGTCATCAGCCAGGCCCGGATTACCCATAAGGCCACCCTAGGCCATGGCCTAGGGCGGTACCTTTGGGGGGGGGCAGCAGGTCTGGACCCCCCCCAAAAAGAAAAAAATTCAAAAAAAAAAGGGCGGGCGCATGCACGTGGCGGCATAAGCGCCATCCACGCCCCCCTTTGCTCTGCTCCCCTCAGCTCTGCCCCTGCCCTTGGCTCCGCCCCCCCTCACCCGCATGAGGAGGAGGAAGGAAAGTCCCACCCCCGGAGCTGATGCGGGGCCTCCCCATGGCTCCTCCCTCCCTCCTAAAGCCATCATGACTCATGCCGGCCTGAAAAGTGCAATTTTGTCCACTTCTCAGGCCGGCATGGTGGCTTTAGGAGGGAGGGAGGGAGGAGCTGTGGGGAGGCCTCGCATCGGCTCCGCGGGTGGGGTTTTCCTTCCTCCTCCTCGCGCCGGTGAGGAGACGGGGGCGGAGCCGAGGGCGGGGCAGAGGCAGGGGCGGGGCGGGGTGGAGCCGGGGGCGGGGGCAGAGCCTTTGGCCTAGGGCGCCAAAAGGGCCTGATCCGGGCCTGTCATCAGCAACCTTTGCTCCCAGAGTGACTCTGAGGTCTTGTCCTAGGAGAGTTGTATATCTTCTCTGCAGAGATTTTCCTTAGTAACCTGTGTGGCTATTTTGTCCTGTGGGCTGTCTTTCCTCCCTTGATTGTGTATTGCACTATAGAACTGTAGTTATAAGAATTTTAGCCTCAAAGGCTAGATTAAGATGATTTGGGATTTATTTGTCACGTTTCTATACCGCCCCTCTCAGCCCGAAGGCGACTCGGGACGGTTTACACAAGGCAGTCTCTGTCCTCAATACAACACAAGCAACAAACCAAAAAAATAACCATTTAACAACAAATTAACAATTAAAAACATACGATTGCAGTCTCAGCGTCATGTTGAAATCAATTTCCGTCACATCGGCGTCATTTCCTATATCTAATTAAACCTTTATATTTCATCAGCAAATGCCTGCTCAAACAGCCAGGTCTTGACTTTCTTGCGAAGTGTCAGGAGGGAGGGGACCGATCTGATGTCTCTAGGGAGGGCGTTCCAAAGCTGAGGAGCCACCACTGAAAAGGCCCTGTCTCTCCTCCCCGCCAGTTGCACCTGCGAAGAAGGCGGGACCGAGAGCAGGGCCTCTCCGGATGATCTTAAACATCTTGATGGTTCATAGGGAGAGATGCGTTCAGACAGGTATGTTGGACCCGAACCGTTTAGGACTTTAAAGGCTAAAGCCAGCACTTTGAATTGTGCCCAGTAGCAAACTGGCAGCCAGTGGAGCTGGCACAACTGGGGAGTTGTGCGCTCTCTGTATGCCGCTCCTGTTATCAACCTGGCTGCTGTCCGTTGGACTAGTTGCAGCTTCCGAACAGTCTTCAAAGGCAACCCCACGTAGAGAGCGTTGCGGTAATCTATATGGGATCTTGCAGCAAATTGAAAAACAGTACTCTCCTTTCCCCCAAATGTAAGGGCAGAAAGAACCTTGACGATTTATACAGTTATAATATTTCTGCATGTTCCTCTGATCATTGATTATTCTTTGTAAACCTAACTGAAAATGATGTACAAAAACTATTCACATGCCACTCAAGACTGGTAAATCTGGGCTTTCTAGATGTTATTGGCCTGTCAGCTGTCATGCTGCCTGACGACAGCCCATGCTGGCTGGAGGTATGGACGGTTACCTGCATACAGTCCTTTACTGCCCCAAACAATGATTTACTCCTACCACAGCCTCTTTGCCATTCATTTTTAAGGGAGAGCTAGAGTTGGGTATCATCACGGTATTGATGTCACCCAACCTCAAAGGTCAACTTTGTTTAAATCAGTGGTTCCCAAACTTTTTTGGCTTAACGCCCCCTTTCCAGAAAAAAAATTACTCAGCGCCCCCTATAAATTATTATTTTTAAAAATTTAATAGCAATTAAGAATCTGGAGCAACAAGCACCTGAGGCAAAGCACCAAAATCAGTGTGTACAGAGCTATCATACTGTCTATTCTCCTATATGGATCTGAAACATGGGTCACCTATCGCCAACACCTACGACTCCTCGAACGCTTTCATCAGTGCTGTCTTCGCACAATCCTAAATATACACTGGACCGACTATGTGACTAATGTTGCTGTCCTTGAGCAAGCAGGGATCACCAGCATTGAGGCCATGCTATTGAGAACACAGCTGCGCTGCGCAGGGCACGTTTCTAGGATGGAGGCCCACCGCCTCCCAAAGATACTACTCTATGGTGAACTCGCCACGGGTCAGCGCAAGAGAGGCGCCCCCCAAAAGAGATATAAGGACTCCCTGAAACAACATCTCAGGCTCGGCCAGATTGATCACCAACAATGGCCCACCCTGGCCTCACATCGGGAGGCATGGAGACTCACTATCCACAATGCTGCGGCCTCTTTCGAGAAGACACGCCGAATGGGTCTCGAAGAGAAACGACAACGCAGAAAGAACTGCAACTTGGAAACAACATCACCCAAGGAGACTTTCTGCTGTGCGTTCTGCAACCGGACTTGCCTATCTCAGATTGGCCTTTTTAGTCATCAACGCGCTTGTAAAAAGCGTGGGATGAGTCCTTCCTGAATCTTCGTTCGCGAAGTAATGCCGAGAGAGAGCGAGCAATTAAACAGAAAGATATATGTATTAATGTAGTGGTTCTCAACCTTTTTAATGCCGTGTCCCCTAAATAAGGTTCCTCATGTTGTGGTGACCCCCAACCATATTTTCGTTGCTACTTCATAAATAATTTTGCTACTCTTATGAATTCTAATCCAAATATCTAATATGCAGGATGTATTTTCATTGCCACAAATTGAACATAATGAAATCATAGTGATTAATCACAAAAACAATATGTTTGGGGGAGTATGGACAATGGATGATGGGATTTGCAGTACCTTCAACCGATTCAGATCGGACTTCCACAGCCGAGACCCCATGAATGACAGATTCGGACCAAACTTGGCAGACAGAACCCCCATGACCCACAGAACATATGGGAGAAGGTTGGGAGGAATTGACAGTGATTTATGGGAGATGTAGTTCACTTACATTTGGAGAGCACTCTGAACCCAAACAACCCTGGATCTGGACCAAATTTGGCACAAATACTCAATATACCCAAATTTGAATACTGGTGGGGTTGAGGGGGATTGATTTTGTCATTTGGGGGTTGTGACTGCTGGGATTTATAGTTTACCTACAATCAAAGAGCATTTTGAACGCCGCCAACAATGGAATTGAGCCAAACTTGGCATACAAACTCCCATGACCAACAGAAAATACTGGAGGGCTCTGGAAGGGGCCTGAGGCGGTTAGGAATGGTGGGAGTTTTAGACTAAATCACCTGGAGGGCCCAAGTTTGCCAGAGAAGCAAGGAGGGGCAGAGCCACTCACACTTCCTTCGGAGGCAGGGAGCGGGCCCTTGTGGGGAGCCTGTCACCTGGCTCATGCCATCATCCCCCTTACAGGGGCTCACCGTCCCCCAAATTCTCCTGAGCCTCCCAGTGCCCCCTTGGATCGTCTCACCACCCACCAGGGGCCATTACCGCCCACTTTAGGAACCACAGGTTTAAATGTTTAAAAGTATAGATAGATAGTGCTTAGCCAGTAGAATCTCAGGGTAATAGGCAAAAGGCTGAACAAGTCATCCGGCACTATTCTCTGGGAATAGATAGCCAACAAAAAGACAAGAGCTACTGCAAGGTAATGCCCACAAGTCCAATACTAGACAGATGACCTAGAAGGAGACTATGGGTGATGTTTTTTAATGCCACTGAAATGTCTGGGAGATCCAATAGCGACTCATAACCCTTGTCTAACTCAGTGTTTCCCAACCTTTTTTGAGCCGTGGTACACTTTTAACATTAAAAAAATCCGGGGGCACACCACCAACCAAAAAGACACAAAATGATACTCTAACAAAGTAAAGAACGGTTGGGGGTTGGTGGCCTGCTGGGAGCAGCAGCTGGGAGTGCTGAAGCTGGGGAGGGGGCGGAGCCAGGCTGCACCATGCCCCGCCCCCTACCCCCAGCTTCACCTCTCCCAGCAGCTGTTCCAGCCTTGAGGGGGCAGTGCCAAGCCAGCGGTGCCAGAGGCAGCACAATGCTGGCTTGGCACTGTCCCCTCAAGGCTGGAGCAGCTGCTGGGAGTGCCGAAGCCGGGGTGGGGGGCAGAGCCAGGCCGTGCCATGCCCCGCCCCTCCCCCCAGCTTCAGCTCACCTACAGGCCGCACCATGCCCCGCCCCCTCTCCCAGCTTCAGCTCCCCTACAGAGGAGGAGCACGAGCGGTGAATGGGCTTCAGTGGGCGGGGCTCCTCCTCCACGCGGCTTCAGCGAGCGAGGGGTGAGAATCATGGTGGGAGTCATGGCGGATTGGAGGCTGGCTGGGGAAACAGCCGAAGGAGGCGGCGCCCCAGTCCCTTCTTCTTTTTCTTCGCCACTGCCCGGCCCTTCCTCCTCCTCCCCCAAGCAGCCGGAGTTCAGCAGGAAGGGGGGGGGAGGAAGGGGGGCAGAGAGCTTTTCTCGCGGCACAGCAGGAGGTTCGTCACGGCACACTAGTGTGCCACGGCACACTGGTTGGGAAAGACTGGTCTAACTTATGTTTTTGGTCAGGGCTGTCCAACTGGCGGCCCGGGAGCCGTATGCGCCCCCCCCCCCAGCCCCTTCCCTCCGGCCCCCTAAGCTTTTTAATAATTTTTTTTGAAAAATAAAATAAAAAATAATTTTTTAAAAAAATACCTACTTCTGGGTTCGGAGCAAGTATCGTGAGAATACGCAATCCACACGGGATTTCGCTGTCAACGCGAGATCACGCCGGCGTTGACAGCGAAATCCCGTGTGGATTGCGTATTCTCGCGATACTCATCGGCTACTCTACTACTGGATCGCTGAGGCCCACAGACGCGATTAGGACCTTCTTCGAGTCAGTCGGTCGTCGCCTCTCTCGTCGTCTGGGTACTCCTGGATCCTGCGCGTTTGGAAAAGGTAGGCCGAAGCAGGGGGCTCCTCAGGGCCTCCTTATTCCCTCCCCCCATCTCCCCTCATGTATTAAATATAAAATTAAATGTATTTAAAGATGAAATAAGGGGAGATGGGATGCATTAAGGGGGGGAGGGGAGGATGGAATTAAATATATTTAATATTAAATTAAAATAAGGGGAGAGGGGAGGATGCTATTAAATATATTTAATATTAAATTAAAATAATTTAATATCTTATCCCTGCATTTTATCTCCGTAAAAGATTATATTTGACTGTATGGATGCCCCTTTTGAATGCCCACCCTGCATTTTATCTCAGTAAAAGATTATATTTGACTGTATGGATGCAGGGGCGGGGATGGGGCGGAGCCGGGGAGGGGGCGGGGGCAGACCCTACGGCCCCCCAGGTCATCAGTGACCGGAATTCAGGCCCCTGGAAGTTGGACAGCCCTGGTTTAGGTCATGTACCAGGGCAACCAAGGCTGTTTGTGTCCTGAATCCACATTGGAATAGGTCCAGGCTATCCAAGAGAACCTGGACTTATGCTGCTACCTCACATTCTAGGCCAGGCCTGCTCAATTTGTGAGTAGTGAAGGGTGAACGTTAGCTAGGCTAAGCCACTTGGCATCACAAATAGGTTTTTAGCACCTCTCTTTCCAAGTAAGGTATAACTAATGGTCAATTAGGATTGTTGCTGTGTTCCTTCAAGTCGTTTCCGACTTGTGGCGACCCTAAGGCAACCTTATAGCAGAGTTTTCTTGTAAAGATTTGTTCAAAGGGGATTTTCCTTTCACTTCTTTTGAGGCTGAGAGAGTGTGACTTGCCTAAAGTCAAGCAGTGGATTCAGAGCCAAGGTCCGAAGTTTAATGGGTCTATTCCTTCTGCAGAAGTTGGGAGTCTCAAAAGACTTAAACTCTGACAGGTAAGCCAATGGGCTCTTCCAGTCCCCACTCCACTCCCAGTTCACCAACAAAAACCAGATTAAAATGTAGCCTGCTACATGTATAGGCCCATATATATATATATATATTGAGATAGGCCCACCATTGCCCTGGAAACCATGGAATCCTGAGCTGGTCCTGACGAGGATCCCCCGACTTGGGTACTAAAACCCCCAACACAATACGTTTGGTGCTGATTTTTGTGCAACGAACCTTCATGTGATTTAGGTTTTCATTATGTGGCATAACTAATGGTATTACAGAAACACTATAATGTCCCTGGTGAGCTGAAAATTACTTTCCATTCTGTCTTTAAATTGTGTAACAAGATTGGGCAAAGGGGATTGACCTTTCAAGATGGCTCCACATTGGATCCTCCTGTTAGAAAATAAAGGAGATGTTCAGAAGTTCTAGAGACAAATCCCAAAATCTTTATTGGGGCAATTTGATACTTTTTTTTTGTTCTTCCACTTTTAATGCATTATGTACGCTAATACACACTATATAAATAAATGGTAAAATAATTTATCACCATTGTGAATTATGATAAACTAGCTTGGGGACCCGGCGGTGCCCGGGTCATTTGAGAAGTGCAGTAGAGTGGTCCACCCACCTCCAAACAGTACCAGGACGTCATGGTACTGTTTGGAGTGGGTCATGGAAGCTCTGTCTGCCAAGTTTGGCCTTGATCCCTAATTTTTGGGAGTTGCAGTGGTATAATGAAATTAGTGAAGGTACTGCAAGTCCCATCATCCGTGGTCAACCCACCTCCAAACAGTACCAGGATGTACAGTGGGTCATGGAAGCTCTGTCTGCCAAGTGTGGCCTTGATCCCTCATTACTGGGAGTAGCAGTGGTATCCTGAAATTAGTGAAGGTACTGCAAGTCCCATCATCCATGGTCAACCCACCTCCAAACGGCACCAGGAGGTAGAGCAGGTCATGGAGGCTCTGTCTGCCAAGTTTGGTCTTGATCCATCATTATTGGGAGTTGTAGTGGTATCACGAAATTAATGAAGATACTGCAAGTCCTGTCATCCATGGTCCTACCCCCTCCAAACTGCAGTAGGATGTAGAGTGGGCCACTGGGGTTCTGTGTGCCAAGTGTGGTTTTTATCAGTGTGGGTCGGGGGCTGCAATTGTCTGTGGGAACAGAGGGTTGTGAAAATACTACAAATCCCATCATCCATTGTCAGTCCTCCCCCAAACCACCAGGACGTGAAGGCAGTCTTGGGGGTTATGTGTGGCAAGTGTGGTCTCGATCAGTAATCGGATGAGGGTCACAGCGGACTTGGGAAGTGAGTAGAGGTACTTCAAGTCCCATAATCCGTGGTCCGCCCTCCTCCGAACTGCACCAGGACGTAGAGTGGGTAATGGGGTGTGTGTATGCCAAGTGTGGTCTGTATTGGTCTGTTGTGGTGGCCGCAGTGGTCTGTGGGAACCAAAGTGTTTGGATGTACTATAAATCCCATAATCCGTGGTCCATGTCCCCCAAACCGCACCAGGACGTAGAGGGGGTCAGGGGGGTTATGTGTCCCAAGTTTGGTGCAGGTCCATCACCCGCGCTGGTCGCTGTGGCCTGTGAAAGGGGCAGCCAATCAGAACGCTGCCACATACATACACACATACACACACATACAAACAAACAAACATTCCGCTTCATTATATAATAGCTTGGGGACCCGGCGGTGCCCGGGTGATTTGGGAAGTGCAACAGGATGTAGACTGGATCGTGGGGGCTCTGTGTGCCAAGTTTGGTCTTGATCCATCATTATTGGGAGTTGCAGTGGTATCATGAAATTACTGAAGGTAGTGCAAGTCCCATCATCTCTGGTCCACCCTCCCCCAAAGTGTAGTAGGATGTAGAGTGGGTCATGAGGGCTCTGTGTGCCAGGTTTGGTGTTGATCAGTCATTGGATTAGGTTTGTAACAGGCTTGGAAAGTGAGGGAAGGTACTGCAAGTCCCATCATCCATGTTCTGCCCCTTTCCAAACTTCAGTAGGATGTGGACTGGGTCACTGGGGCTCTGTGTGCCAAGTGTGGTCTTTCTCAGTGTTTTTTGGGGGCCGCAGTGGTCTGTGGGAACAGAAGGGTGTGAAAGTACTACAAATCCCATCATCCATTGTCAGTCCTCCCCCAAACCTCACCAGGATGTGAAGGCAGTCATGGGGGTTATGTTTGCCAAGTTTGGTCTCAATCAGTGATTGGATGAGGGTTGCAGCGGACTTGGGAAGTGAGTAGAGGTACTTCAAGTACCATCATCCATGGTCCACCCTCCTCCGAACTGCACCAGGATGTAGAGTGGGTCATGGGGCTGTGTGTGCTAAGCGTGGTCTGTATTGGTCCTTTTTGGTGGCCTCAGTGGTCTGTGGGAACCAAAGTGTTAGACAGTACTACAACTCCCATAATCCGTGGGTCATGTCCCCCGAACCGCACCAGGACATAAAGGGGGTTAGGGGGGGTTATGTGTACCAAGTTTGGTGCAGGTCCATCACCCGCGCTGGTTGCTGTGGCCTGTGAAAGTGGCTGCCAATCAGAACACTGCCACATTTCCGCCCTGCCGCCCTCCCGCCCTTCCGCCCTCCCGCCCTCCGCACACATACATACAAACATTCCGTTTTATTAAGGTATACAGATAGAGATAACATTACCACTATATATAGTGATTATTAACGGAACTGACGATTGTCAGCTCAGTTCAACTGTATAGGCTTCTCCAGTGTAATCTTCTCATCTCCTTCCTACACTTTTCTCTTTAGATCTAAAGCAGAAACTTAACAAAGAAGGCAGGGAGGATAGGAAGTGTTATCTCCATGTCTACCAGACATAATAGTGTAGTCTACAGAGGCAGCATTTTATTTTTTCTATCATCCGTCTGTCTGTCTGACTATCTCTGCGTCAGAATTGAAATCTCACAGGAAGTACATTTATTTTTAAACAAAACCATACAAACAAGCAAACAAATTGGAGTCTCAAGAAACATAATAGCAATTATTTGCAACATTGCTTTCAGTTTTTTTCTTCAAAAAATAGAGAAAGTAATTTTTTTACTGGTCTCCCAAATAAAGTAAAGGTTTCTGCTGTAATCTTATTTAGGTTCTTTACTTGCTAAGACTATAATCACAAATAAACCTACTCTTAGAGGAGGAGTACTTTGACTCAAGTGTTTCCCAACCAGTGTGCCAGGGCACACTAGTGTGCCGTGAGCGATCATCAGGTGTGCCGTGGGAAATTGGAACCTCCAGGAGGGGAGGGTGGAGGGTACTGGTTGTGGGGTCGGGAGAGGTCTTTTGCCCTCCCTTCTGCTCGAGTGTGTTGATACAGAATGCTGGATAAAAATTCCCTCTTCTCATGTTCTTAGAATAAAAACCTAAGAAACCTACCTGATAAAGGCACAAAATTACAAACACCCCCCTCCCCACCCGTTGCCTACTTGGTCTCTCCCTCTCCATGCATTGGGAAGGCCTGCCTCTCTTTCCCCAAGTAGAGACCTCTTGCCTCCCCCCCCCCCGGGCCTATTGCCGGATGGTTCAGTCCAGCACCGCCCTGCCCCTCCCTCCTCCCCAGTGCGCGTGAAACTGCTCTCGGCCTCCCTCCGGCTCCCTGCCCACCGCCTTCCTTCCTGCCTGCTTCACCAGCCCCGAGATGCCCACCCGGGCCATCTGACCCCCGATGAGCTGTGCAGGTGGTGAGTGTGGCTCCTGCTCTCCACGACCCCAATTCAAGCCTGGCGGGGAGGGAGGGGACAACCAAAGTGAGGGGATGCTGTCTTGTCCCCCTCCAGAAACTGACCCCAAATGTCAGAAACTCTGTGTTCACATTTGGGCATATTGAGTATTCATGCCAAGTTTGGTCCTGATCCAACATTGTTTGAGTCCACAGTGTTCTCTGGATATAGGTGAACTACAACTTCCAAACTCAAGGTCAATTCCCAAGCAAACCCTTTCAGTACTTTCTGTTGGTAATGAGAGTTCAATATGCCAAGTTTGGTTCAATTCCATTGTTGCAAGAGTTCAGGATGCTCTTTGATTGTGTGTTAACTATAAATCCCATAAACTGTAACTCCCAATGTCAAGGTCTATTTTCCCCAAACTAAATCTGTGTTCACATTTGGGCAGATTGAGTATTCATGCCAAGTTTGGTCCTGATCCAACATTGTTTGAGTCCACAGTGCTCTCTGGATATAGGTGAACTACAACTCCAAAACCCAAGGTCAATGCCCACCAAACTCTTGTAGCATTTTCTCTTGGTTATGGGAGTTCTGTGTGGGAAGTTTGATTCCATTCTATCATTGGCGGAGTTCAGATTGCTCTTTGATTGCTAGTGATCTATAACTCCCAGCTGTTGTGTTGTCTTTCTGCCATTCCTGCCAGGATAGCTAGGTTTCACACTGAGGCCCAGGTTTCAACTGAGTGTATAAATTTCAAAAACATATTAACTATATGTATTACTGGGTTAGTGTGTCATTTTGTGTCAATTTGGTTGGTGGTGTGCCCCAGGGTTTTGCAAATGTAAAAAGTGTGCCGCGGCTCAAAAAAGGTTGGGAAACACTGGTGTAGTCTTCAGATGCAGCATTTTATTTTTTCTATCATCGATCTCTGTACGACTATCTCTGCTTCAGAATTTAAATCTCACAGGAAGTACATTTATTTTTAAACGAAACCATAGAAACAAGCAAAGAAATTGGAGTCTCAAGAAACATAATAGCCATTATTTGCAACATTGCTTTCAGTTTTTTTAAAGTAATTTTTTTTACTGGTCTCCCAAATAAAGTAAAGGTTTCTGCTGTAATCTTGTTTAGGTTCTTTACTTGCTAAGACTATAATCACAAGTAAACCTCCTCTTAGAGGAGGAGTACTTTGACTTATATTCGTGCGCACTTGCACGCGTGCTTATGAGCATGCACACCCCTTTGGACAAAGTATCTTTTTTCCCCCCCAAGTTGCCTGATTTTACAAAGTAACTTTTCCATGCAGCTGCTCCAAGTAAAGAGCAGACTTGTGACATGAGCAAAGTTCTTTTCATGTGTGGAAATGCACCCAGTTGGCGATTTGCATAAAAGTGCACTTTCAAGTGTTTCCTGAAGTGGCACTGTCATTTGCATATTGTCTTTAATCCGACACATTTTAAATGCCAGAAAAGGAAGCGAGTGTTCTTTAAGGTTCCTCCCCCCCCCACCCCCCCCGTTTTTTTTAGGTTGCGGGCTCTGTTTTGCCCTTGTTCTTTCTTTTGATTACCGGTGGTTGGCAAATACCTTTTCCCTCTCACTTGCCTGTACTGCCTCCCATTCAGCTCCTAAAACATCTTTCACTTTTATCCTCCTGAGATAGGATTCGGAGACCCCCAACTAAACTTGGATGTGTTTGACAGCAATGCATCTGGCCTCAAATGTGTATAAAATATGTAAAACTGATGAGAAGGGTTTAAAAAAATCTGATTATGCTGGCGTTTTCATAGCCACGAGCAACCAGTTCTGATTAGTATGTATGTTTAGTAGCTCGAGTTGTTGGCTTATTAGGTACGATTCCAGTTGTGGAGCAGGTGAATTAAGTATTGTTGTTTTTTTCAGAGAACGGGTCCAGGGCTTCTATTTTTCCTTACACCAGTGTTTCTCAACCAGTGTGCTGGGGCACACTAGTGTGTCGTGAGCGATCATCAGGTGTGCCATGGGAAATTGGAACCTCCAATACCTTTACTTATTGAAGCAGTGATTTTCAACCAGTGTGCCGTGGAACACTAGTGTAGGGCAGTGTTTCCCAACCTTTTTTGAGCCACGGCACACTTTTAACATTAAAAAAATCCGGGGGCACACCACCAACCAAAATGACACAAAATGACACTCTAACACAGTAAAGAACGGTTGGGGGTTGGTGGCCTGCTGGGAGCAGCTGCTGGGAGTGCCGAAGCTGGGGAGGGGGCAGAGCCAGGCTGCGGCATGCCCCGCCCCCTACCCCCGCTTCACCTCTCCCAGCAGCTGCTCCAGCCTTGAGGGGGCAGTGCCAAGCCAGCGGTGCCAGAGCCAGCACAATGCTGGCTTGGCACTGCCCCCTCAAGGCTGGAGCAGCTGCTGGGAGTGCTGAAGCCGGGGGAGGAGGCAGAGCCAGCCCGCGCCATGCCCCGCCCCTCCCCCCAGCTTCACCTCTCCTACAGGCCGCGCCATGCCCCGCCCCTCCCCCCCAGCTTCAACTCTCCTACAGGCCGCGCCATGCCCCGCCCCCTCTCCCCAGCTTCACCTCTCCTACAGGCCGCATCATGCCCCACCCCCTCCCCCAGCTTCAGCTCTCCTACAGAGGAGGAGCATGAGCGGTGGACGGGCTTCAGTGGGCGGGGCTCCTCCACGTGGCTTCAGCGAGCGAGGGGCAAGAGTCATGGTGGGAGTCATGGCGGATTGGAGGCTGGCTGGGGAAACGGCCGAAGGAGGCGGCGCCCCGGTTCCTTCTTCTTTTTTCTTCGCCACAGCCCGGCCCTTCCTCCTCTTCCCCCAAGCAGCAGGAGTTCGGCAGGAGGGGGGAGGAAGGGGGGCAGAGAGCTTTTCTCGCGGCACAGCAGGAGGTCCGTCACGGCACACTAGTGTGCCACGGCACACTGGTTGAGAAAGACTGGTGTAGGGTTCCCATATGTCCTTTATTCTAAGGGACGTCCCTTATTTTGGCCCTAAAATTTGTGTCCCTTATTTTCAGGCCCTGTCCCTTATTTTTGACTAGCAGGACAGGACTGGGCGGGGTTGACCAGAGGAAGCTGTGCGCTGCGGTTTCCACGGCAATGCCTGCCCGGGGATTCCAACTCGCAGGGCGGCCTGCGTCCCCGTTGGAAGCAAGAGGCGATACAGGACTTTTTCAAAGTACAGTAGACTAATTAACCGTTACCCAAGGGGAATGTTGGATCATGTTGGATAACGATAGTTTCTGGTTGCTTAAGAGTTACTCTTAAAATAGGCCTAGCTGTGCATCCCAATACTATACAATGCTGTGTATCCCATACTATACTATACCATTAACTATTGACATAATAATCATGAAGATGTACTGTCTTATACAATTTATTTTATTTTAATGTTTAGACAGTGCACTTTTAAAGTCAGCAAAGTCAAGTACTAAATACAGATGGAGAAAATTAGGTAGTTCTAATAGTGTTTTTTCTGCATGACAAAGCATGCAGAAACATACCATGTCCTGTTAAGAGGGTGTAAGTCAGTTTCTTTTGTGAGTTTCAATCATTATCTTATTCTGTTAATAAAACTATTTCTACCTAATGTTGGAGTTTCAAGTTTTTAATGAAGTGTCCCTTATTTTTGTGAAAAATCCCGTAAATGTCACTTATTTCTTATATCAAAAAGTGGCAACCCTAGCCGTGGAACACTAGTGTGCCGTGAGAGATCATCAGGTGTGCCGTGGGAAATTATAGTGGAGAGAGAGAGAGAGAGAGAGAGAGAGAGAGAGAGAGAGAGCGAGCCTAGCAGGAAACTTCAGTCAGCGGAAATGAGACTCACTTGTATTGTTGTGCTTTCACCAATGTATTTTATTGTGTTTATTGCTTTTATTATGTTTATTGTTTTTGATGTTGATACTTTTGTGAGGTATTGTTGGGCACGGCCCCATGTAAACCACTCCGAGTCTCCTTCGGGGAGGTGGATGCGGGCTACAAATAAAGTATTATTATTATTATTATTAGGCTTTCCTGGCCGAAGCAGCAATGCCAGCCAGCCTGGCTGTAGTCAGGGAGAGCCCTCGGCGTCCAGAACTTTCCTCCCTCCCTCCCTCCTCTCTCTCTCCTTCCCTTCCTTCCTTCCCTCCCTCTGCGCACCAAGGGCTACCTGCCCGGGCTGCAGCTCCTCCTGCTTCCTGGCTCCTGGGTGCTCTTCTGCCTTCCTCCCCTCCGGCAGCAAGGAGGAGGAGAGGGAGGAGGAGTCTGTGGGAGCTGCCCTCCTCTGACCCCGCTCCCAGAGGCTCAAGACGAGGCTTTCTTCCCTCTAGCCCCTCCGCACTGGGCTCCGGGTTCGCTGCAGATCAGAGCAGAGGTCTGGATGCACAGCTCCACAGCCCAGCCCAGGGAAGCCGGAGGGATGCGGGGGGGGCACTCTTGGGGGCGCTGAACCCCTTTGGGAAGGAGAGCTGGGGGTGGCGACGGCTGCGAGCCTCCACCGCAGTTTGTTCCGAGGCTCGGAGCCACCCCATGTGCTCAATTCCTATTCGTCCTTCTCAGCCGAGCCCGCATGCGCTTCGGCCACTCAGCGCAGCGCTCCCCCGCGAGACGGTGATGGGCCTCTTGGGGCGGGGGGCGGGAGGGGGGTTTGGCGGAAGCAGCGGCGTCACAAGGGGGGAGGGTGACAGTTAGTAAAATGACAGTTAAAGTGTCATTTTGGTTGGTGGTGTGCCCCAGGATTTTGTAAATGTAAAAAATGTGCCGCGGCTCAAAAAAGGTTGAAAAACACTGTATTAAAGGAATGCCGCTACATCACAGTACAAAATGCACAATTAATCATACATAATCATACGCAAAAAAACACATTCAAAGTACCCAATCCTGCTGGAGAAAATCAAAAGTTTACATAAGGTAGTTCGGCGTGGTCGCCACAGAGAGCGGAGGAGTTGCGAACCAGGAAGTAGCGAGTTCATGGAACGCTCCTCTACGGAAAACTCGCGATATTTGATGAAATCACAGAAGTGAGTGCAAAAAACAAAGTGTATCCTCACGATGTTATCCAATATCAGTTCCGGGATCCGCACAATAACACAGTCAGTTTGCGGACAATTTAAAGAAGCAGCACCATAATCATAGCGACAAGGTAGAAAATCACGTAGATAATCACATATATTCAAACCGCCAGAGGCTGAAGATAGATGTGGCGATGGAATCAAAAGCTGGCATGGGCAAACTTGGACCTTCCAGGTGTTTTGGACTCCAAGTCCCACCATTCCTAGCAGCCTCAGGCCCTTTTCCTCTTCCCCCCTCAGCCACTTAAGCAGGAAAGGGCCTCAGGCTGTTAGGAATGGTGGGGGTTGAAGTCCAAAGCACCCAGAGGGTCGAAGTTTTCCCATGACTGACAGCTGTTGAGCAAGACCTTTGTGTGTGTCTTTCTGCCATTCCTGCCAGGACATCTATGTTGTGTTCATCGAAACAGGCCCAGGTTTCACACTGAGTGTATAAATACATTTAAAAACATATTAACTATATGTATTACTGTGTTAGAGTGCCATTTTGTGTCATTTTGGTTGGTGGTGTGCCCCAGGATTTTGTGCCGCAGCTCAAAAAAGGGTTGAAAAACACTGCCTTACGTAATATGCACTGTATAATTGTAGTTTGCAGTTGTCTTACAATTAGGCACTGGCATCGCAACAGGTTAAAATGTTGAGCACATTGATTGGATAAGTCAGAGTCATGATCTTTTTCCTGTTCTTGCCCAACTAATTTCAAGTGAGGATGCTGGAATTATTGTAGGTTTTTCGGGCTATATGGCCATGTTCTAGAACAGGGGTGGGCAATTATTTTTTCCAACGGGCCGCATATTATGGAGGGCCGCACCTATTTATTTATTTATTTATTTATTTATTTATTAGCTGTCCCGGCCTCGCGTTGCTGTGGGATTTTTTTAAAATTGGGGACTGTGTGTGTAGCTATGTATATGTGTATATGTATGTGCGTGTATATGTGTGTACTTATGTATATGTGTGTTTATATATGTATGTGTGTGTATATGTGTTGATGTGTGTAAGTACAGGTGTGTTTATGTATGTGTGTATGTGTATATTTGTATATTTCTGTGCAGGTATATATGTGTGTGTGTATGTGTTTCTGTATTCCTCTCTTCTCCCCTCTTTCCTGCCTTCCTTCACTCCATCCTTCTATCCTTTCCTTCCTTTCCCCTCCTCTCCTTCCTGCTATCCTTCCTTTTTCCTTCCTTTCTTCTCCCCTCCTTCCTTCCATCCATTCTTCCTTCTATCCTTCCTTTCCTTTCTTCTCCTCTCCTTCCTCCCTTCCCTCCCTTCCTTCTTTCCTTTCCCTCCTTTCTGCCATTCCTCCCCTTTCTGTATCAGTCCTTGCTCTCCTTGTCTCAGTCCCTCCATTCCTTTCCCTACCTTTTTCCCTTTCTTTCGTTCCTTTGGGGGGGGGTTAAGGAGGAGGCCGGGAGGAGGTGGGAGGGGCGCTGTCCCCGTTTGCTGCAGCAGAGTCCTCCAGAGGCCCCGGCTTCGGCGAAGACAGCGGGCCTTCCTCCTCCTTTTAGCTCTTAATCATCCAGCGTCGCTGTGGCTTTTTCTCTTTCCTGTGTCCCAGTCTACAGTATATATATGTTTTGTGTATGTATGTATATATATGAGTTTGTGTTTATGTGTACATATGTGTGTGTGTGTATGTTTGTGTACTTATGTATATGTGTACTTCCTTTCTTCCCTCTCCCCCTCATCCCTCACCTTTTATCTTCTCTCTGTCCTCTTGCCTCTTCTCCCTCCCTCCCTCCCACCAACATTCCGACATTCTAAACTGCCAGAAGGGTGTGGTGTGAGGGATCATGGGAGTTGTAGTCTAGTTGGTTTTTTTTTGTATTTTTGGTCGTGTTGTTTAATTTTTTATTTGGGGGGGTGGTGGTAAACATACCTCGTGGGGTTTTGTGTGTATGTGGGCTGATTTGGTGTGTCTGCCTTGTGTGGTTTTGCTGTCTATAGGCTTCTTAGGATGACAGCTCTCTTCTATTATATAAATGGGTTCACGTCATGTGATGTATACCTCAAACAAAGAAACCATACAACGCAGAAACACAATACTTGCCAACAGAAATAGGCCTCAAGCAAGGTACGTTTGTAGCAAAGAAACTCCCCCAAAAAACCTAAAAGGCCCCCAAAACAACGAGTAAAAATAAAACTACATTTACCAGCATCCTCCGGGGCAGCCAAAGACTCACCCAGCCTCTACATTCTGAACAACATGATTGGCTGCCAAAAAGGGCGGATTTGCATAACTGCTGCACTGGCCAGCCAACATGAAAATTCCGATCCATCATAAACTGCCAAAACATAATAAGGAAAAGGCCTGAGCCAATCCCCAACACAAACACCCAAATCACTTCTAAACGAAAAAATTTACACCCCAAAAATCACAGACCACGCCCAAAATTGACAGTAAGGCTTCAATAACTTGATTTCCCTAACTAGCCCTCACTTACTGGGAAGCTGTTTGCGCTCTGCATTGACAGTAAGGCTTCATTAACTTGATTCTCCCGACTAGGCCTCAGCTCATTGGACATTGTGTATGGCCTGAATTGACAGTAAGGCTTCATTAACTTGATTTCCCTAACTAGGCCTCACTTACTGGGAAGCTGTTTACGCTCTGAATTGACAGTAAGGCTTCATTAACTTGATTCTCCCGACTAGGCCTCAGCTCATTGGACATTGTGTATGGCCTGAATTGACAGTAAGGCTTCATTAACTTGCTGTTCCTAACTAGGCCTCAGCTCATGGGACATTGTGTATGGCCTGAATTTACAGTAACCTACCTTGGCACACAGAGCCCCGGCCATGCATGATGGGACTTGAAGTACCACCATGGAAAATGGGAGTTGTAGTACTTCAAAACCCATCATTCCCCACAGACCACTGTGGCCCAGAACCAAGACCAATAAAGACCCAACTTGGCACACCATGCCCTCCATGACCCACACTCCATCCAACTGCAGTTTAGAGGAGGGCACACCGTGGATGATTGGACTTTCTCGCATCTCCTAAAAAGGGCACAGCAACGCGTGCCGGGTACAGCTAGTTTTATATATATAGAAAGCAGAAATCAATGGTCACAGTTTACATTTGATTGTGATTTTCTTTCTTTTTTTAAAAATGGAAAGGAGCTTTTAAATACTTCTTTGTGCAACTAAGAATGGTTAGGTTCTCAAGTTAAATTCCTAGGGAATTGCAGGGCTGCAAAATATAATCTGATACAGTTGGCAATGTATAGAATCTGCTGTATAGAATCATAGAATCATTTGAGTTGGAAGAGACCTCATGGGCCATCCAGTCCAACCCCCTGCCAAGAAGCAGGAAAATTGCATTCAAAGCCCCTATGGTTGATTGGTTGAAAGATTTGGGGTGGTTGTTTTTGAAAACTGGATCTAAAAGGTTCAAGTGACAGCATTGCATCAACATAACAGATATGACCTCAGCATTCCTTTCCAACGGAGTCAGAAAGGGCAGAGTTCTGCTGTTTAGTCATGCAACTGTTCTGGCGCAGAAAATACATCTCCATGTATAATGAATGAATCTTAGTTTGAATCATGAAAATACGAATTTTTATTATGTAGCCATATAGGCTCAGTGTACATAAGGGGTTCTATGAATATAATCACTCCTATCACCAAATTTCTCTAACAACACTACTCCCAAGGCAGGTCTGTCAGCCTTTCAAAAGATGGACACTCCGTTAACATGTAGATCTGCTAGTTTCCCAGTTGACTACTGGCCTCAGGGAGAACGGTCTGTTATTTAACATCTACATGCAGCCGCTTGCACAGCTGGTGCGGAGTTATGGGCTGGAGTGTCACCAGTACGCTGATGACACCCAGCTCATCCTGAGGATGGAGGGCAGGCCAGGATCCGTCCCTGATAATTTCCAGCTTTGCCTCGAAGCCGTTACTGGATGGCTGCGAGCCAGTAGGTTGTGGGTGAATCCGGCGTAGTCGGAGATCTTGTGGCTGGGCCGCCTGGGCGATGTAGGTGTCCAGCTTCCGACCCTGGACGGTGTGGCGTTATGCCCATTGTCTTCCGTTAAGAGCCTGGGGGTCCATTTGGACTCCCAGCTGACCATGGAGGCCCAGGTCTCTGCGGTCAGCAAGATTGCCTTTTTTCATCTGCGTCAGGCAAGGAGGCTGGCCCCCTATCTCTCCCGGAACGACCTGGCCACGGTGATCCAAGCCACGGTCATCTCAAGGCTAGACTACTGCAACGCGCTCTATGTTGGCCTTCCTCTGTCGGCGACCCGGAAGCTCAAGCTGGTGCAGAACACTGCTGCCCGGCTCCTGTCTGGCTCTCCAGCAGGCTGCCGCATAACACCTGTTTTGCAGGATCTGCACTGGCTGCCAATCGAGTACCGGATTGCCTTCAAAGTGTTGGTTCTTACCTTTAAGGCCTTACACGGTCTGGGGCCAGCGTATCTGAGGGACCGTCTCACCCCATATTGCCCTTCGAGATCACTTCGGTCCGAGGATGCCAACCTTCTGGAGATACCTTCGGCAAAGCTGGCAAGATTGACATCTACCCGCCGGAGGGCGTTCTCCATCATAGCTCCTACGCTGTGGAACGCCCTCCCGGCCGGAACTCGGGCCATGAAGGACTTGCTCGCATTTAGATGGGCCTGCAAAACCCATCTGTTTAAGCAGGCCTTCGGCGAGTAGGTCCCGCTCACTCTTGAATTGTGCTATTATTTTACTGTGTACTGTTGTTTTTAATTGTTTTTATTGCCTTGTATTTTATTGTGCCTTCGGCTCCTGTAAGCCTCCGCGAGCCTCAGGGAGTCGGCGGCATAGAAGCCCGAATAATAAATAAATAAATAATAATAAATAAAAGCTGGTGGGTACAAATGAATTTAAGCCTATCCTTGGTCTTTGCTTCTGAGCTTGGTAGGGTGAGTGTGACTTTCCTATATTCCTTTTAAGGGAATAGAGAGGAAGATGAAATGGTATGAAAAATTCAGGAACTGAGAAGTAGCAGAGATAACTGCTTTCGATAACTGCTGTGGTTAGCTCTCTATTAGATTTTTCATGAATACAGGGGCATTGAACATGCATGTATTTAGAAAACTGCACAAAGTAATGTGGGAATTGACCAAGCTAGGACATCTTTCATTGGTACATTTTGTTTCTGATTGGATTTCTATTTGCAGAGCGTTGCTGTGCCCTATTTAGGAGATGCGAGAAAGTCTGAGTATGTAAGGGTTGGAATTGATGTTAGTTATGGTCTTGGTGGGGTCATGGCTGTGTTGTTGTGGGTTGTTCTGGTGGGTGGGATGTTGAAGTCCTGTGGAGTTGTTGGTGTGTGGTGTTGCTGGCGTTCTGCAGAGCTTGTGGATATACAATGTTTTTTGTCTTTCCGTCTGCTGTGTTGATGTAGAGGTTGATGCTTGTGTGGGTGGGGTACTTTGGAAGTGAGTGGAGGTACTTGAAATCCCATCATCCATGGTGTGCCCTCCTCTGAACTGCAGTTGGATGGAGTGTGGGTCATGGGGGCACTGTGTGCCAAGTTGGGTATTTATTGGTCTTGGTTCTGGGCCACAGTGGTCTGTGGGGAATGAAGGGTTTGAAAGTACTACAAATCCCATAATCCATGGAGGTACATCAAATCCCATCATCCATGGTCCACCCTCCTCCAAACTGCAGTAGAATGTAGCGTGGGCCATAGGGGCTCTGTGTGCCAAGGTAGGTTACTGTAAATTCAGGCCATACACAATGTCCCATGAGCTGAGGCCTAGTCAGGAAAATCAAGTTAATGAAGCCTTACTGTCAATTCAGGCCATACACAATGTCCCATGAGCTGAGGCCTAGTCGGGAAAATCAAGTTAATGAAGCCTTACTGTCAATTCAGAGCATAAACAGCATCCCATTAAGTGGGGCCTAGTCAGAGAAATCAAGTTAATGAAGCCTTACTGTCAATTTTGGGCGTGGTCTGTGATTTGTAGGGGTTTAAATTTTCTGTGGGAAGTGAATTGGGTGTTTGTGTTGGCACCTGCCTCAGGCCTTTGCCTTATCCTCCTCTGCCAGTTTATTATGGGTCGGAATGTTCATGTTGGCTGGCCAATAGAGGCGTTATGCAAATACTCCCTCATTGGCAGCCAATCATGTTGTCAGAATGTAGAGGCCGGGAGATTTGTTGGCAGCTGCGGAGGATGCTGGGAAATGTAGTTTTTTTTGTATCGTTGTTTTGGGGGCCTTCTATGTTTTGGTGGGGAAAGTTTTTTTTGCTAAAAACCTACCTTGCCTGAGGCCTATTTTTGTTGCCAAGTTTGGTGTCTCTGCCTTGTAAGGTTTCTCTGCCTAGGACGGTCGTTCCATGACGGGACCTCCTTTATATAATAGATTGGAGTGCATTCATTGCCCTAGAGCGCAGAGGCAGAGTTTCCAGCCTGCGTGGAGGTGGAGGCTCCACGTATGCCTGAAACTCCGCCTCCGCGGCTGCTGGGAACACAGCAGACACGGAGGTGGAGTTTCCAGCTGGCGCGGAGGCGGAGTTTCCAGCATGTGCGCCAGGTGGAGGCTCCGCCTCGCACCTGCTGGTAAACTCCACCTCCGCGCCAGCTGGTAACCAGCGCCTCCTCCGCAGCTGGTAACTCCGCCTCCGCACCTGCTGGTAACTCCACCTCCGCGCCTGCTGGAAACACAGCAGACACGGAGGCGGAGTTTCCAGCCGGTGGTGGTGCGCCCCTCGGCGGGTGCCTACTCCACTGAGTGCGTTAATCCGCCCCTACTTCTTCCTCCCAACCTTCCTGCTTGTCAGCAGCTTACAATATATAGGTTACATTTTGGATACCAAGAAAAGACTACTGTGTACACGCCTGGATTTGTGGATAAGGAATTCTAGTGACATTTCTGCTCTGGATATTTTTCCAGTATGGCAACCAGAGTAATTTACTTCGGAGTGACATATCTCTTGGCATGCCATTCAAAACATTATTATCAGCTGTTATGTTCCATCCAGAGCTTTGGAAATGTGGTATGAGTTTCTCATTCATTGTGCGGCCTAGATTTTGCACTGCAGGAACTTGCTAATTATAAAGATGTATGAGGATTACGCTCCTCAACACATTAAGCAGGTAAGCCATGGGTGGGCTGCAGATAATCTGTGGCCCACATGCAGCACTTGCCTGCTTTTCTAGCTGGCCTCTGCTAAATTTTGGTGACATACGTTTTGAAATGTGTGCAGGGAGTATACACCTGAGTTTCAAGCTTAACTCCAGTTCTTAAAATCCTGCTTATTTGCCAGTTCACAATTTCATTCCCAAATAATAGCATTACATTTTTGGATTTGAACTTGAATATGAAGACCTACTTTCTGATCCTTATTGGCAAATGCAGTCCAACTCAGTTACCCCTCCTCAGCTGCCCTTTGAATTGGTTTATGTGGAACCTGTTTTTGGGTGGATTGTCCTTAACTCTGATCATTTAAGAAAGAAAGGAATCCTGCCATTGTGATTTAGATGTATATTGTTGCGCTGAATTAACTATTAGGATAGCCCTTCGGGTCCGCGGGAGTTATCATGTCGGATTATAGCCAATTGCTGAATATGTGTTATCCTGCGTTACGTTGCCCTACATTGACACCAACCGCCGCTTGAGAAAGCCCCGTTGGGGGTGAAACTGATCGGGGTCGTCATTACACCGTTGCGGCCTCGGCTCCCACCTGCTCCACAAGCTGGCCATCTACACACGCCATACAGCATTGTGACTCATGTGGTGAACCTGGATGAGTATTTACCCATTGCGAATGGAAAAGGGATGGACAATGTTATAATTCCCTAAAAGACTCACCTTTCCGTCGACTTCTCCCTTTTCCCAGGACTGTTTTTCCACATACCCTGTCTCTTGATATTGTAACTTGGCTTGTGCGGCATGAGGGTTGCCTCATTTGTGTATTTGGGCATTTTGTTGATATAATCTATCTGTAACAGTGCATTATATGAAATTTTGATATTTGGTATCCCATTGCTTCCGTCTGTGTTCGTCTGTACAATTTCCACTAGAATATTGTGTGTGTATATGGTTGTCCTGTGAAGTCGTAAGTGCTTTCAAATTATATCCCTGCAACATTGAATTTATCTGATCAGGATGTAATGGTTTTGGTTTTGGACTATAACTCTGGAGACCAGAGGTCCAGTCCCTACTCAGTCATGGAAACCCACTTGGTGACCTTGTGCAAGTCATACCTCTTGAACGTAGAGGAAAACAATGGTTAACTCCCTCTGAACCAGGGGTGCTCATTCGGTAGATCGCGATCTTCTGGTAGATTGTGTAGGGCGTCCTGGTAGATCGCAGGCAGGGCGGGAGGAAGGCTGAGTCCCGCACCGCAGGCTCCCAACGCCGCCCAAGTGCTGCTGGCCCTGTGTTATCTGAGGTCCTTTCCACACAGTTGAATAAAATCCCATGGTATCGGCTTTGAATCAGATTATATGGCAGTGTGGACTCAGAAAACCCAGTTCAAAGTAGATATTGTGTTATATGTTTCACATTTTTTGTGGGTTGGTAGATCATTTTGTCTTGGTTGTTTTATAAGTAGCTCGCATGCTGAAAAAGTGTGAGCACCCCCAATCTTACCTAGACGGCTTCAAGCTGAATGGAAGCTCTCAGCATCCCTAGAGCAGCTATGGAAGAGTGGCATCTTCATGGTAGTAAATCTGCTGGCCACCTCTAATAATCACAATAAATGTCGTATATACTTTTAAGACTGTCCTGGTCTCCATCACAGACCTACTCCGTTGCCATTTGGACCGAGGCGGATCAGCGCTGCTCGTGTTATTGGACCTCACGGCAGCGTTTGATACTGTCAATTACCAACTTTTGACACACCGCCTGGCGGTGGCGGGGGTGAGGGGGACAGCCCTCAATTGGCTGTCCTCCTTCCTCCAAAACCACCTGCAGCGAGTGAAGTGGGGAGGAGTGGTCTCCGAGGGCTCCCCCTTACATTGTGGAGTTCCTCAGGGGGCCATTCTCTCCCCGCTGTTATTTAACATCTACATGCGACCACTCGCCCAATTGGTGCGGAGTTTTGGGCTGGAGTGCCATCAGTACGCTGATGACACCCAGCTCATTCTGAGGATGGACGCCGGGGTGGAATCTGTACCCGATAATTTCCATCTCTGCCTAGAAGCCGTAATTGGATGGCTGCGAGCCAGTAAGTTGAGGGTGAATCCGGCGAAGACGGAGATCTTGTGGCTGGGCCGCCCGGAGGGGGGGGGGTAGAGACCCAGTTGCCAACGTTCGACGGCGTGGCACTCCGCCCGCAACCGTCAGTAAAGAGCCTAGGGGTCCGGCTGGACTCCCAGCTGTCTATGGAGGCGCAGATTGCCTGCGCCTGCAAGACAGCGTTTTACCACCTGCGACAGGCAAAATGTCTGGTTCCTTACCTCTCCCGCTGCGACCTGGCCATGGTGATCCAAGCCACGGTCATCTCGAGGCTCGACTACTGTAATGTGCTGTACATTGGCCTACCCTTGTCGGCGATCCGGAAACTCAAGCTGCTTCAGAACGCAGCAGCGCGTTTGCTCTCAGGAGCCTCGTGGGGCTGCCTTTGAAGACAGTTCGGGAATTGCAATTAGTCCAGCGGGCGGCAGCCAGATTGCTAACGGGAGCTACATACAGGGAAGCATACCACCCCTGTTGTGTCAGCTCCACTGGCTGCCTGTCCAGTTCCGAGCTCAATTCAAAGTGCTGGTTTTGACCTTTAAAGCTCTATACGGTTCTGGCCCAGCTTACTTGTCCGAACGCATCAGCCGCTATGTCCCACCTCGTAATCTATGATTATCCAGGGAGGCCCTGCTCTCGCCCCCGCCTACGTCTCGGATGAGGCTGGTGGGGCCGAGGGATAGGGCCTTCTCGGTGGTGGCTCCCCGCCTGTGGAATGCGCTTCCTATTGATGTACGATCCACCACATCCCTCCTGGCCTTCAGGAAAAAAGTAAAATCCTGGCTGTGGGACCAGGCATTCGTACACCAGCACAAGGCAGCATTTTAGATTGGTTTTTAATGAAAGTGGGTGATTATGGCCAATGTTTTATGGACTGAACATTGTTTTAATCCAGAGTGAATGTGTATGGTGCTAATGTAGTTGTATTTTAATGTATTTTTAATGTATTTTAATTGTTGAAGTGTTTTGGGGTTTATATTGTTATTATGTGGGCATCGAATTGTGCCGTACTGTAAGCCGCTCTGAGTCCCCCCTTGGGGGTTGAGAAGAGCGGGGTAAAATCCCGAAATAAATAAATGAATAAGATCTGCTCACGTGACTCCACTCTTGCGCGAGCTGCACTGGCTCCCAATTGAATTCCGGGTCATCTTCAAGGTGTTAGTTCTAACTTTTAAGGCCTTATATGGTTTGGGGCCAGTGTACCTGAGGGAGCGGCTTATCCCTTATGTGCCCAGGAGATTGCTGCGCTCAGAGGGGCTCAACTTACTGGAGGTGCCTGGCATTAAGGTCTACAGACTCGCCAGTACGCGGCAGAGGGCGTTTCGCCGTGGCCGCGCCAACCTTGTGGAACACCCTACCTGAGGAAATTCGAGCCATCCGGGACCTGATGCCGTTCCGCAAAGCCGTTAAGACCTGGCTATTTAGACAGGCATTTGGCCCATAATCCAGTGACTGTTATCATCAGCACTCTGTTGTGCCGCTGACATCGCATTTCTGCTGTCTTATTGCAGTTTTGTCGGGAATAGGGTTTTAACTGGGGGTTTTAAATTGGTTTTTTTTAATGTGTCTTATGTGTTTTACTTGCTATTTTTAACTCTGTAAACCGCTCTGGGCTCCAGAGAGAGCGGTATATTAAGTTGAACTAATAAATAAATAAATAAATAAATAAATAAAAAAGACAAAGTTTCAGGTTGGCATTTGAAAACTTTCAAAGCTCTTTTGAGTTGAAGTTGTCGGGATTGTACCTTCTCTCCAATATTGTTCTCATCATGATTCTTCAGCGCAGAGCCCAGTGGGCTTCATGGCAGTCTCGCTTAATTAGGACCGTGAGCAAAGCTCAACAAGGAAATATCACAATTCTAAAGAGAAAAATAACACTTAAGAGAAGCTGTAATTTCTTCATGATCTATGTTGGACCCAATATTTTTTAATGGTGGTCTGGGAGCCAGAAATATGTCTCGTTTTGTAAATTGGACTCCAGATTAAAATAAGCAAGGTCTAATGATAGTGGCATTCCAATTATAGAACACGTATTAGTTACAGATTGCATTATCAAAAGGTGCTTTATTTCTTTCTTAAATATGTGCCTAAACAAACAAATATTGCACCCATGAGTATTAAATAAACAAATTTGGAATCCTGTTGGCTTTGTTCAATGTACAAACGATGGCAACAGAAAATAATTGAATGTCTCTCTTACAACTTGAATAATGTTTCTTCTTCTTAAGAATGAGTGGTTACCAAATAATAATCAAAATTTGAAAGGCCCAGAAAGGAATAGACAATGCTTGTAATGTTTTCACCCAAGTACAGCTCTTTATTGGCAATCTCTGATGAAAATTACATGTGTATGCTCATGATTCCTATGAAAAATAATGGTTGCATACCGTTAAAATACATGGCATTATATAAAGAAAGTATAAAAACTAATATGCCACTAATACAGAAATCTATAATACTAGCTGTACCCGGCATGCGTTGCTGTGCCCTATTTAGGAGATGCGAGAAAGTCTGAGTATGTAAGGGTTGGAATTGTTGTTAGTTATGGTGTTGTTGGGGCCATGGATGTGTCGTTGTGGGTTGTTCTGGTGGGTGGGATGTTGAAGTCCTGGGGAGTTGTTGGTGTGTGGTGTTGCTGGCGTTCTGCATAGCTTGTGGATATACAATGTTTTTTGTCTTTCCGTCTGCTGTGTTGATGTAGAGGTTGATGCTTGTGTGGGTGGGGTACTTTGGAAGTGAGTGGAGGTACTTGAAATCCCATTATCCATGGTGTGTCCTCCTCTGAACTGCAGTCGGATGGAGTGTGGGTCATGGGGGGCATTGTGTGCCAAGTTTGGTCTTTATCGGTCTTGGTTCTGGGCCACAGAGGTCTGTGGGGAATGATGGGTTTTGAAGAGTACAAATTCCATTATCCATGGGGGTACTTCAGGTCCCTTAATCCATGGTCCACCCTCCTCCAAACTGTAGTAGAATGTAGCGTGGGTCATAGGGGCTCTGTGTGCCAAGGTAGGTTACTGTAAATTCAGGCCATACACAATGTCCCATGAGCTGAGGCCTAGTCAGGAACAGCAAGTTAATGAAGCCTTACTGTCAATTCAGGCCATACACAATGTCCAGTGAGCTGAGGCGTAGTCGGGGGAATCAAGTTAATGAAGCCTTACTGTCAATTCAGAGCGTAAACAGCATTCCATTAAGTGAGGCCTAGTCAGGGAAATTAAGTTAATGAAGCCTTACTGTCAATTTTGGGCGTGGTCTGTGATTTGTAGGGGTGGGAAGTGAATTGGGTGTTTGTGTTTGTGCCTCAGCCCTTTGCCTTATCCTCCTCTGACAGTTTATTATAGGTTGGTATGTTCATGTTAGCTGGCTAGTACAGGAGTTATGCAAATCCGCCCTTATTGGCAGCCAATCATGTTGTCAGAATGTAGAGGCTTGGAGAGCCGTTGGCAGCCCCGGAGGATGCTGGGAAATCTAGTTTTTTTTACTCGTTGTTTTGTGGGCCTTTTATGTTTTAAAATGTATTTATACACTCAGTGTGAAACCTGGGCCTGTTTCAATGAACACAACATATATATGATTTCCTCTCACATACTTATACATGGCTATCATGACTTCTCTCAGCCTTCTCCTCTTCAGGCTAAACATGCCCAGCTCTTCAAGCCGCTCCTCATAGGGCTTGTTCTCCAGACCCTTGTGAAATTTCGCCATGTCGGTGAATTGGGCAGTGAGTGAACCTGGGAGCATCAAGAGGCTGAAGCAGCCCTGAGTGGGAGCTGGAGCCATGCTGAGTGGGGGCTCCTAAAGGACTCCTCAAGGCGGGCCTGGCCCTGGCATTCGGCAGAGCCTTTCTTTTGCCTCGGGGAGGACCTTTGGGGAGGGAAAGAGGGAGAAAGAGCTGCTAGGAGGGGGAAGACTGCCAATTTCCCATGCAGGGGTGGACTAAGGTAATTTGGCATGGTAAGCAGCAAACATTTTGGCGCCCCCCCCCCCAACATTATTTTGCTGCCCGCTCCTCCCACGGGGCATTGCAGAGGGCGGGGGAGCGCTCTCCCTTGCCCTCTGCAAGTCCAATGGGAGAAGCCGCCGACGGGAGCCTGGGAGGGCGAGAGGAGGGGCTTTTGAAGGCTCCTCTTCTCGCTTCCTGGTTCCCGCCGGCGGCTTCTTGCACGGGCATTACAGAGGGGGGGAGCGCTCTCCCTTGCCCCTCTGCAAGCCAATGGGAGAAGCCGCCGGCGGGAGCCTGGGAGGGCGAGAGGAGGGGCCTTCGAAGGCCCCTCTTCTCGCTTCCTGGTTCCCGCCGGCGGCTTCATCCACGGGGCATTGCAGAGGCCGGGGGAGCGCTCTCCCTTGCCCTCAGCAATGCCCACTGGGAGAAGCTGCCGGCAGGAGCCCGGAGAGCAAGAGGAGGGGCCTTCCTCTCCCTGAGGCTACTCCTCGCTCTGCAATGCCCGCGGAGCAGCGGCACCCGGGCGGGCAGGAATTCGTCCCCCTTCAAGATGGCGCCCTACGCAATGGCTTAGTTTGCCTAATGGTTGAACTGGCCCTGTTCCCACGGCACACCTGATGATCACTCAGGGCACACTAGTGTGCCCCGGCACACTGGTTGGGAAACACTGTTTTAAAATATGAGGCCCACTTGAATTATCCTAGAAAATCAGATCTTTAGGACTGAGATGATTTTTCTGATTTGTATACCACTTTATTATTCTGTTCAGAAATCAATGCCAGTATGTCTAGAATAATTTCATAAACAGAGCAGGTACTGCTATGCAGCTGATGAATATGTTGTAGTATTTAATATTTTTATTTTGTAATTGAAAATCCCAAATGTAAAGTAATACATTATGTAGGCTTCAGTTACAATGCTTGAGAAATGTATTTTGTATTTGTTCGGATTCCTTTTTGTAAACTGAATATTGAGATTTCTTCTTTAAAAGAAATGGATAGAGTTAAAAAAAAACCCAGTGAAAATGGAATTCATAACATAATAACCTTCCACTATTATTTTAACAAATACACACAGTTTCATAAATATGATATTAAATATTTTCGATTAATCTAATTTTTTTTTTTTAGTTTTGAGAGACTTTTTTTGTACCTGTCTGTGAGCCTGAAGCTACATTGACCCTCTTTAATATTAATGTTCTCTACTCGAAGTCTGTTTCGTTGCCTCTGATTAATGCTCTCTGTCAATTATTTACAGATCCCGTGGTTTTGTGGAAGTTCCCGGAGGACTTTGGAGACCAGGTTAGAAACATTGGACTGATCTTTTTTTTAAATGACAGGTTAATAAAAATAACAACAGAAATAATAATATCAGCATCATTTGCCTCTGTGAAGCTTTTTATAGTTTGTTCGGTTGTACAAAGGCAGATGGGCATCAATAACAATCGGAGAGTTTTCGCCTGCTGATTTGAAGATTAGAATACATTTGTGGCAGGAAGCATTGTACATAGGGTTGCCACTTTTTGATATAAGAAATAAGTGACATTTATGGGATTTTCCACAAAAATAAGGGACACTTCATTAAAAACTTGAAACTCAAACATTAGGTATAAATAGTTTTATTAACAGAATAAGATAATGATTGAAACTCACAAAAGAAACTGACTGATACCCTCTTAACAGGACATGGTATGTTTCTGCACGTTTTGTCATGCAGAAAAAAATTATTAGAACTACCTAATTTTCTCCATCTGTATTTAGTCCTTGACTTTGCTGACTTTAAAAGTGCACTGTCTAAACATTAAAATAAAATAAATTTTTAAGACAGTACATCTTCATGATTATTATGTCAATAGTTAATGGTATAGTATAGTATGGGATACACAGCATTGTATAGTATTGGCATGCACAGCTAGGCCTACTTTAAGAGTAACTCTCAAGCAACCAGAAACTATCTTTATCCAACATGATCCGACATTCCCCTTGGGTAACTGTGCCGTCGCCCCAGGCCTCTAAAGCCTGTAGAAAGGCGTAGACGTGTCCCTCTCTATTCCTGGGGGATTACGAATGCCTTCCTGTGGCTGCTTTGGGGGTCTTCACGGAATACTCTGAGGCTTGCTCTTTGTGTTAACTGATTTTATTGGTTAAGGGAGTTGCATTACTCCAAGCAAGCACAAACAGTCTCTCAAATACAAGTAGGATTTTTTAGGCTCAAAAATAAAGTGATTAAGAGATGGAGTCTCCCCAAAGTACCGTGTTTCCCCGAACGTATGACACCCCCGATTGTAAGACGTATCGGGGGTGTCAGGGGGGTCGGCTAATGTAAGCCGTACCCCGAAAATAAGACGTACCCCCGGCTGCCGCGTCACTTAGTCCCGCCTCCTCCTCGGTCCCGCCTCCTCCGCCGCCTCCTCCTCCTCTGCTTCCCCCGCCGCCGCCTCCCCCGCGCCGCCTCCCCCGCTGCCGCCTCCCCCGCCTGCCACCTGCCACCTGCCGCCTGCCACCTGCTGCCGCCGCTTGCCGCCGCCGCTTGCCGCCGCTTGCCGCCACCGTTCCGCCACCGTTTCCGCCACCACCTACCTCCGCCGCCTGCCAGCCCCCACGCCTGCGCCAGGCGCCCTACGTCCAGGCGCGCCAGAGCGCGCCTCGTCAAGCGCTCGGGTCCTACTGCCCATGCGCATGGGCAGTAGGACCCGAGCACGCCTGACGAGGCGCTCCTGGCGCGCTGACGAGGCGCTCCTGGCGTGCTGACGAGGGCGCTCCTGGCGCGCTGACGAGGCGCTCTGGGTGGCGTGGGGCCGGCTGTGCGGCGGTAGGCGGCGGGAACGGTGGCGGCAGCGGCGGCGGCGGCGGCGGCGGCAAGTGGGGGAAGCGGCGGCGGGGGAGGCGGTGGCGGAGGAAGGCGGCGGGAGGAGGCGGCGGCGGAGGAGGCGGCGGCGAGGGAGGCGGAGGAGGAGGCCGGACCGAGGAGGAGGCGGCCAAGGGAAAAGGGGAGGTTACTTTCGGGTACGGCAGGTACCGTCGGCTAATGTAAGCCGTACCCGAAAAGTAAGCCGTAGTGGGGATTTTGGGGTCAAAAGAAAGTAAGACGCTGTCTTACTTTCGGGAAACACGGTAGTTCTTCCCTCTGGCCAGGGCCGTAGCCAGGATTTTGATTCGGGGCTGAGTTTGGTTCGGGGCTGAGACTGGGTGCAAGAGGGTCTACCCTAGCAAACCTTTTGTATTGTTATCCCAATAACCCCATGAATGTGGGATATAATGAGCATGGTGATCAGATCATGATATGAATAAACATAACGGTTTAAATAATGTACCAGTAAGGCCTTTTTGCGGACCACTCTGAGAATTTCGGGAGGGGCTGAAGCCCCCTTAGCCCCCCCCCTGGCTACATGCCTGCCTCTGGCAATGAAGTCAGGGGACATTCAAAGCCACCAACGACCGGCCTGCTGGATGTACAAGCCGTCCACTACCTGGCACGGTCGCTGGGTAGAAGGCGTCCAGGTCTCCTTTCAGCGTCACTTAGTCATCCGATGTACTAAATATGCCGTTTAAGTCCTGGTTTGCTTTGTTTTAGGAGGTAGCCTGTCCACGGGATTGCCTGGTGGACCTCTCTAAAACACGTCTATAATCTTTTACTCTCAGGAAGCCTCTGGAAAACTGTACAAAATGGAGGCTGCAGCCTAGGAAAAGGGGCGGGACCAAGTCAAGCAGGGACTAGCCAATCAATGCAAACTATAGCTTAGCTGTGCCTTTAGGCTGCATGCAAAGCTTGCAAACCCCTAGGGCAACAGAAATCTATACAAAGACGGCACAGTAACGGTTAATCAGTCTACTGTACTTTGAAAAAGTCCTGTATCGCCTCTTCCTTCCAACGGGGACGCAGGTTGCCCTGCGAGTTGGAATCCCCGGGCAGGCATTGCCGTGGAAACCGCAGCGCGCACCTTCCTCTGGTCAATCCCATCCAGTCTTGTCCTGCTAGTCAAAAATAAGGGACAGGGCCTGAAAAAAGGGACACAAATTTTGGGCCAAAATTAAGGGACGTCCCTTAGAATAAGGGACATGTGATGACCCTAATTGTACACTGCGTATTAGCTGCTTTCACGAATTTATCAAATGTTGATTTTTAGTCTGGTCTGGTGTTAAGACCAAGCGCCACTGGTGGTGTTTCTCTTATATTCTTCTTCTGTCAGGAATACAATTCCAATGGAATATATTAGAGGAACTCTGAATGATGCACAGTATGAAATCTGCCACAATGTGCATATCAACAGTGATAATCTTAGATGCTATTTTGGGGTATGATTTATCATATCATTTGGATTCAGCATAATAATAATAATAATAATAATACACTTTATTTATATTCTGTTCTTCTCACCCCGAAGGGGACTCAGAGCGGATTACAGGTACACATACTTAGCAGACAATCCCTGCCGTTTCGACATACATACATATAGACGAACAGAGGCAAACTCTGGCCACCAGGGGGAGCTGATGCACTCCACATCACTCAGCATTCCCAGCATCCCTTGTTGTTCCTTCTGCATTCCTCAGCATTCCTGGAATTCTTTAATGGCCCCATAATTCAGTCAAAATTTGCCTCCCCACTTAATTCAGTCAAAATTTGCCTCCCCACCTTTATCTCCTACGTGACAGATGCAACTGTCTTTCGGGCTGCAAAGGTCGACAGCAGGCTACACTTAAAGGTCGAGCACCCACCTCGACCCGGGCAGGCCTCGAACTCATGACCTATTGGTCAGAGAGATCTTATGCAGCTGACACTTAACCAGCTGCGCCACATTCCCTGTGCTACTGTGGTATAACACAGTAGCAGTGTTTATTATACCCCACTAGTGGTATCACGGTATGGGTGTGTGATTGAATACTACTCACTCACATGCCCACTCATCCCCGTTTTTGAAACAGTGTTCCTAGAAGGCGGTGGCTGAGTGGATGGATGGGCATGCAAGTGAGTGCATGCGTGAGTTGGTGGTTGAGTACCAGCCATCCACTCATGCACACACTCACTTGTACTCCTGTCCATCAACTCAGCCACTGCCTTCTAGGAACACTGCTTTGAGTGAGTGATTGAATGAATGCGTGAGTGAATGAGTGGGGGAGTTCCTGGAAGGGAGTGACTGAGTGGATGGATGGTGAATCGGTGATCAAGTGAGTGTGTGGATGAATGAGTTGGTGGGTGGGTTGATGGATGGATGAATTCACATGTGAGTGAGTGAATGGGTAGATGGGAAAATGAATGGGTGAATGATTAAGTGAGTGAGTGAAGGATTGAGTGGATGGGTGAGTGAGCAAGTGGAAGGGAATGTTAGGATGTTTACAGCCGGAGACTGCCTAAATCAAAGCTGTGATTATTATGCAAGGAATCATAAAATACTGAATCCAGAACCCCCAAAAGTAAGTGCAACTATTATAATAATAGAAACAACAACTGGTAATGATAATAATAATTTTTCACCTCACTTTCTGTTTCTGTGACAATTGGGTTTTGAAAAATTTGACTTATTGTGGAAACAAGGATTGGTTATAAAGCTTCAGTGGAGACCCCTTTTCCCTGTGATAACTCTTTCAGGAGTGAATGTCTCTTCCTAGGAGTAGATTTCTCTCATTTCCTGTTGTTTCATTCCCGCTCTTAACTAGGAGTTGTTTGTAAATTGGATGTTTGTAACTCAGGGTCTGCCTGTATATGTGCTTTTCTACACAATCCAACACTCCAATAATTGAAACCTTGGTGTACAATAGCAGAATAGTAGGATTGGGTACCTGTGATGAAGTCGTGTTGTTTTGTTGTAAGGTAAATGTATAGTTTGTTATTGCTTATTTGCCTATACGTTTGATGGGAAAATGTTTAACAAGCCACAGAGGCTTGGCGGGGAATGTTGAAGCAGCAGGCCCCTGTGAAGGCTGTTGCCGTGGAGACGGAAGTTAGAGCTGAACCTGTTTTAGAACTTTCAGATTTTAAAAATAAGTCGGTTGGTTTTGTCGGTTGGTGGGAGGGAAACTGTCTTTCGGAGCTTTAAAGCAGTTCGGTTAGGGGTTTGAGAAACCCAGGTGAAAGACAGCCTTTGTCCAAGTTAGAGTAGAAAACTAACTTCATAGATAGGTAAAGCCTATAGTTGGCTATTTACCTGCTGGAGCATTTAGTTATTAGGACTGCTTGGTTCTGTGTTAGGAAGTACAGTGGAAACTGTACCCTATTGTTGAAATATTGTAACCACAAGATTTGTACCTCTTAGGAGACTTGTTTGCAACCAACTAAGCTCTGAACTCTGTTATGAAATAAACTGTTGAACATCTTTATTACAACACCTCTCAATGTCGCTCTTTTTAAAACACAAGCCTTAAAAGAACAAACCCTCACATCGGTGGCTGATCTGATACAATTGGTGGCAGTTTGAACATCTGTTGGTGGGGCTCAAAGGGAAAGTACCCACCCTACCACAGTGGGAAGAAAGCCTTACTGCCCAGAGTTATAAAAGGGTTTGTTCCTTACATCTTAGTGACAGTGGTAAAATATGCAAAGTAGACCTGCCCTGCCACGGTTAACATAAGGAGCCTGGAAGCCTTCTTTATATACTTCATTACATTATTTGGTGGCAGTGTATTTACTGTAAGGGTCAAGGGGTCCGAGCCCTGACATATTTGGTGGCATGGTGGGATAGCCGAAAAAGGAACGGTCATTGGTGACTGACCAACGGGCCAACCCTGACCCCTCACAGAGGTACGTCGGGGCCTACCGGGATTGCCCCCCCCCGTGATTTGGCTCCTCCCAGGGGATTCCCTACGTCATCTTTCCTCGACTCTTTGTCGCAGTGATGTTTGCCTACGTCATTGCTTATGGACACATAGCGCCTTGAACGTCATCGGCACTGGACCACATCTTCAGCAGGACGCCCACGTCATCACCCAGCGACCCGTGTTGCCGCGCGCCAGCCTGGGAGGAACACTGAAGCGACGCGAATTTACCAGCGCCGCTCTACGCAGCATCTCCTCTCCCAGCCTATATTTAGCCGGGTGACTTTCATCGTGAACGGATCCCTACGCGTGGCCATGGGATCTATAGAAGGACGGTACAGGGGACTTGAGATTGGAAATTGTTTGCTCATTTCTATACAGATCTGTATTATAGACATTATCAGCGCATGGGATTCGGGCCTGTTCCCATTGATCTATGTGGGTTTTTGATATTGCATTTTGCTCCTAGGGACTGGCCTTCTTTTGTTCTGTGGCCTGTCCCACGGGGGCATAGCTCTCTTGGACAGATTTGGATGACGCTTGCACTGACCTCTGCAATTCCCAGCAGCGTGGGGGGGCAAGGGGCATTTAGCCTTTTTGTCAGCAATATTAATACAGGCTTACCATTTCCACACAGTTGAGGCATTTGCTCCATAGATATATTGTTCAGGTTTTGCTACTCGTGTGTTCTTGTTTTTTCTGACCAGAATCCCCGTGTGTTTAGTGCCCTTACAGTACCATATCAGGGAAACTTGTGTTAAACCAGCTAAAGAAGCAGCATTGCCTGGTTAATGTGGAGATTTGTTCCACAAGTAACTAGTATTGAGAGGGCTTGAGTGCTGGTTTAATGGTAAACAATAGGCATGAGAAAAAAGTTATGAAAATGATTCGTTTCGTAAGAAATTCGTAAGAAATGCTACTTTTGAGTATTTCCGCACCTGGAACGCCAACCAGGAAGTGGACTTTCTTTTTCGAACTTCGGGGCCAGGATTTTCTTAAGTGTCGTTATTAGGTCGTAAGGGGGCACCTCCTTCTCTCTCACCACCCTCCCGCCTCCCTTGCCAATAAGTATTATGGCAAGGCAAGCCCTAAACTCGCTCCTTCTTTCAGCTGGAAGCCCGGAAAATATGTAAACAGAGAGGATTACTCAGAAGTAAATCTGCAAGGAGGGCACTTTGGATGAAGGGCCCTCCTTTGTGGATTTACTTCTGAGTAAACCTCTCTGTTTACATTTTTTCCAGGCTTCCCTGCCTCTCCTGCCTGCCAGGATCTAAAGCATCAAAGAGTATTGGGGTGAGAAACCAACCCAATGTATAATAGAATGAATGCTACTGTAAGTGCCTAATATTATAAGTAATCCAACTGGTCATACCCTACATTCCATGCACATGCAATAATACAGCAGTAATAACAATAACAAGAGGTAAAATTCAAACCGAGTATTCTGACTGGTCTCTCCTCATGCGGTGCAAACGGGCTCTTCTCTTATTAGCCCGGGAAATTAGCCGGAAAAGCCAGCGTTTGCTGCTTGGGAGCACACACATACATATTCTTGGGGGTATTTGCTGCAGAATCCCAGGCTCATAGAGAAGATTCTGCAGCAAATCCCCCAAGAATATGTATGTGTGTGCACCCAAGCAGAAAACGCTGGCTTTCCCGGGCTCACAGAGAAGAGCCCGTTTGCACCGCATGAGGAGGGACAAGTCAGAATACTTCGGTTTGAATTTTTACCTTTCTTATACCCATTGTTATTACTGCTGTATTATTGCATGTGCATGGAATGTAGGTATATGACCAGCCTGGGCAAACTTGGGCCCTCGCTCCTCGGGATCGGGGTGAGAGAGAGGCAGCGAGGAGCCAGGGGGTCCTCCTCCTTTTCTTTTGCTGCTTCCAAGAATAGAATACCCCTCCCTCCTCCTCCTTCCTCCCTCCTTCCTATTTGGAGAGTCCCATCTAGAATTCAGTGTGATTTATTCAAGTTTTGGCCTACAACTCCCAGAAATCCCAGCCAATTTATTAGCTGTTAGGATTTCTGGGAGTTGTAGGCCAAACCATCTGGAATGCATGCGCTGGCATACGAACTACTAACGAATTTCGTTAGTAATTAAGTTACATTTTAGAAATTTTTGGAATTTTTTTGGAAGTCTTCATAGTACTAATAAAAAAAATCCCCCCCCCCCCCCATTAGATTTTCGATTTCCTATTTTTGGGTTCTAAACCATGCCTAGTAAACAACTCTTGGGAGCGAGTATGTCAAGAAGTCCTTTAGAGCTCTAGATCTTATGAATCTTTATTGTTATTTTATGCCTTCAAGTCATCTCTGATTTATGGTATTCCTAGGGCCTAAATATCTTAAAGGTGCCAGACCTTGTCTGGCCTTGGAAGCTAAGGAGGGTCCGTTAGTACTTGGATAGCAGACTGCTAAGGAATGCCAAGTACTGTAGGCTATATTTCAGAGGAAGGAACTGACTAAACCACTTCTGAGTTTTCCTTGCTTTCGAAAACCCTACAAAGTTTATGGGGTCGTCATAAGTCAACAGGCATCTTGAAGGTACATCATACACCATATGATACACAACTTGTGCCTTGTGTGTGTGCACGAAGCACAAGCTTTGTATTATGGGGTTTGCCCTTGCCTTCCTCTGACACGGAGAAAGCGTGCCTTTGCTCAAGGTTATCCTTGGACAGCTGAGTCAGAAGCTGACGTCATCTATTGCTTAGCTTTTCTTGAATAAAGCCTTGGAGAATCTTAAGTGGTTTGAAATGCTTGCTTACAGAAAAGTCACGGAGCTGCCTGACACATTTTTGGAAGAATAAAATGCAGCATTTCTCTCTCCACTATCAAAGCAGCATATTCCCTCTCTTGGAAGTCTTCACATAATAGTCCCACATTTTACCTTTTCCAGCAGCTTTTCTCAAGAAAGGGGCCCTTCTTCTCCCTCATCCGTTTCCTTTTTGGCTTGTCAGCATTTATTTATTTCCTGTGCTTGACGGGGTTACACTCCCCCTGAAGGCGCAGGTTCGCAGTTTGGGGGTGATCCTGGACTCATCGCTGAGCCTGGAGCCCCAGGTCTCGGCGGTGGCCAGGGGAGCTTTTGTACAGTTAAAGTCCGTACCTTGGGAGGTCTGACTTGGCCACAGTAGTCCATGCTCTGGTTACATTTCAAATAGACTACTGCAACGCTCTCTACGTGGGGTTGCCTCTGAAGACTGTTCGGAAACTGCAATTAGTCCAACGCTCGGCAGCCAGGTTACTAACAGGAGCAGGGTACAAGGGGCATAAAACTCCCTTGTTGCGCCAGCTCCACTGGCTGCCAATTAGTTTCCGAGCACAATTCAAAGTGCTGGTTTTAACCTACAAAACCCTATACGGTTCCGGCCCAGTTTACTTGTCCGAACGAATTCTCCCCTACGAACCATCAAGAACATTAAGATCCTCCGGAGAGGCCCTGCTCTCGATCCCGCCATCTTCGCAAGCGCATCTGGTGGGGACGAGAGACGGGGCCTTCTCTGTTGTGGCCCCTCGGCTGTGGAACTCCCTCCCAAGCGATGTGAGATCTGCCCCCTCCCTGTTGTCCTTCAGGAGGCGGGTGAAGACCTGGCTTTGGAGCGAAGCATTCCCAGAATAAGCTGAGATTGATTTCAATCTGAAATGAGTGACCACTTTTGTAGACCCAAGTTGAATGTGGTTTTAATGGCAATGTGTCGCACCCCAGGCTGGACCCTAACCCGATTCCTTAGCCAAACCAAACCAAAGCCATGTTGTTTCTGAATCTTCAGCTAGGCCAGAAAAGCAGCTTCGGAAAGAGGCTCCAGTTCATTCCCTGTTCAAGGACAAAGTCGGCCTCGTGCCATCCTGAGTCGATAAGCAGCCAGGGAAAAGCCGAGACTAGTTAACTCCCGTGTACCCAGGTGCTAGCGTTAATTGGGCTTGCATACCATTCTGATGGAGGAGGCTTGAGAGAGTCCAGCTGGGAGACTGTTGTGAGAACTAGTTTCGACGTACCAGTGCGTCGTAACTTCAAAGCCTTTGAGACCTATAAGAGTTGGGACTGAAAGATGTGTAGTATCTCTCGTCAACGTTGGATTCAAGCCTTTAAGAACTTTGCCTGGGCTGCGGAGCCTTCCAGCCATTGAACTCGTATTTGCCAAGCCTTGTGCCAAGCCCCTACCTGTGGATTAGCCATTGGGGCATCAAGCCTTCACCTTTTGTTCCTGATTACTTTTGGACTATTGCTTTGCGATTCCTGGTGCTTGGAAGCATCAAAGGACTATATTTCTATTTTCTTTACTCTATCCATTTATCTATATATAAAAAAGGAATGGTCATGTGATGTCGGGTATAGGCAGGAAAACTAGAACCCCCAGAACCACAACAACCACCAAACACATTCCCACATACCACGAGGTACATACGGAGCACAAAGACCCCGACCTACATACCTCGCAAGACCCCTAAATACGACCCCCAAAAAACCGCCATTCACACCAAGCATCGTGGCGCTTGGTGAATGGCAATGCCGAACGGAGCCGGCAAGGAGAAAGAGGACAAGGCAGAGGAGGAGGAAAGAGCAGGGAGGGGGGAAGGATCATAGCCTTACCTCCTCCTCCACATCCCTTTGCCTCCATCGCTGACGGAACCCCCAGCCAATTGCCGCCACTTCGGTCGCTTCTACGACTCTCCGGGGAGGCAGCACTGGACCACGGGGAAAACCCCCCAAAAAACTACAACAAAATTGGCCGCCGACCCACTTCCGGCCCGGCCGAAAAGGCTCCACCAGAAGTCGGTCCACCAGGAAAAGGGTCCGGGCGGCAACTGCCACCCAAACACTAGCAACCGGAAGTCACGCCCATCTCCCGGCCAGAAGTGACGCCATAAAAGATGGCACCCACCACGGAGCAGCAGCGGCAACGGGCTCCCTCCCGCCGCTGCACTCCCCTGGGGGAGAGAGCCTTCCCCGCCATTGAGGCTGCCCTCCGGAGGACGGAGGGTCAAGAAGGAGGAGGCGTGGGTGTGCTGGCCTCACCTCTACTACCCTCCGGATGGCACAGGGTGAAGACAGAAGGGACGGGGTTGCTTCTGCCGCCTTGACGCTCCCTTCGGCCCAGCCAAACACACCCACAACAACATACACTAACTTAACAACGACCACACCCACAACATTAAAACCAAACAACTCGCGATACTTACCTCTACAGACCCACAACACAACAGACACACACATAATGCATACATAACACTGCTAAAAAGGAAAATACACAGTACAACCAAACAATACACCCCACATACACATCGTATAACCACAACACACTACCACTACACACTCACAACAGCAACCTACACACTCAACACCAAACACTGTTCTGCAACCACCATCCCAAACACACACCACAAATCCTCCACTTGACAAATACCACCCCCACAACATGACAGCCACAACACTTCTACAGCCCACCCATCATAAGAACCCACAACGACACATCCATGACCCCACCAAGAACGTAAGTCACATCATTTCAAACCCTTACGTACGCAAACTTTCTCTCATCTCCTGAATAGGGCACAGCAACGCGTGCCCTAGTTCTAAATAAAGCATTTAACCGTGGCCAGAATCAAGTGGTTTACTGAGGGGTCCTTCAGGTCTCAGGTACAACACAATGTGGTTTTTATGTAATTTTGTTTTTATGTATTTTAATATGCTGTTTTAAGATGTTTTAAATTTGTATAGCATTGAAGTTTGCTGTAAGCCGGTCTGAGTCCCTCCTTGGAGGCGAGAAGGTCGGGGCACAATTATTTTAAAATAAATAAATAATCATTAAATTATAACGAGTAGATGAGTACACTGGTCAGTCCATTCCATTTTATGAATACCATGAGGTGTTGTTCTTATTTTGGGCAAATACTCTACATCAGGGGTGCTCAGAATGGTGATCGGGATCACCAGGGTGATCTTCAGGCCTCATCCTGGTGATCTTCAGGCCCCTGACCAGGTTTTTTGCTGTTGGTCCTCTTCACACGCCCCTGCACGCTGCAACGAAGTCCTCCGTCGTTGCTCCTCCCCGCTCCCTGCTCGCGCGCTGCCTCCAAAAGCTCCAGAGTCCAAGAGGCAGAATGGGCCCCCTCTTTTGGATTCCTCCTCCTCCCTCCGTCCTTCTCCAGCCACTCAGAGTCGTAGGAGACCAAAGGGGGCGGGCCTGGATGACGCGCATGCACAGAAGCGCCCATTTTGCCCCTCGGACTTCTCGTGAGCTCTTGGAGGTGGCACGCATGCTGGCGGCGTGGAAATAGGAGCAACAACGGAGGAGAAGAAGAAAGACGCTTTGGGGTCATTTCCTTACCGCATCTCAAAGGTCGGTCTTTTTACTTTGGGGTGGGTGCTTGATTGTTCTGTGGCATGTCTCTTTGTTTATTTTTAATGTTTAAAATGGCCTTTTAGCTCCAAAGCCTCTCTGCTTGCTTTGTTCCTTGAGAAATATATGTTGGGGAGTATGGAAATGTGGGAGAAATGGGGTGGTTGGATGTATTTTTGCATGCCCCTTTGTTTACCTTGCTGAGTATTAAATGGCCTTGCAGTTCAAAAGCCTCTCTTCTTACTTTCTGGCTGATAATATGTGTGGTAATATGGCAGTGTGGGAGAAATGGGGTGGTTGGATGTATTTTTGCATGCCCCTTGTTTACCTTGCTGAGTATTAAATGGCCTTGCAGTTCAAAAGCCTCTCTTCTTACTTTCTGGCTGATAATATGTGTGGTAATATGGCAGTGTGGGAGAAATGGGGTGGTTGGATGTATTTTTGCATGCCCCTTTGTTTACCTTGCTGAGTATTAAATGGCCTTGCAATTCAAAAGCCTCTCTTCTTACTTTCTGGCTGATAATATGTGTGGTAATATGGCAGTGTGGGAGAAATGGGGTGGTTGGATGTATTTTTGCATGCCCCTTTGTTTACCTTGCTGAGTATTAAATGGCCTTGCAGTTCAAAAGCCTCTCTTCTTACTTTCTGGCTGATAATATGTGTGGTAATATGGCAGTGTGGGAGATATGGGGTGGTTGGATGTATTTTTGCATGCCCCTTTGTTTACCTTGCTGAGTGTTAAATGGCCTTGCAGTTCAAAGCCTCTTTCTTACTTTCTGGCTGATAATATGTGTGGTAATATGGCAGTGTGGGAGAAATGGGGTGGTTGGATGTATTTTTATGCTCTGTTTTATATTGTTGTTATTAAATTGAAATGTTGATGTTTTATAACTTCATTTTATGTAAACTGCCCCGCCTGCTGGAAGGAGCGGTACATAAAAATGAATAATAAATATAAATAAATAAATAAGAAAATAGTTATACGTTTTACATTTCTGGGTAGGTGATCTTTGGGACTTGGTTTTTAAATCAGTAGCTCCCTTGCTGAAAAAGTGTGAGCACCCCTGCTCTACATTTTCTAGGGCTTGGCTCTAATTTTAACAAATAAACCCATCAGGGATTGGAAGGGGGGGGGGATACATTGATTTCTGGAGTCTAAAGAGTTGGAAGGATTTTTAATTTATGCCATTCATCCCTGAGCCCGTATCAATATCACTTGTACACTTCCTGTGTCTTTGCAAATAGATACTTGGCCATTAAAAATGTTGACTTTCCTTCCAGAGAGAGGGACAGGTGGCAAGTCCAAGCACGTGTATTGTTAGGTTCCTCGTGGTTTTTGTTTCATAGCCTTTTCCACCGATGTAACATGTTGCACTTGATCAGCATATGGTGTCGGGAAACCTCATCTTGACCACCTCTTTTGTTATCTTGTTATTGTTATAGGTCTTAATGACAGTTGTAAGCCACGGTCCTGGATGTAGGGGTTAGTCTACCCTGGGGAGAAGAGGGAGAAACAGCAGTGTGGATTATGGAAATATGAATTGATCTAAGAAGCAGCTCTCTTGTAATAGAAAGGGGCTCAAAGAAAGACAGAGAAGAAGCTGGTGAAAAGACGATGGAATATGATGTGAAAATGATCATTTGAATGCTTTCTTTTCATTCCCAGCTGCTGTGTTCTGGTGAAAAGGCACGCATTTGTATATCTTAAGGCTGGGTGAAAAAGGGCCAGATGAATAGAATTACTTGTTAGATATGTTTTCATTTCGAGTCGGATAAATTATGTGCATTTTAATAGACTGTATGCATATGTTACCCATTTTTATTGTACAGCTGTAATATTACAGAGTACTTTCTATTTTTTTTTAAATAAAAAAAATCCTCATTTTTATCAAGTGTAACATTTAATTTAATACAGGACAATATAGAACGTATTAACCCACAAAAAACCGAGTGCTAGATTTGGCCTATATGTGCTGCCTTAAGCACTTGGGTAATAAAAAGGCAAATGGAGATGCGTTCAACATTCATTGCGTTGGACAAAATAATTATTGTTCAGTATCCGAGTGGCGTCTTTGGGAAAGGCTCCTCGATTCCTTTCTGAATAGTATGCCTAATAATGTGTTTTTCAATAGGCGTATGGCACCTGTTTCACTGGTTTCCTCTTTCCTGTCCAAAAGAAACAGCCATTATCAAAGTCTCCCATCTTTTACTCCAAGTGTTATGTAGTAGGAAAAGTCGGCTTGTCTTAAATATGAATTATGAGTAAAAAGGAACTGTAGTTTCTCTTGGGTTCTTTTGAAGGTTCAAGTGAATTCCGTCTTCTTTTCTCTTGTTACCCTTTGTAATTAATCGGTTCCATAGACCTAAGTGTGTATGTATATATACATACCGTGTTTCCCCGAAAGTAAGACAGCGTCTTACTTTCTTTCCCCCGAAAAGTCCCCCTCGTCTTACTTTCGGGGTACGTCTTATATAAACAAAGACGTACCCCGCCGCCGCCGCCACGCCGCCGCCGCAACCGGCCCATTGGCCGCAGCACACCTCCGCGGCGCACCTTTCTGCTAGGCCTCTCCAAGGAAGGGAGGGGGAAGAGTCCCAGAGGCGTAGCAAAGCGGCGACGCGTCACTCTGATGCAGCGCCGCTTAGCCACGCCTCTGGGACTCTTCCCCTCCCTTCGTTGGACAAAGGAGGAAGAGGAAGAGTCCCAGAGGCGTGGCTAAGCGGCGACGCGTCACTCTGACGCAGCGCCGCTTAGCCACGCCTCTGGGACTCTTCCCCCTCCCTTCGTTGGACAAAGGGAGGGAAGAGGAAGAGTCCCAGAGGCGTGGCTGGCGGCGACGCCGTCACTCTGACCTTGCGCCGCCAGCCACGCCTCTGGGACTCTTCCCCTCCCTTCGTTGGACAAAGGGAGGGAAGAGGAAGAGTCCCAGAGGCGTGGCTAAGCGGCGACGCGTCAGAGTGGGACTCTTCCCCTCCCTTCGTTGGACAAAGGGAGGGAAGAGGAAGAGTCCCAGAGGCGTGGCTAAGCGGCGACGCGTCACTCTGACGCAGCGCCGCTAGCCACGCCTGGGACTCTTCCCCCCCTCGTTGGAGGCCTAGCAGAAAGGTGCGCCGCGGAGGTGCGCCGCGTCGATGGGCCGGTTGCGGCGGCGGCGGCGCGACCAGGTACGGCTTACATTCGGGTATGGCTTACATTAGCCGACCCCCCTGACACCCCCGATACGTCTTACAATCGGGGGTGTCATACTTTCGGGGAAACACGGTACTAGCTGTACCCGGCACGCATTGCTGTGCCCTATTCAGGAGATGAGAGAAATTTTGTGTACGTAAGGGTTTAAAATGATGTGACTTACGTTTTTGATGGGGTCATGGATGTGTCGTTGTGGGTTCTGGTGATGGGTGGGATGTAGAAGTGTTCTGGCTGTCATGTTGTGGGGGTGGTATTTGTCAAGTGGAGGATTTGTGGTGTGTGTTTGGGATGGTGGTTGCAGAAGAGTCTGTGGTGTTGAGTGTGTAGGTTGTTGTTGTGAGTGTGTAGTGGTAGTGTGTTGTGGATATACGGTGTGTATGTGGGGTGTATTGTTTGGTTGTACTGTGTTTTTTCTTTTTAGCAGTGTTATGTATGCGTTGTGTGTGTGTCTGTTGTGTTGTGGGTCTGTAGAGGTAAGTATCGCGAGTTGTTTGGTTGTAATGTTGTGGGTTTGGTCGTCGTTAGGTGAGTGTATGTTGTTGTGGGTGTGTTTGGCTGGGCCGAAGGGAGCGGCAAGGCGGCAGCAGCGACCCCGTCCCTTCTGTTTTCACCCTGTGCCATCCGGAGGGTAGTAGAGGTGAGGCCAGCGCCTCCTCCTTCTTGATTCTCCGTCCTCCGGAGGGCAGCCTCAGCGGCGGGGAAGGCTCTCACCCCCAGGGGAGTGCAGCGGCAGGCGGGAGCCCTTTGCCGCGGCTGCTCCGGGGCGGGCACCATCTTTTATGGCGTCACTTCTGGCCGGGAGGTGGGTGTGACTTCCAGCTGCTAGTGTTTGGGTGGCAGTTTCCACCTGGACCCTTTTCCTGGTAGACCGACTTCCGGCGGAGCCTTTTCGGCCGGGCCGGAAGTCGCTCGGCAGCCATTTTTATTGTAATTTTTTGGGGTTTGTTTGGGTGGCAGTTGCCACCTGGACCCTTTTCCTGGGGGACCGACTTCTGTCGGAGCCTTTTCGGCCGGGCTGGAAGTGGCTCGGCGGCCATTTTTGTTGTAGTTTTTTTGGATTTTTCCCCCCGTGGTCCAGTGCTGCCTCCCTTGAGAGTCGTAGAAGCGACCGAAGTGGCGGCAATTGGCGGGGGGTTCTGTCAGCGATGGAGGCAAAGGTATGCGGAGGAGGAAGTAAGGCTACGATCCTTTCCCCCTCGCTGCTCTTTCCTCCTCCTCTGCCTTGTCCTCTTTCTCCTTGCTGGCTCCTTTGGGCATTGCCATTCACCAAGCGCCGCGATGCTTGGTGTGAATGCCAGTTTTTGGGGGTCGTATTTAGGGGTCTTGCGAGGTATGTAGGTCGGGGTTTTTGTGCTCCGTATGTACCTCGTGGTATGTGGGAATGTGTTTGGTGGTTATTGTGGTTCTGGGGGTTCTAGTTTTCCTGCCTATACCCGACATCACACGACCATTCCTTTTTTATATATATAGATATGTGTATGTACACACAGACTCGCTTAACATATTTTGCATATTTAGAAATTCTTTGTATACAGGTCCTTCTCAAAAAATTAGCATATAGTGCTAAAGTTCATTGTTTTCCATAATGTAATGATAAAAATTAAACTTTCATATATTGCACACCAATTTTTTGTTTTGTACTGATGATTTTGGCATACAGCTCCTGAAAACCCAAAAATGCTGTCTCAAAAATTAGCATATTTGGTCTGATGGAATATGCTAAATTTTTTTTTGAGATATGTATGCCAAAATCATCAGTATTAAAACAAGACCTGAAATATTTCAGTTGGTGTGCAATGAATCGAAAATATATGAAAGTTTAATTTTTATCATTACATTATGGAAAATAATGAACTTTAGCACTATATGCTAATTTTTTGAGAAGGACCTGTATATAGAAACTCCTGAAATTTTGTGGGTTTACTTCTAACTTGAAAGATACTTGAGCATGCAAGTGAGCTTTGTCCTTTTCAAGTGTTCATTGAGTGTGTATGTGTAAAATAGGGATTATCTCCATTGTCCCTACTCTTAACCTCTACAAATTCCGGGGAGCTTGGACAGCGGGTATGATTCTGGTTTTTTCCCCTGGCATCCATTCAGTGAACATCTGGAAATGATCGAGCTTTATTTCAAATAACTTTTGGGGGGAGTTTCTCCTAGGATCCTCTTGTACAACCAGTAGCAGTGGAAGTTTAGTATAATGTATGTTTCTGGAAGAAATATCTGCATTATCATGTATTCTAGTAACTGTGTTGCATTCAAATAATCTAAGGTCCTCCTGCTTTCCCCCACCCTCAAACTCGAACATGCAAAAAGAAACTGTTACTTGATGTTCATATTCTCTCGGCATTACTTCGTGAACGAAGATTCTTAGGAAGGACTCATCCCACGCTTTTTACAAGTGCGTTGATGACTAAAAGGCCAATCTGAGATAGGCAAGTTCGGTTGCAGAAAGCACAGCAGAAAGTCTCCTTGGGTGATGTTGTTTCCAAGTTGCGGTTCTTTCTGTGTTGTCGTTTCTCTTCGAGACCCGTTCGGCATGTCTTCTCGAAAGAGGCCGCAGCATTGTGGATAGTGCGTCTCCATGCCTCCCGATGTGAGGCCAGGGTGGACCATTGTTGGTGATCAATCTGAGATGTTGTTTCAGGGAGTCGTTGTATCTCTTTTTGGGGGCGCCTCTCTTGCGCTGACCCGTGGCGAGTTCACCATAGAGTAGTACCTTTGGGAGGCGGTGGTCCTCCATCCTAGAGATGTGCCCTGCCCAGCGCAGCTGTGTTCTCAATAGCATGGCCTCAACACTGGTGACCCCTGCTTGCTCAAGGACAGCGACATTCGTCACATAGTCGGTCCAGTGTATATTTAGGATTGTGCAAAGACAGCACTGATGAAAGCGTTCGAGAAGTCGTAGGTGTTGGCGATAGGTGACCCATGTTTCAGACCCATAGAGGAGAATAGACAGTATGATAGCTCTGTACACACTGATTTTGGTGGTTTGCCTCAGGTGCTTGTTGCTCCAGACTCTTTTGTGAAGCCTTCAGAATGCACTATATGCCTTTGATAATCTGTGATCTATCTCTTTGTTAATCTTGGCGTCTGAAGAGATGATGCTTCCCAGGTAGGTGAACTGCTGAACGGACTTCAGCACAGATTTGCGTCTGCTGACGTGGGGATGATGGTGTTCTTCCTGTGGTGCGGGCTAGTAGAGGACGTTCATATTACCTTTCTTGTATTTCTGTCTTTGTGTGATCAGATTGTGTGTGTGTGTTCTTTTTTAATAATAGGTTTAATAGCTGTTCTTCTTTGTAATAACCACATAAATTGGGGACAGAATTGGAATGAAAATTCAGAAGAGCTGGGATTCCATTCCATTTCTGAATCCGCCCAATCACTAATTTGTAGTTTTCACCATTTCCATATGGCGTTTCTAAAGCCCTGTGAATTGCATCCATTTGTGTGTCTGAAGGCAGGGCAGAAAAAGGTGTTAGATCCCCTTCTGTCTCTCCTTTCCCAGTTTCATTGTAAATATATGATGGTGTTATTCTATATATTACTCGTCGTTCCTACTATAGCACTTAGAGAAACACTAATTAGACAAATATGACTCACACATAAGAGGTATTGTATCTTGCTGTGTTTGCTGTCCTCAAAATAACATGGAATCTCATCACTTAACATGTCGCAATACAGAGAGCCTTAAAGAGCCAGACCAGTAATTAACAAAAATAATTTATTTAAACAGCACAGTCAACTCAAAAATGGCCAAAGTAGCAGCAAAACATTTTAACTTCAGTGTGAGAATCAAAGTAAAACAAAACTATGACCAAATGGTCAAAAAGAATACATGAAAACAAAACCTGGATTATATCTCTCTATAATCTGGATTATATCTCTCTATAATCCAGATTAAACCCCAAAATAAAAAAAAACACACAGGGAAAAGCACTCGTTGTCATCCACACCAATGTTGTCATCAAATGGGAGGAGAAAACCAAAGAGCGAAGAAGCGTCAAGGAATCCAGTGGTCAGACACGAAGAGTCAGCAAACACAGCGTTGTCAATCTGTGGGGTTCCTCGAGGGGCTATACTCTCCCCATTGTTATTTAACATCTACATGCACTTGCTAGACTGGTTCGAAGTTTCGGACTGGAATGTTATCAGTACGCTGATGACACCCAGCTTGTTCTGAAGATGGAAGGCCGACCGGACTCCGTACTCTCTAGTTTCCATCAGTGCCTTGAAGCCATTACTGGATGGCTGCGTGCCAGCAGATTGAGGGTGAATCCGGTAAAGACGGAGTTACTGTGGCTGGGGCGACCAGATGGTGGGGTGGTCCAACTGTCTACCCTGGATGGTGAGGCACTATGCCCTACAAACACAAACGGGAGTGGTTGCTACTCATGCGAAGCAATAAACCTGAACACAATAGTGAAGTTTTGGCTTCAGTATATATTATGTAACAGACAACAGAGTAGGCAAAACAACATAACATAAATCTCCACTATCGGGTTCCTACTCAAACATACAGGAGCAAACCTCATTAAAGTCTTCTAAATGTTTAGTTCAAGTCAGTCCTGTAGTCATTCATATGAAATAAAGTTGTCTGTGTGCGGCCGTTGAACACACAAAAAAAATTGTAATCCAAACCCCGATGGGTTATTTGTAATCCAAACCCGATGGGTTATTTGTAATCCATTATGGAAGGAACAGGGGCGGGGAGACCGGAGACGGAACGCTGGCTTCCAAAGTAAACCGGCTCAGTAGCCTTCCGAAATACACGGGGCTGCTGCCGGTCTGCATGTACTATGGTTGACGAGGACACCAATGCTGCGGAGTCCACCCTCGTTTCGACCCTTAGCGGGTCTTTTTCAAGGCCAATGGATGTGGATATTCTCCCACCACAATTCAAGTGGCACAGCGGCAAGGTTTTGGACAGCAGCAGTGGACCCGTTTTGCATGGAAACCTGGCGACTTCAGTGAGAGATAGAGTAGCAGGTGGCTGTCAGATGGATGGAAAGAGAGAGATGAAAGCTGCTGTCCAAAAACTTGCCGCCGTGCCACTTGAATTGAAGGAGTCCTCGTCGGCCATAGTACATGCAGACCGAACCTGGCAGCCCCCCCTGTGTATTTCGGAAGGCTACTGAGCCGGTTTACTTTGGAAGCCAGCGTTCCATCTCCGGTCTCCCCGCCCCTGTTCCTTCCATAATGGATTACAAATAACCCATCAGGGTTTGGATTACATTTTTTTTTTGTGTTGAACGGCCGCACACAGACAACTTTATTTCATATGAATGACTACAGGACTGACTTGAACTAAACATTTAGAGGCACTATGCCCGTCATCATCAGTAAAAAGCCTTGGGGTTGTTTTAGACCCTTCGCTGACAATGGAGGCTCAGGTCTCCACTGTTAGCAAAACCGCTTTCTTCCACCAGCGGCAGGCTAGGCGACTGGCCCCCTATCTATCTAGAGACGACCTGACCACAGTGATCCAAGCCACGGTCATCTCGCGACTAGACTACTGTAACGCTCTGTACCTTGGCCTGCCCTTGTCTGTGATCCGGAAACTTAAGTGCATCCAGAATGCCGCTGCGCGACTTCTCACTGGTGTTCCAGTGAGATGTCACATAACTCCCATCCTTCAGCACCTCCACTGGCTCCCGGTCAAGCACCGGATCACTTTCAAGGTGATGGTGTTAATTTTCGCGGCCTTATATGGCCTGGGGCCGATGTATTTGAGGGACTGTCTCTCCCCCTACCAACCCCAGAGATCACTTTTTTCTGAAGATCTGAACCTCCTCGAAGTGTCTAGTCATAAAACCATCTACTTAACATCCACTCAGCGCAGAGTCTTTTCTGTGGTGGCCCCATCTATTTGGAATACTTTACCAACCGAAGTCCGTGCCTTGCGAGTTCGGTCATCCTTACTCAGGGCCTGCAAGACCTATCTCTTTCGGTTGGTATTTGACTGTTAAAAATGTAATTTGTTTTAGTTTAATTGGATGCTTTACTCTGTCTTATGTTTTTATATGGACTGTGAGCCGCTCCGAGCCCTCGGGGAGTGACGGCATACAAGACTAAATAATTAATTAAATAAATAAATAAAAGGAGAGAGAAACGGCAATAGTAGAGCAATCCGGGTCACAGCGGAAGGAGGAGACGTCAACAGCAATACAGGAAATCCAAGATCAACAAGAAGCAGCCAGCAGTAACTAATGCATAGGAAGCAACACAAAACGTAGCGAAAAGGGAAAACACAATGCAGAACCTCTCACATACTATACCAAGTCCTGTGAAAGCAGCGCAGGATCCAACTTACGTCCAAAAGGCCGTTCACAGGAATACCGGAAACAAATGGCAGTAGTACACGGCACCCAAAACACCTTGCCAACTGCAAAGAGTCTTAGACCCAAACCCTGAACTGGAATGAGCCAACACCCCATCATTAGCCGCATCAGGTGCGCTTACAGCTTCATGTGTAGAGCTGTGTCTCTCCACCCATGCTGACCTCCTTCTGCCAGGACTTAGATCTCCCCATGATTGATCATCTGTACACCAAGTCCCATCCCCAGCAAACCCCCCAAATGTATCACTACTAGTTGTTTCTGCACAAACCTCTCGCACCTTGGTCCAATCCATATCACTAGACACACTCTCCGAATCTTCACCCATACTTCCCATAGTTGACTCCTCATCACCAGATCCATCATCCCTTGAGAAACCCTCAAATGAATCTACATCAGTAGGATACATACATACTAGATTTATTACGGTCAATGACCAGCATAAAAAATGTACAAACATCAGGATGTACAAACATCAGGGTACACACACATGTACACAAATGTATCAGTAGGATCAGTAAGTATCTGCCGGATCCGTTTCCTCTGTGGTTCCTCATCAGACTCCTGCTCCCGAGTAGTCCGTTTGGCCCTTCTAGCCTCAACTTCCATGCTTTCAGCAGTACTCAGAGACTCATATACAACATAACAGATATTGAGACATATTTTGCTGCAGCCGCAAAGTTGTCTGCTATTTCTTTTTTTTTTATATAAATATTTTTTATTAAACAGTTTTCATTTTTCAAAACATACATGATAACAATAGGGAATAATTGGGGATGGGTAAGGAAGAGGAGGGAAAAAGGGGTCAAATGGGGAAAAGGGAAATGTTGACTTCCATTCTCATTTCACGCTATTTATATATTTTCTCTTTCATGGTCACTGTGGATTCACACATTAGATATTTAATCCCTGCGCCAGCAGTACCAATCGGAACCTTCCAATATAAAAGTCTAAGACAGGCTAGTCCCCGCCCACCCTCCTCCCGAGTATATAAGTAGCCCCAGGGCGGGGCTAGCCCTCAATTCTCTTGATCCGCCGCCGTAGCAGCAACCAAGAGAACCTTCTTGCGAGCTTACTCTCCTACTGATCCTTTGACTTTGACTGGGACTGTCCTGAGACCTGTGACCTCTTCTGCATAGATCTGTGACCTCTTCTGCATAGATCCTAACCATCTGAGGTACTCTTCAGCTACCATGGCATCCAGCTCTTTTAAGAAATGCGCTGAGTGCCCCAACTCCATTCCGGAGTCTGATGGACATGCCCTCTGCCTGTCATGCCTTGGGGAGGGCCATCGCACTCAATCTTGCCAAATTTGTGTGTCTTTCACACAGCAAACTAAGAAAAACAGGGATGCGAGGTTGAAAGCGGCTCTCTATGAGCGATCAGTGCAGTCCCCGGCTACTTCTGAGCCCTCCATGACTGCAGAGGGCAAGAAACCTGACGCCCCCCCTCGCAAACCTGATCAACCCAAGACCCTGCTTAAGAAGAAGGCAAAAAAACCGAAAGAAAAAAACCGCTATTTATATATTTTATTACAATAATCAATATTTTATTCGAGGCATCCCCGATGCTCTTAATCTTCCTAATCTATTACTGACAGTGTTCCTTTCTTATTATATATTCTTCACATATTCATCAATCAAGGTCCAATCTGTCTTTATAGTGCCTTTGCCATTATTCTGTCTCAACCAATACGTTAATTCATCCATGTCTTTTATTTCAGTTATTTTACATATCCACTGCTCCTTTGTGGGTAGGAGGTTTTGCTTCCAGATCTTTGCAAACTCTATCCTTGCTGCAGTTGTCAGGAACACGAAGAGTTTTTCTATGTTATCATTTACAAAAGTGTCGTCTTCAATCAGGCCTAATAAATATAATTCTGGCCTCATCTTAAATTCAATTTTCAATATTTTTTTTACATTCATCATGTATCATTTGCCAGTATTCTTTTGTTTTAGGACATGTCCACCACGTATGGAAGAAAGTACCCTCCTGCTTCTTACACTTCCAGCACTTATTCTCTACATTTTTATACATTAAGTTCAATTTTGGGGGGGTAATGTACCAACGGTGTATCATCTTCAGCCAGTTCTCCTTTAAGTCAGTCGCATAAGTAATTTTCAGGTGTTTGCACCAATTTTTTTCCCATTCCTTGAATTGGATTGGCCTCCCAATATTTTGTGCCCACTTAACCATTGATTGCTTAATTACATCCGTCTCCGTCGCCCAATTCAACAACATGGAGTAGGTTTTTGATATTATCTTCTTTTCCATTCTCAATATTAAATCCCAGGGTCCATCAGTATCACTAAACCCTTTAGTCCTATCAATATTAAACCATTCTCTGATCTGGAAGTAGTGGAGCCATCTTACATTGCTAAATTTCCTTGCGATTTCCTCTTGGGTTTTTAGTACGAAAGTTCCTTCTTTTTTCATTATAATATCTTTGTACTTTGGCCATTCCGTCCATCCCAGCAGTCGTCTCTGGTTTGCTTCTAAGGGTGACAACCATGTCGGAGTCTTGACATACATATGTTGTCTGCTATTTCTATGAGCTTAGAATTGTACATCTTTTCCACCCTCAGTTGTTGGATCAAAACATTGTGTTAACTTCTGCAACTTTTCAGTGCTTACTTGATTTACATGTTGTAGAATGAAAGTGCCTGGATTATTCTTTGTGGTAGTTACACAAAGAATGAAGGTTGGCAAACTTAAACTGATGGTTTACTGTAAGTTGTAAAGCTATTTTGAATACTTGTTTAACAACTATTTGGCTCTCTCTGCCAAGATGCAGCACTGAAGGTGTCGTAGCGCAGGTAATATCAAATTAAACATAAAAATAATTAAACTATAGTTAAGAGTACACTAATAAAAATACAAAAAAAGCTATCAAGCCAATTTGCAGCAACAACCCAGGCATGTCTGGAAATGGCTTTACCTATCAGTAGAAGGAACTTATTTATTTATTTACATCATTTATATTCCGCCCTTCTCACAGGCGGATCACAATGCACATATACAGGCAAACATTCAATGCCATAGACAACATACAGTATATAGACAGACAACGAGCTACACAATTGGTCGAGAGCTCACCCTGAACTGTCCACACTATAACTGATTACTAACTAACTAAGTAGTCCAGATTACTAACGGGAGCTACATACAGGGAGCATACCCCCTCCCCAGGTTGTGTCAGCCCCACTGGCTCCCTGTCCATTTCTGAGCTCAATTCAAAGTGGTGGTTTTGACCTTTAAAGCTCTATACGGTTCTGGCCCAGCTGACTTGTCCGAACGCATCAGCCGCTACTTCCCACCTCGTACCTTAAGATCATCCGGGGAGGCCCTGCTCTCGCTCCCGCCTACTTCTCAAATGCGGCTGGTGGGGATGAGAGACAGGGCCTTCTCGGTGGTGGCTCCCCTTCTGTGGAATGCACTCCCTATGAATATACGATCAACCCCATCCCTCCTGGCATTCAGGAAAAAAGTGAAATCCTGGTTATGGGACCAAGCTTTTGCACATTAGCACGATACGGCACTTTAGATTGGATTGAAATGGCAAACTGGTGGACAAGACCCAATGCTTCAATTATGGACGGAATACTGTTTTAACTGATGTGCATATATATGATGTATTTTAATGTTAATTGTATTTTAACGAATTTTAATGCCAGCTGTAATTTAATGTATTTAATTTTAACTGTTTTTGGGTTTTTATTATGTGTATGCTGTGTTGGCATCGAATTGCTGCCATTGTTAGGCCGCTCTGAGTCCCCCCTCGGGGGTTGAGAAGAAGTGGGGTAGAAATGGTGGAAATAAATAAAATAAATAAATAAACTGAAAAACCCACAATAGGTTCCACAGTAACTCACAGTCCGTGTGGCAGCTGGAAATGCCGTGCATTACGATGCAGATTATCCTGGTGAAAAATCCGAATTAAGTAATGCTGGGCTGTTCCCGGAACGCCGTTAATGTGGGTTATCTAAAATAAATGGAGTGAATTACATAAAGATGTCTCCGTTGAACCAACTATATCGGCGTATGTAGTTAGTAGGACTGCATGGAAATAGTAGGTAGCATCTGTAGATCGTAGAGATCAGAAGAAGAGATGAGGGGTGAGGCCGCCACATAACGCACAGCATTTCCGCATCGTAACGCACGGCATTTCCAGCTCCCACACGGACTGTGAGTTACTGTGGAACCTATTGTGGGTTTTTCAGTTATAGTGTGGACAGTTGAATTTCAGCAACATTGGGATGCTGGATTGCTGACTGTTTATGTTTATGATTGATTTGCTATATTCTATTTAAGGATTTTTCAATGGTGCGTCTGCATATCATACAATACAAGAGTAAAGATATGATTTGTTATCCTTAGTACTACTTATTTATTATTGTTGTTGCTTCTATCTCATTCCACTTTAGACATCTATAAGTCACATGCCTGTCATATAAGGCAGTGATTTTCAACCAGTGTGCCGTGAGAGATCATCAGGTGTGCCGTGGGAAATTATTTTCAAACTTAATTCATATATAAACTATAAGGCGCATCTGTCCCTTTAAGAAATGGAACCATAGCACTCTCGCATCACCTAAGAAGTGATGCAAGAGTGCTATGGTCGCGGCATCTTGGATTCGCTTAGACGCGGCTAAGTAAACAAAGTTAGAGTTAGTGCTGCAGCTGCGCATTTTCAACCACATATCTGTGTGAGATGAGCTTCTCAAGGTTGACTGCGATAAAAACTAAAAACAGAGAGAGACTGACAGCTGTTGAGCAAGAGCTTTGTGTGTGTCTTTCTACCATTCCTACCAGGATATCTATTTTGTGTTCATCGAAACAGGCCCAGGTTTCACACTAAGTGAGTGTATAAATACATTTAAAAACAGATTAACTATATGTATTACTGTGTTAGTGTCATTTTGTGTCATTTTGGTTGGTGGTGTGCCCCAGGATTTTGTAAATGTCAAAAATGTGCCGCGGCTCAAAAAAGGTTGAAAATCACTGATATAAGGCCCTTGATTTTTTTTAGCTTTGTAACAGTGTCTCTCCTGCTTGAACCAATGAGAACAAGAGGTGATAAACAGATACACCTGAAACATCATTGTAAGGAGAGTGACTTTAATGTGAATTTTCTCAATACAATGGCAGATTACGTTGCATCGAATTCAAATGAAAATCACAAGAAGAGCCAGGGAAAATAATTATAATGAAGCCGTATTGTACTTTGCAAATTTCTGTTCTGTGCTTTAAATATATATATTTACTAGCTGTACCCGGCACGCGTTGCTGTGCCCTATTTAGGAGATGCGAGAAAGTCTGAGTATGTAAGGGTTGGAATTGATGTTCTTCTTCGTGTGGTCTGTGAAATGCACACAAATGGGTTTACTCCCGCGCATGCGCAGAATCTCGGACATACTAGCTAAGATTAAAGATTTACATAAGCCCCTCCCATTCCCCGCCCCCCCCTCACCCCCTGATAGAGCTACCTAGGCAGTTCCTTTTCCGCCTAGCCAGCGAAAGGATCTCCGACTGCTAGCTCCTGCTAAAAGACCACGGATTGCCTCGACTATCAGATAAGATGTCTTCCCTTTCTTTTAAAAGGTGCTCCGATTGTGGAGCAACTTTGCCTCAAGAGGATAGACATCCTAAATGTCTCCTCTGTTTGGGGGAATCTCATATTCCCCAGACCTGCAAGATCTGCAGGTCATTCTCTACCAGAACCCTGAAGAACAGGGATTCTAAGCTTAAAGCTACTCTTTTTGAGCAAGCTATTACTTCATCAGGGACTGGGCTCTCTCGTTCCATGAGCCAGCCCTCCCTGCCTTCTGGGCCTCTAAATCCCACTCCTCTGAGTGCCCTGACGGATGGTGCCATTCGTGAGTTGGCCTCTGACTCTGCCATTGAGCCACTCAGAAAATAGAAACAAAAAGCCTCCAAATCTACCAAATCCAAAGAAAAGCCTAAGGAGGCTGTGGCACTAAAACAACCAAGGCTCCTGGCCGGCCCTGTGCCTCCCAGCCCTTGTATGCCCCTGTTTGCAGCAGAGACGCTGCAGCTTTTTGAAGGGGATGAAAATGAGGCTTTAGGAGTTGAAAATTCCCCCCAACTCCTTCCCAGTCGCCTCTTGTCCTCGGTCTCCGAACCTGAGCTCCTCTCATCTCCTTCACCTCTTGCTCAGGCACCCCCCCCCCAACCCTCACCTTCTCCGGAGACCGAAGCTATGATGCAGGAGGAGGCCAGCACCACGCGGCCTCCCTCTCCTCCCTGGCAACCGAGTGCTTTCCTGCCATTGCGCGCGGACGCGCGCTCGTCGCCTCAGCGCCGCGCGGCCGCGCAGCGCTCCTCAACAGACTTAAATTTAATTGATTTGCCTCGTTCCAGGTCCCGGAGCCTGCTAAAGGAGGCCCCCGGTAACCGAGGCCACCCCTGGGACCCTCCTTATGGGTACCCTTTTGGCTACCCTTCTCCTTACCCCCCCCTTTTCCCTACTATCCTCATTACTACCCTCCTGAACCTTTTCATGCCACAGATCCTTACCGGTATCCGTGGTCCCCTTCTCATCCCTCGCAATCCGTGGCACCCCCACCTCCTCCTCCAGCCCCTCCAGCCCCTCCCGCTCAAGCCCCTGCTCTCCCAGTTGCTCCTCCTGCCCAATCCCCCCCTCACCTCCCAGATAATGAAAATGATGCAGATATGGAGTCTTCCTCAGATGTGACTCCTATTCCTCTCTTGCCCTAGCCTGAGGCTGACCCTCACCAGGCAGAAGAATATAAAAAGTTTTCTGCACTGTTGATCAGGCTGGCCAGATCCCTTGGCATACAGCCCCCTCAGTCTGAGGATGTGGTCCAAGACCCTTATTTTACTTCTGCTGAACAACAAACACAGCAGTCTACCATTTTGCCCACTATACCTTATTTAGTCAAACTTTTAAAGGTTTCTGGCGTTGCCCCGGCTTCCGTCCCGAGCACGTCCAAGTGGGCAGAAAACCTCTACCGGATTGACCTGTCCACCACTCCAAGGTTGGCCAGACTTCCGAAAGTTAATTCGATTGTGACTGATGCTCAGCCTAAGCCAATCCAAAATAACCAAGCTGCTCCTTCTGATAAAGAAGGTAGAAAGCTTGAAGCTATGGCCAGAAAATTTTATGCCTCAGCATGCCTTTCGGGCAGAATGGCTCATTATGGCGTTTATATGAGCGTCTATCAATCATACCTGTGGACCAAGATAGGCCCATATCTGGACCTGCTTCCAACAACTGACCAGCCTATGGCTAAGGCTTTCCACCAAGAGGCCCTCACTCTGGCCACCCTATAAAAGGACTTGGCCAAACATGGGGCGGATACCTCGGGCAAACTGATCGCCGGGTCAGTCGCCCTTAGGAGACATGCTTGGTTGAGATCCGCAGCATTGTCATCCAATCAATGCTCATTGATAGAAAATCTGCCTATGGATGAAGCTGGCCTGTTCAATCCTGAAACGGATTCTCAATTGGAACACTTTCACAAAATGAAACAGACGTTGAACAAATATGGCCAACAGCCCAATTCATATCAACCCTATAGGCAGCGTTGGCGTCCCTACTACAACCACCAGTCCTTTCGCAGATACTACAACTCCGCCCCGTATAGAGGAGGACAACGACCGCAGTTCCCTTCACAGGGATACAAGCCCCCGGGTGTTCCATTCAGGGGTCAGTATCGTGGAGGTAGATCCTCAAGCAATAGAACACGCCGCTTCTAGCCTGTTCCTCGATCGGCTGCGGCCCTTCCTCTCAGTTTGGCAGTCCATCACCACTGATAAGTGGGTATTGGACATTGTTCACCGAGGTTATGCCATAGAGTTTGATTCCCTGTCAACCCCAGGGAAACCTATCTCTACCCAAACTTCCCCTGCTTTACTAAAAGAAATTGACTCCCTCCTTCTTAAAGGAGCCATTTCCCCTACCCCATCCCACCAGCTTCAATTTTGCTTTTTTTCCAGATATTTCCTTGTGGATAAGAGGGATGGTGGTCTCCGGCCCCTCCAAGAGTGGTTCCTCACTGTGTTCCAGCCTGGGCTAGACAGCCAGACCATGATCCTCCACCCCCCCACGTCCTGCAGTCCCTCTTATGGTGGACAGACAGGTCCAATGTATGCTCGGGCCTTCCCTTCTCTCCTCCTCAGCCGTCGCTGACTCTAACGACAGACGCGTCCTCCACGGAGTGGGGCGCTCACCTCCAAGACCTGACCATCAGCGGTCACTGGTCTCCCTCCGAAAGGAGACTCCACATCAACGCCCTGGAACTCACAGCGGTAGAGAAGGCCCTCCGGTCGTTCGTGACCGTAGTCTCCAACCACGTGGTCCAAGTCCTCACGGACAACACCTCAGTAAAATATTACATCAACAAGCAGGGGGGCACTCGCTCCCCCACGCTCCACTCAATAACCCTCCGGATATGGGAATGGTGCATTCACCACAACACATTCCTCCTTGCAATTCACCTTCCAGGCCTTCAAAATACTCTAGCCGACTCACTGAGCAGGACTTCGTCCACCACTCACGAATGGCAGCTCAGCCCCCACCACTTTCTCTCATTGATCAGGCGCTGGGGCACTCCTCAAATAGACCTATTTGCATCACACCTCAACACTCATTGCCTCATGTATTGTGCGAGACTCCACCCTCACGCATCCCCAGATTGTCTAGGAGACGCATTCTACGCTTTCCCCCCTCTTCCACTCCTACCCAGGGTGGTCGCAAAGTTGCTGTCCGACAGCTCGGACTGCATCCTGCTGGCCCCATGGTGGCCCCGTCAACCTTGGTTCACACCCCTTCTCCAAGCCTCCCAGAGAGACTTCCGCCGTCTCCCAATAGACCCCGACCTGCTCTCCCTTCAACAGGGACTCATCCTACATCCAGACCTCCCATCTCTCCACCTTACAGCGTGGAGGATCAGGCCCTGTCCCACCTCTCCGACCCTGTCCGCCTCATAATTCAGGCAGCCCAAAAGGTATCCACCAGAAAGGCTTACACTTACAAGTGGGATAAATTCACTAAATTTGTTCAGCCGCTTGGCCACTTGCCACAGACGGCTCCTACTTCTGTGGTATTAGATTTCCTGATTGACCTCTCCACTAAAGGGTTTTCCCTTTCTTCCGTCAAGTGCTATTTAGCATCCCTCTCCTGGTACAGGAAAAAGTTTGGCGTCTCGTCCCTTTTTCAAGATCCCCTCGTGGGTATGTTTTTGCAGGGATACAAAAAATCTTTTCCCCCAGTCTCTCCTCCTCCGCCATCTTGGAGTTTAGAACTGGTCCTCTCACAACTTTCAAACCCCCTTTGAACCCATGTCAACGTGTCATATTTCACATTTGTCATGGAAGACGGCCTTCCTTGTGGCTATTACTTCAGCCAGAAGAGCCAGTGAAATCACCGCACTCCGTTCTGATCCTCCCTTCATTCGATTCCATGAAGACAAAGTGGTCCTCCGGACGGATGTCACTTTTCTTCCTAAAGTTGTTTCTCATTTCCACATGACCCAGGACATTGTCCTTCCAGCCTTTTTTCCTAACCCCTCATCTCCCCTGGAGATTGCCCTTCACTCTCTCGATGTTAAGAGGGCCTTGTCCTTTTATTTACACAGGACAGCCTCCTATAGGAAGTCTCCTAAGTTGTTTCTTAAGTACAGGGAAGACTCCCTAGGGCAGGGGTGCTCACACTTTTTCAGCATGGGAGCTACTGATTAAAAAACCAAGTCCCAAAGATCACCTACCCAGAAATGTAAAACGTATAACTATTTTCTTATTTATTTATTTATATTTATTATTCATTTTTATGTACCGCTCCTTCCAGCAGGCTCGGGGCAGTTTACATAAGATGAAGTTATAAAACATCAACATTTCAATTTAATAACAACAATATAAAACAGAGCATAAAAATACATCCAACCACCCCACTTCTCCCACACTGCCATATTACCACACATATTATCAGCTAGAAAGTAAGAAGAGGCTTTTGAACTGCAAGGCCATTTAATACTCAGCAAGGTAAACAAAGGGGCATGCAAAAATACATCCAACCACCCCATTTCTCCCACACTGCCATATTACCACACATATTATCAGCCAGAAAGTAAGAAGAGAGGCTTTTGAACTGCAAGGCCATTTATACTCAGCAAGGTAAACAAAGGGCATGCAAAAATACATCCAACCACCCCATTTCTCCCACACTGCCATATTACCACACATATTATCAGCCAGAAAGTAAGAAGAGAGGCTGTTGAACTGCAAGGCCATTTAATACTCAGCAAGGTAAACAAAGGGGCATGCAAAATACATCCAACCACCCCATTTCTCCCACACTGCCATATTACCACACATATTATCAGCCAGAAAGTAAGAAGAGAGGCTGTTGAACTGCAAGGCCATTTAATACTCAGCAAGGTAAACAAAGGGGCATGCAAAAATACATCCAACACCCCATTTCTCCCACACTGCCATATTACCACACATATTATCAGCCAGAAAGTAAGAAGAGGCTTTTGAACTGCAAGGCCATTTAATACTCAGCAAGGTAAACAAAGGGGCATGCAAAAATACATCCAACCACCCCATTTCTCCCACACTGCCATATTACCACACATATTATCAGCCAGAAAGTAAGAAGAGAGGCTGTTGAACTGCAAGGCCATTTAATACCAGCAAGGTAAACAAAAGGGGCATGCAAAAATACATCCAACCACCCCATTTCTCCCACACTGCCATATTACCACACATATTATCAGCCAGAAAGTAAGAAGAGAGCTTTTGAACTGCAAGGCCATTTAATACTCAGCAAGGTAAACAAAGGGGCATGCAAAAATACATCCAACCACCCCATTTCTCCCACACTGCCATATTACCACACATATTATCAGCCAGAAAGTAAGAAGAGAGGCTTTTGAACTGCAAGGCCATTTAATACTCAGCAAGGTAAACAAAGGGCATGCAAAAATACATCCAACCACCCCATTTCTCCCACATTTCCATATTCCCCAACATATATTTCTCAAGGAACAAGCAAGCAGAGAGGCTTTGGAGCTAAAAGGCCATTTAAACATTAAAAATAAACAAAGAGACATGCCACAGAACAATCAAGCACCCACCCCAAAGTAAAAGACCTACCTTTGAGATGCGGTAAGGAAATGACCCCAAAGCGTCCTTCTTCTCCTCCTCCGTCGTTGCTCCTATTTCCATGCCGCCAGCATGCGTGCCACCTCAAGAGCTCACGAGAAGTCCGGGGCAAATGGGCGCTTCTGTGCATGCGCGGGCCAGCCATGCATCGCGTCATCTAGGCCCGCCCCCTTTGGTCTCCCTCGACTCACAGTGGCTGGAGAAGGACGGAGGGGGAGGAGGAGGAATCCAAAGAGGGGCCCATTCTGCCTCTTTGACTCTGGAGCTTTTGGAGGCGGCGCGAGCAGGGAGGGGGAGGAGCAACGACGGAGGACTTCTTTGCAGCGTGCAGGGCGTGTGAAGAGGATCAACAGCAAAAACCTGGTCAGGGGCCTGAAGATCACCAGGATGAGGCCTGAAGATCACCCTGGTGATCCCGATCACCATTCTGAGCACCCCTGCCCTAGGGCTTCCCCTTACCTCTCAACGTTTGGCTTCTTGGATAGTCCTGGCAATCCGATTGGCCTATCTGTTAGCCCATAAGGAATTACCTGTTGGGGTTAAAGCCCATTCCACAAGGGCAGTTTCAACATCCCAAGCGTTTTTGCGGGGTGTTTCTGTTGAACAAATTTGCAAGGCTGCTACTTGGGTGAACCCCTCGACGTTTGCAGCCCACTACAAGCTCGACGTTCTCGCGAAGAAGGACGCATCCTTTGGCAGAGCCGTCCTGTTTTCCTGTGTGGCATGACCCACCTCCAAGGTACATAAGCTTGTTAAGTCACCCATTTGTGTGCATTTCACAGACCACACGAAGAAGAAGGTTAGGTTGTTACCTGTAACCGTGTTTCTTCGAGTGTAGGTCTGTGAAATTCCACGGAACCCACCCCGTCCTCCCCTCTGATGTCCTGCCTAGGTTTCTGCTGCTGTCTGAGGCAGCCCAAAAGGTATCCACCAGAAAGGCTTACACTTACAAGTGGGATAAATTCACTAAATTTGTTCAGCCGCTTAGCCACTTGCCACAGACGGCTCCTACTTCTGTGGTATTAGATTTCCTGATTGACCTCTCCACTAAAGGGTTTTCCCTTTCTTCCGTCAAGTGCTATTTAGCATCCCTCTCCTGGTACAGGAAAAGTTTGGCGTCTCGTCCCTTTTTCAAGATCCCTCGTGGGTATGTTTTTGCAGGGATACAAAAAATCTTTTCCCCCAGTCTCTCCTCCTCCGCCATCTTGGAGTTTAGAACTGGTCCTCTCACAACTTTCCAAACCCCCCTTTGAACCCATGTCAACGTGTCATATTTCACATTTGTCATGGAAGACAGCCTTCCTTGTGGCTATTACTTCAGCCAGAAGAGCCAGTGAAATCACCGCACTCCGTTCTGATCCTCCCTTCATTCAATTCCATGAAGACAAAGTGGTCCTCCGGACGGATGTCACTTTTCTTCCTAAAGTTGTTTCTCATTTCCACATGACCCAGGACATTGTCCTTCCAGCCTTTTTTCCTAACCCCTCATCTCCCCTGGAGATTGCCCTTCACTCCCTTGATGTTAAAAGGGCTTTGTCCTTTTATTTATTTATTTATTTATTTATTAACTTCGATTTAGTATACCGCTCACTCCGGAGCTCAGAGCGGTTTACAGAAGAAGCATAAACACCGTGAGTAATAAAACAGATTAAACAGTTAAAACACATTAAACATCAAAGCAGTTAAAACATATTAAAAACACTAGCCCTCAGCAAAGGCTGGGGGACAAGATAAGAATCTGGGGGCCATAGGCGGCATGGCACACAGTGTGGTTGAGTTAAGGGCCGAATGCCTTCCTAAAGAGCCAAGTCTTCAAGGCCTTGCGGAAGGGCAGAAGAGCGCGGATGGCGCGGATCTCCTCCGGGAGGCCGTTCCAGAGACTTGGGGCAGCTACAGAGAATGCCCTCCGCCGTGTAGTGGCCAGTCTGCAGGTTCCAAGGGAAGGCACCTCAAGGAGGTTAAGCTCCTCAGAGCGCAGTGATCTCGCGGGCACATAAGGGGTAAGTCGCTCCCTCAGGTACACTGGCCCCAAACCATAGATGGCCTTAAAGGTGAGAACTAACACCTTGAAGAGGACCCGAATTCAATCGGGAGCCAGTGCAGCTCGCAAGAGTGGGGTCGCGGTCAGATCTTGCAGCACCCAGGAGGAGGCGTGCTGCGGCGTGCTGCACTAGCTTAAGCTTCGGATCATCGACAAGGGAAGGCCAATGTAGAGCACATTACAGTAATCGAGCCTCGAGATGACCGTGGCTTGGATCACCGTAGCAAGGTCGCGTTGGGAGAGGTAGGGAGCCAGGCGCTTAGCCAACCGTAGGTGGTAGAATGCTGTCCTGCAGGTGCAGCCAATCTGCTCCTCCATGGACAGGTGGGCGTCCAGCCGGACCCCCAGACTTTTACTGATGGCTGAGGGCAGAGGGCCACACCACCGAACGTTGGCAGCTGGGTCGCTACCCCCGGGCGGCCCAGCCACAAGATCTCCGTCTTCGCCGGGTTCACCTTCAACTTACTGGCTCGCAGCCATCCAGTAACGGCTTCAAGGCAAAGATGGAAATTATCGGGTACAGAGACTGCCCCGGGTCCAACCTCAGAATGAGCTGGGTCTCATCAGCGTACTGATGACACTCCAGCCCAAAACTCCGTACCAGTTGGGCGAGGGGTCGCATATAGATGTTAAATAACAGCGGGAGAGGATAGCCCCTGAGGCACCCCGCAACTCAGCGGGGAGCCTCCGGAGACCGCCCCTCCCCACTTCACTCGCTGCTGGCGGCGTTGGAGGAAGGAGGACAGCCAGTTGAGGGCTGTCCCCACTCCTGCCACCGCCAGGCTGTGTATCAAAAGTTGGTAATCGACGTTATCAAACGCTGCCGTGAGGTCCAATAACACGAGCAGCGCCGATCCACCTCGGTCCAAGTGGCAGCGGAGTAGGTCTGTGATGGAGACCAGGACAGTCTCCGTCCCATGGCCTGAACGGAAGCCGGACTGGAAGGGGTCTAGCCAGGTTGCGTCATCCAAGAAGGTCTGCAGCTGGTCCATTGCTGCCCTCTCAATCACCTTGCCCAGGTACGGAAGGTTCGACACTGGGCTGTAATTGAGGAGCCACGGGTCTAATCCGGGCTTCTTCAGTAATGGACTGACCACCGCCTCTTTAGCTCCTCTGGAAAAGCCCCTTGCTCAAGGGAGCAGTTGACTATCTTCAACAGAGGGCCTCGTAGCCCCTCCACGCAAGCTCGAATCAGGACAGCCTCCTATAGGAAGTCTCCTAAGTTGTTTCTTAAGTACAGGGAAGACTCCCTAGGGCTTCCCCTTACCTCTCAACGTTTGGCTTCTTGGATAGTCCTGGCAATCCGATTGGCCTATCAGTTAGCCCATAAGGAATTACCTGTTGGGGTTAAAGCCCATTCCACAAGGGCAGTTTCAACATCCCAAGCCTTTTTGCGGGGTGTTTCTGTTGAACAAATTTGCAAGGCTGCTACTTGGGTGAACCCCTCGACGTTTGCAGCCCACTACAAGCTCGACGTTCTCGCGAAGAAGGATGCTTCCTTTGGCAGAGCCGTCCTGTTTTCCTGTGTGGCATGACCCACCTCCAAGGTACATAAGCTTGTTAAGTCACCCATTTGTGTGCATTTCACAGACCACACGAAGAAGAAGGTTAGGTTGCTTACCTGTAACCGTGTTTCTTCGAGTGTAGGTCTGTGAAATTAACACGGAACCCACCCGTCCTCCCCTCTGATGTCCTGCCTAGGTTTCTGCTGCTATCTGGCGGCAAGGAACTGCCTAGGTAGCTCTATCAGGGGATGGGGGGGGAGTGGGAGGGGCTTATGTAAATCTTTAATCTTAGCTAGTATGTCCGAGATTCTGCGCATGCGCGGGAGTAAACCCATTTGTGTGAATTTCACAGACCTACACTCGAAGAAACACGGTTACAGGTAAGCAACCTAACCTTACTTATGGTCTTGGTGGGGTCATGGCTGTGTTGTTGTGGGTTGTTCTGGTGGGTGGGATGTTGAAGTCCTGGGGAGTTGTCGGTGTGTGGTGTTGCTGGCGTTCTGCAGAGCTTGTGGATATACAATGTTTTTTGTCTTTCCGTCTGCTGTGTTGATGGAAAGGTTCTGTGGTTTCCCAACTCTGGATTTGAAAAAAGAAACTGTGTTTCTGTTCTGGCGTTTGCTCAGCCCTTTTTTGTGTGATGTATGTAGCGTTGCGAGTGTGTCGTTCCGATGCTGTTCTTTTTAGAAGGCATGGCTTGTCTTTTGGGTCAGTTTCTGCCTGTGCGGAAGGAAGGAATGGCATACAAATGGGTTGAGCAGTAGACGCAAGGTTGTGTTATGTGCGTATTATGTTGTGTGTAGGTATTACTTTTTTAGTGAGTTAGTGGGTGTGTGGTGGCATTGTGGGTGGTAGTATGTTGTGGAATGCTTGTGTGGGTGGGGTGTTTTGGGTGTTTGTGTGTGTTTGTAGAGTATCAGTGCAGTGTTGTGTTGTGTTGTGGTTGGAGTATAGGTGGAGTTGGTTTTTGTTTGTGTATTGCTTACAGAGTTTTGGGACTCTGAATTTGCTGCTACAGTGGTGGTAGGTGTTGTGTGTGCGGGGTCCCGTAAGGTTGGGGGGATGGGTTGTGGTAGGAAGTTGTGTTGTGTTGTGTGGGTAGGAATTGCTGGAGAATTGCTCTCTCCTAGAGTTTGGTTTTGACAGTTTAACTCACAAACACCAACTGACCAAACTCAAATCACTCAGCATTCTAGCCTAGCCTTGGCTGTCTCTGCCCACCGTTACTATGGTTACTCAGCCTCCCTGCATTTTGTGTGGGCCGATGTTGGCCAATGGGATTCACTGGCGGCCGCAGAGGATGCTGGGAAATGTAGTTTTTTTAAATCGTTGTTCTGGGGGCCTTCTAGGTTTTTTTGGGGGGAGTTTTTGCTAAAAACCTTCCTTGCCGGAGGCCTATTTTTGTTGCCAAATTTGGTGTCTCTGCCTTATAAGGTTTCTCTGCTTAGGACGGAGTCTTCCTATATATATATATATATATATATATATATATATATATATATATATATATATGCATGCTTATTTTCCCTCTGCAGAGGTGCAGTGTTTAATCTTTTTGTTTCGCAGTTCAATGATACATGTCTTAGAACAAGTGGTAGTTCAAGAAAATGCATCATTTTCGTAGCAGGGCAGTATTTAGTATTTGTATAAAAGTAGCTAATTAAATTGTGGACCCTTTAAGCCATTTTAAGAAGCAGTCTACCGGCTGGCTGGTTTGACAGTTTTGTTTCTTCAGCATAAATGCCAGATTTCTTAGTCACCGCAATATATTCTAAAACGCTTTTATTCCCCTGGTTTTCCTGAACATAACTCCGTCCTGATGTGTCTGTGATGTTTCCCGAAGACATTATCCACCAGGCATCTTTCTTGTGCGCTCAGTACCAATATTTTTTTCCCCCATTAACAAGAATGAACACTTCAGTCCATCTTTATAATAAGAGACGGCGCTTCTTTACCAACATGTCAGTCTGTCTGCCAGGCAAGGCTCGCCTTAAGTACAAGTTTAACAATGTTTTATTCTTCACGGGACCCATATCCGTCAGGGAAAGTGTGTCCGAGCTATGGAAAACAAAATTTTAAAGACGTAATTCTTTTTGTTGAATTTATCACGATTATTTCCTCACCACGTAATGAATGTTTTGAAGCCATTGAACGCCAGGCATTAAAAGCCTTCTGGAAGGGGTATTATTTTCATTCTGTTAAAAATATGAATAGTACCTGTAATTAAGGCAGGAAACGGAGCCCTGCGAGCTAGGTAAGCTTCCGTCTATTGATCTGTGTAAACCTGGCTTACGCTGTCAAGGGAAAAACAGTCAACTGCTGAGCTGCTTTGTCACTGACATAAGCTGCAAGGATTTTTCTCCCTATACTGTTTATACACTAGTCTACAGACCTGCTGGCTGGTTGAATTTTAAAGAGTGCGGAGGTTTAAAGACTTGTCCCCTGAGGGATGATCCTGCCAGTTGGGAAGCGAGCTGAGGTTGTGTTTTGCAGAAGTTTGTGTGTGAGAGCATGTGTGAGTGTGTGTGTGTGCCGACTGAGGATAGCAGGAGGGAAGGAGGGAGGGGAAGGCAACACTGGGAAAGTCTTAGTGTTGGTTCGCCTCTTACAATGGTGGCAGAAGGAACACAGATCCATTTATGTGTTACGGCGGAAACAATAATAGTTATTTTGGGGCTCCTTAGCAGGATTTCGGCAACTGTGGCTTTTGGGCTTTCAATGTGAAGGTGGTATGGACTAAGTATAGTTTTGTTTGTTTATTTGTTTATTTATTTATTTATTTCTGGCATTTTACCCCGCTCTTCTCAACCCCCGAGGGGGGGGGGGCGGGACTCAGAGCGGCTTCCAAAAAGGCACAATTCGATGCCAACACAGTAAAACTAACTAACTAACTAATTTTATTATTTATGAGTCGCCCTCCACAGATGTGCTCTGGGCTACTTACACTACTTGGCATTACAATACCAAAACACCAAAATATTAAAATATTAAAGTGTTAAAACATTGGAATAGACAAATGTCCCGCCATCAAAAGGTGGCAGACAGGGGAGCCCCAGTAGGATCGCCGGTAACGAGGTACGGGTTGGAGACAGCGCCCGCAGACTTCCCAGTGGTTGCCCGCAGTGCATGTTCCGAATCACCCGCAGTGTGTCCGCATCGGCCCTCATGTTGGCCGGGTTTGCTGCTTCCACCGCTTGGAGCTCTGGCTGTCCATAGCGGGAGCTCCAGAAGGTCCTAGTTCGGTAGGTCCTCTGGGGCCTGGCCGTCCTCGGCACAGGACACTTCCTCAGCAGCTCAGAACCAGGCCTGGGGGCTCGACCCTCTCGGAGGGGAGCCACTCCTGGTGCACACGTTACCCGGCGCTTCCGGGCAGGGTCCTCGTCGGGGACAGGGTCCTCCAAGGGCGGGGCTTCCGGCAAGGGACTACATCCGGGTCCTGCTCCCTCTCCGGGTCGAAGCACAGTAAAACACAGTATAAAACCCCCCAAAAACATTACACATTAAAATACATTAAAATACAATTACATCAACATATCATACACATTCATTTAAGTTAAGAAAAACAGTGTTCCGTCCATAAAAAGCATTGAGCCCTATTCATCAACTTTCCATTAAAATCCAGTCTAAAATGCTGCCTTGTGCTAGTGTGCAAACGCCTGGTCCCATAGCCAGGCCTTTACTTTTTTCCTGAATGTCAGGAGGGATGGAATTGATCGTATGTCGCTAGGAAGCGCATTCCACAGACGGGGAGCCACCACCGAGAAGGCCCTCTCCCTCGTCCCCACCAGCCGCATTTGAGAAGTTGGCGTGAGCGAGAGCAGGGCCTCCCCGGATGATCTTAAATTACGAGGTGGGACGTAGCGGTAGATGCGTTCAGACAAGTAAGCTGGGCCAGAACCATATAGAGCTTTAAAGGCTAAGACCAGCACTTTGAATTGAGCTTGGATGCATTATATTAATCACTTGGATGTAGAATCATTACACAGATAGTGCTAATCTAAATAATTTTGAGTACTGTCAGACACCAAATTTGTTTGCCTTGTGGGGTTTGGTATAATTTGGTACATTGTTTGTTACGGATTTGCATGTCTAACTTCCCTAGTTGGTATTAATTACCATATATAAAACTAGCTGACCCGGCCACGCATTGCTGTGGCGTTGTTGAAAAGCACAATCAAATGACTTACAACCCCTAAAAGCCATTCAATCCAGCTGTGTTCTTTACTATGAATCGTTTCTAAGTGGGATGTTTGTAACTTGGGGACTGCCTGTGTGTGTATGTATGTATGTATGTATATGTATTTGTGTGAATGTGTACATATGTGTGTATATATGTGTGTTTACTTATGCATATGTGTATATGTATTTGTGTGTATATGTGTGTAAGTTATGTATATGTGTGTTTGTATATGTATATGCATGTATATGTGTAGATGTGTGTAAGTACAGATGTGTGTATGTATGTGTGTATGTGTATATTTGTGTATTTTTGTGCATGTATATATGTGTGTGGGTATGTGTGTATGTGTTTCCTCCTTCCTTCTGTCTTTCCTTTCCCTCCTTCCTCCAATTCATTCCTTTTCTTAATCAGTCCTCCTCTTTATTTCCCTCTCTCTTTTCCCTCCTTCTCTTTCTTTCCTTCCCTTTTCTCCTCCCCTGACCAGGTTGTCCTTCCTTTATTACCTTTTCTTTCCTTTTTCTGTCCTGTGTACTTTCTTTTCTTTCTTCCTGTGGTACTTTGTTCTTTCCTTCCCTCCCTCCTTCTCTCTGACCTTTCTCGCCCTTTCCCTCTTGCATTTCTTCCTGTTTTCCTTCCCTCCTTTATTCTCTCCTTCCTTCCTGTCTGTTGCTACCTCTTCCATTCCGTCGTTTTCTCTTTCTGTCCCCCCCCCCGTCTTCCTTTCTGTCTTCCTTTCCTTTCCTTTCATCCTGGGCCGCCCACCAGCAGTCTGTTTGTTTACTTTCCTTTGGGGTGGGGAGGGGAGAGAAGGGATTTTGACTGCTTTTCCTCGCGCCGCCCCTCTGATTGGCCGGGGGTTTTGCACGCTCTGTGTGTTGCGGGGTGGGGAGGCGGCGAGAAGCACAGCGCAAGCTCGATCTGTTGGGGGGGGGGGAGGGAGCTGTTCCTACCGCCTTTGCCATGCGCGGTGTTTCTTGGCCTGCCCCAGTGGTTTCTGGGAGTCGTAGTCCCAAATGTTTTTAGGGGTTTTTGGCTGTTGTCTTTAATGGGGGGTTGGGAAACTTACCTGGTTGGGTTATGTGTCAGTGTGGCCTGGTTTTGTGTGTCTGCGTTGTGTGGTTTTGTTGCCTATAAGCTTATAACCACGGATGTTACATTTTTATATATATAGATAAGATAAGCTTCGGTCTTTGCTGAAAACATAACAGGCAACATTAAAAGGGTTCTGTTACAGATGTAATACCTGCTACTTGAAATGTTGGCTACCACTTCAGAAGACAGCCTTGGCAGTGTGTACTGTTGTCTTTCTCTGGAGTAATTTCTGCTTTTCGCTTCTCCCTTTAATCATGGTTTAGTGTTGCATATGTATTAGCTCCAAGCATGGTTCCTTTGTAAGCCTGAAAACCATATCTTGAAGTGGTTATATGAAAATGTGTGTAGGGTAAACATAGTTTGCCTTAGTACTTAAAGCCTAGGAAGGAGTAGATGGGTGAAAAAACAATATCTGGAAAGATACAGTTCCAGATGCAATATCTGATTATCAAACCATGATTTTCTGGTAGCCAGCATTAGTGAACCAGAAAACCACATTAATGGGATCAATATACAGAATCAAGAACAATCTGTAGTTAAACAGTATAGATACAACACTCACAAAACTCACTAGTATGAGATGGACTCAGACAACCATTATCCTAGGATCCAGATTAAGAAATAATCAATTTTATGTTCTGTGTTAATATCATCAAGAAATATCAAAAAGTGTTGTTGTACGAAAATAACTAAATGGAAAACTTGATATTATATAGCACAATTACACACACATTAATAAGTGTTGGATATTGGGATATCTGGTTACCGTGGTTATTTGCAACCAAGGATGGTAAACTATATAGCTTCCAAAAATGATCCAAAAAAGACCTAAATGAAAAACAATTCCAGTATTATAAATGTCTATTGGAGTCGTTCCAAACGCTCAGTTGATAGTGCTATAATTGGTCGTAATATACATGCACCTGCACACCGTTGTGGCTATCGTTGTGGCACCGGGAATGTGGCGCAGCTGGCTAAGTGTCAGCTGCATAAGATCTCTCTGACCAGTAGCTCATGAGTCCGAGGCCTGCCCGGGTTGAGGTGGGTGCTCGACCTTTAAGTGTAGCCTGCTGTTGACCTTTGCAGCCCGAAAGACAGTTGCATCTGTCAAGTAGGAGATTAAGGTACCACATTAAGTGGGGAGGCAAATTTTGACTGAATTATGAGGCCAGTAAAGAACTCCAGGAACACTGAGGAATGCGGAAGGAACAACAAGGGACGCTGGGAACGCTGAGAGATGAGGAGTGGGTCAGCTCCCCCTGGTGACCAGAGTTTGCCTCTGTTCGTCTATATCAGGGCTGTCCAACTTCTATGGGCCCAAGGGCCAGAATTCCGGTCACTGATCACCGGGGGCCCCGAAGGGTCTGCCTCCGCCCCCGGCTCTGCCCCCTCCCCGGCTCCACCCCCGCCCCTCCCCTGGCTCCGCCCCTTCCCCGGCTCCAATTTACTTACAATTGACCTTGAGTTGTGGAATTGTAATTCACCTCCATCCAGAGAGCACTGTGGACTCAAATAATGATGGATCTGGACCAAACTTGGCATGAATACTCAATATACCCAAATGGGAACACTGATGGATTTGGGGGAATGTTTCCTAATACCTTTGAGTTATTTGAGTCCACAGTCAAATTGGGACACACCAAAAAAAACCCAAGCACCTCAATGCCGTTGCAGGGCTTGATGGGGCTTCCTTTCCCAGAGGCGGGTGGAGGAGGCCCAAAGAGCTCCCTCCCTCCCTGAAGGGAAAACAAGCCATGGGGGCAGGCGCAAAGGAAGCCACGTTGCACCCTGCATGCGGGGGAAGGCAGCACAACAAGGGGGAGGGGGCGTGGAGGAGGGGAAGGAAGCGTCGCCAAGGAAACCGCCGCTGAGGGACCCCTCTCCCTCTCACCCAACGTCCCACTGTTTTTAGATTGATTGATTCGAGCCAGGCCCTTCCTTACCCATACATCGGGAGCCCCGCCACAGGGCCGAAGCGCCAACGCCGCCGCCGTCCCCAAAGAGCCCCTCTGGAGCTGAGGCCAAGCTCAGGCCATGGCGTGGTAGCTCTCCCATCTGCGGGACGGGAAGCGAGGGCCCTCCACAGGAAGAGGACGGAGCCAGGAGGGGCTTTCCCTGCCTCACTCCCCTCCTCCCTCTCTCTGAGGGAATGGGGGCTGGCCTGGAAGCAGCCGCAAGGGAGGAGGAGGCGCGCGCCCAGGCCAGCCGCAAATCCCGCGGGACCCGAGATTTTGGCAGCTATGGCGAGACTATGCAGCCACAGACGGGATTTCGACCTCCCTCGAAATCCCGTCTGTGGCTGGCGTAGTCTCGCGATGCTTGCCTAAACCCGGAAGTAGGGGTTTTTTTTTGTTTTTTTAATTTGTATTTTATTAAAACAAGTTAGGGGGCCGGAGGGATGGGGCTCGGGGGCCATGCACGGCCCCAGGGCCGCCTGTTGGACAGCCCTGGTCTATATGTGTGTATGTGGAAATGGCAGGGATTGTCTGCTAAGTATGTGTACCTGTAATCTGCTCTGAGTGCCCTTCGGGGTGATAAGAGCGGAATATAAATAAAGTAAGTCAATAAATAATAAATAAATTGTTGGAATAATCCAGGTTGTCCCAAAGTGTATATAAATGGTGCTACATCCCAACGGTATGTGCAAAATAGTGAACCATAAGGGAGCCAAAGAAAGTAAAATGCTGCAAGAGTCAATAGAGGTAAAATATCGCAGATGCCAAGTATAATCCGGATTATTCCCAACTCCATGTTAGATCCTACAAAATGAAAGGGTCCACAGCGTTAATGATAGTTGGATACTGGGATATCCGGTTGCCGTGGTTGTTTGCAACACAAGAAGGTTATCCCAGCGACTTCCAAAAAATAATCCAAGCAAGATTCAAATACCAAGTGGTTCAAGTAACTGGAAGAAAAAGAAATCCGAATAGTATGGATTGTCAAAAATGTATTTTCCTTTGACATACTTAAGTTTTGAAATAGTTTCAAAACCATGCTTTGACTTTTGAAATAGAAAGGTTTATGATAAAGAAAATATAATCTGGTTTAACCACCCAATATTCTTCAGTCATAACAAATTTAGAAGTCCAGTTCATTTTTGAACAGTGGGCATTTAGAGTCGTCTCTGTATGACAAGTTTCCTTATTTTATCCATTTTACTCCATGTGTGGTATTACTCCAGGTGTACACTGGGGTTCTGTATATACAGTGGTTCGGTTATTGCAGACTCGCTGTTTCACAGATTTCAAAAAAAAATTAATTTAAAATAAATATATCATGGTATTTTTGCTGTTTTGTGGGGTTTTGCTGCCGCCGCTCTCCAAGGTGCCCCTCAGTCCTCCCTCCAGCCTTGAAGGGCCTTTCCTTCACTTTATTTTAAGTTAAAATAGTGTATAACTACTAAAATAATGTATAATGTAGAAAAAGCCATTATCTTACAGACAGCTAACACCTGATAATTAATATTTCAAAGTCAGTTTGTACAATGTATAAGAAATTCAGGAAAGTCAATGTTGATACTGTTAAACAGAACCCGATAACTAAGAGCGAAGGGTTTAAACTGGACGTATCTGTTATGTTGAATACTTCCACCAGATTGGATGACATTTTCCATAGGAATGCAAATGTCCAGACTTTCTTGAAAGCGCCTTCTGCCCAGTCTGAAAACTCCAGGCTGATCTTTAAAGGCAGTATGGAAACTATTGCTTTGGTGTAAATGTAAACCTGATATCTGAAACAACCTGGTATATGATGCTCTGTGGATTTGTGGTACCCTGCCTCTGAACCTTTCCCTCCTTTCCATGAATATAAGGAACACATGTTTAACCCTAAGTTGCAGTACAACTCACTTGCTTAAATCCATATATATATATATACTAGCTGTACCCGGCACGCGTTGCTGTGCCCTTTTTAGGAGATGCGAGAAAGTCCAATCATCCATGGTGTGCCCTCCTCTAAACTGCAGTTGGATGGAGTGTGGGTCATGGGGGGCATGGTGTGCCAAGTTGGGTCTTTATTGGTCTTGGTTCTGGGCCACAGTGGTCTGTGGGGAATGATGGGTTTTGAAGTACTACAAATCCCATTTTCCATGCTGGGACTTCAAGTCCCATCATGCATGGTCGGGGCTCTGTGTGCCAAGGTAGGTTACTGTAAATTCAGGCCATACACAATGTCCCATGAGCTGAGGCCTAGTTAGGAACAGCAAGTTAATGAAGCCTTACTGTCAATTCAGGCCATACACAATGTCCAATGAGCTGAGGCCTAGTCGGGAGAATCAAGTTAATGAAGTCTTACTGTCAATTCAGAGCGTAAACAGCTTCCCAGTAAGTGAGGCCTAGTTAGGGAAATCAAGTTAATGAAGCCTTACTGTCAATTTTGGGCGTGGTCTGTCATTTTTCGGTTGGAAGTGATTTGGGTGTTTTTGTGTTGGGGATTGGCTTAGGCCTTTTCCTTATTCTGTTTTGGCAATTTATTATGGATCGGAATTTTTATGTTGGCTGGCCAGTGCAGCAGTTATGCAAATCCGCCCTTATTGGCAGCCAATCATGTTGTTCAGAATGTAGAGGCTGGGGGAGTCTTTGGCTGCCCCGGAGGATGCTGGTAAATGTAGTTTTATTTTTACTCGTTGTTTTGGGGGCCTTTTAGGTTTTGGGGGGGAAAGTTTTTTGCTACAAACGTACCTTGCTTGAGGCCTATTTCTGTTGGCAAGTATTGTGTTTCTGCGTTGTAAGGTTTCTTTGTTTGAGGTATACATCACATGACGTGAACCCATTTATATAATAGATGTCTTCCCTCCTACTTTCTTTTATTTCCTTCCTGTCAGTGCAAACACATGGATGACACAATGCAAACCAGGAGTGCCCACTCGTTTTTAGCATGCGAGCTACTTTTATAACAACAAAGTTGAAAAGATCTACCTGGCGTGCGTTCTTGATGCCACCTTCTGCCCGCACGGGGCTTTTTCAGCGTGCCCGGGGCTTCTTCCGCCAATGCGGCTTTAGTGGCCGGGCCCTAGCGCTTGTCTCTTCACACGGAGGGATGTGAGGCTGCGGGAGGGAGGGAGTGTGTGTGTGACGTGACCACCCATTGGTTGCTCCGGGGGGGGGAGGGCGAAGGCGCGCGCAGGGATAGGATGCGAGGCTGCGTGAGGGAGGGAGTGATTGTGTATGTGTGTCTGAGAGAGAAGGCTTCGCCGGAGGAGGATGGTCCCCGCGTTGGAGCTGCAGTTGACGAGCGCACCCTCGACGCCGGTGAGTGAAGCCTGGATGAGGCCCTGCCTTGCGCTCCGCCCTGTCTCTCGCCTCGGCGGCACTGGGGCCCCGTCCAGGCTTCACTCACCAGCGCTGAGGGTACACTCATCAGCTGCAGCCCTATCGCGAGGCCTTCTCTCTCTCACACACACACACACTCCCTCGCGCAATCTCGCATCCTATCCCTGCGCGCGCCTTTGCCTTGCTCCCCCCCCCAGGAGCAACCAATGGGCGGCATGTCACACACACACTCCCTCCCTCCTGCAGCCTCGCATCCCTCCATGTGAAGAGATGAGGGCCAGGGCCCTCCCACTAAAGCCACATTGGTGGAAGAAGCCCTGCGTGCGGACTGTGGCGCCGGGAGCGCATGCGCATGGTGGAGGAGCATGCGCATGGCAGGAGCACCCCATCCGGCTGGTGAGGCTCAAAGATCGACTGGATGAGGCCCGAAGATCGACTGGTGCAAACCATAACTAACATTTTGTGTGAAACAGCTCTTTGTAAAAGATCCTTGTACCATAGTAATGTTGACTATTTTGAGTGACAGTTGCTATTATTATACCACTTAATGTTTGAGGCGCTGTATCATTTCCAAAACCATATTGGACTCTTTTTTTATATTTGGGGACATTTTACACGCTGTTGAACTGTAACAGAGATTGGAACCGAGAGAAAAAAGTGTATAGCATCTGTAAAAAAAACCATGAGCAGATATGATTTATTCCCTTTTAAAAATGATATTGGGTTATATTTCGAATCTTATGCAGCTATCCTAAGGGGTTAATTGTACAGTTTGGGCTTTGCGCTAAGCGAGGAGTTCCAGCTTTTTAAAACATTACTCTATGAAACGCGTATAGAGTTGTTCAGCTCTCCGTAAATTCTGCTCGCTGCCAACTCGGTTCCCCTTTCTCTGCTTGCATTTTAATTGAAACAACATTTGGGTTTTTGAGCCAGGATCTGTCAGAAGTCCCTGTGGCTGGTCTGTAGTACAAGTAGCAGCAGACGTGGCCTACCCATATGGTATGGTGCTTCTTGTAAAATCCATATGGCCTTGTTGAAGGGAATCCCAGCGGGGATGTGAAGGGTGTTAATACCCTTCAGGCCAGGCCTTTCCCTCCTGGGGTTTCTGTGGCATTGTCTCTGCAATCTGCCAAAGCACCAACTTAATTCCTTTTAAATAATCAATTATTTCAGTCCAGGAACGTGTACGAAAGATCTTTTTATTTTCCAGCTCAAACACTGCTGTATTTTTCCCCCCGATTTCTAAAAGCAAAACAGTATTGCAGAATCACTACAGTCATTTGTAAACATTTCTAACATTCTTTCATCTTCGTTTACAGGAAATACTACAGATCATCCCCAAATTCTGCTTTCCCTTTGACATTGCAAGGTATGTTCAACTGTAGCATTGTAATAAGCAAAGCTAATACTAAATGAACATGAATACACACGCTGGAAAAATACGTCTTGTTGTTTTGTAGGACTTGTGATACGCCAAATGCTTATGCAATTACATACAGAAGAAAATGCTTTCTGTACTGTGGTGTTCAGGTTGTAATCCTGTCATCGTACTAAATCGTCCAAATAATCTTTACATTCTTAATGGGAAAACATAAATGTGTAGTATACATTTACCATACACACACACACACACACTAGCTGACCCGGCCACGCGTTGCTGTAGGTTTTTTTAAACTTGGGGACTGTGTGTGTAGTTGTGTATATGTGTATGCGTGTATATGTGTGTACTTATGTATATGTGTGTTTGTATATGTATGTGCGTTTATATGTGTTGTTGTGTGTAAGTACAGGTGTGTTTATGTATGTGTGTATGTATATATTTGTATATTTCTGTGCATGTATATATATGTGTGTGTGTATGTGTTTCTGTGTTCCTTTCTTCTCCCCTCTTTCCTTCCTTCCTTCCTTCCTTCTTTCACTCCATCCTTCTATCCTTTCCTTCCTTTCCCCTCCCCTTCTTTCCTGCTATCCTTCCTTTTTCCTACCTTTCTTCTCCCCTCTTTCCTTCCTTCTTTCACTCCATCCTTCTATCCTTTCCTTCCTTTCCCCTCCCCTTCTTTCCTGCTATCCTTCCTTTTTCCTACCTTTCTTCTCCCCTCTTTCCTTCCTTCTTTTTCTTCTCTCCTTCCTTCTTTCCTTTCCTTCCTTCCTTCTTTCACTCCATCCTTCCCTATCCTTCCTCCCCTCCGTCCTTCCTGCTAGCCTTCCTTTTTCCTTCCTTTCTTCTCCCCTCCTTCCTTCCATCCATTCTTCCTTCTATCCTTCCTTTCCTTTCTTCTCCCCTCCTTCCTTCTTTCCTTTCCCTCCTTCCTGCCATTCCTTCCTGCCATTCCTCCCCTTTCTGTATCAGTCCTTGCTCCCCTTGTCTCAGTCCCTCCATTCCTTTCCCTACCTTTCCCTTCCACCACCAACATTCCGACTCTCTAAACTGCCAGTGGGGTGGGGGGTCTCCCAGCCTACATTCTAACTGTGGGAGTATTTGCATAATGCCTCTAATTGGTCAGCTGCACTAACATTCCGACGCTGTAAACCGCCAGAGGGAGGTGGTGTGGGGGATCATGGGAGTTGTAGTCCATAATGTTTTTTTGGATTTGTGGCTGTTGGCTCTTTTTTGGGCAGGGGGGTGTTTTGGTAAACATACCTCGTAGGGTTTTCTGGGTATGTGGGCTGTTTTTGTGTGTCTGCCTTGTGTGGTTTCTTTGTCTATAAGACAGGACCCATGACATGGAGAATATATATATATATATATATATATATATATATATATATATATATATATAGAGTGTGTGTGCATATGAAGAAATTGCTCATAACTGCATGCTCTTGTTTACTTCCTTCCAGCTGAACTGGAAAGGCAATAGGCATAATACATATATAATGTGCTTTCTTTATGGGAGCTTTTTAAATTGCCTTGTTCTACATTCCTAATATTTTCTGTTTAAAATGTTCTGTTGAGAAGGAATTGGAGAAGCTTCAGATTGATTTCATCGCAGTATACTGGCAATCTCCCTGAAGCTAGAACTATAATAAAAAAATACCAAATAAATAACCAGAAATCGAAAAAGTTAGTTTTTGGTACCATATTAAGTGGGGGAGGCAAATTTTGACTGAATTATGAGGCCATTAAAGAACTCCAGGAACGCTGAGGAATGCGGAAGGAACAACAAGAGTCGCTGAAGAACGCTGAGAGACGAGGAGTGTGTCAGCTCCCCCCTGGTGGCCCGAGTTTGCCCCTGTTCGTCTATATGTGTGTATGTGGAAACGGGAGGCATTGTCTGCTAAGTATTCTTTGGCGTTGAGTATTGATGTCACAGCGGATAGGCAACAGAAATATAGAAGTTTAATTCCCCATCGGCCCAAAAACTCCAGTCTCTGTTCGAGTGAATAATGAAACTCTCATTCAATTCACAAGGTAAATATATAACTTTGTATTGAATTGTATTTAACAATAACTGGCAAAACATCGAAAAACAACAGCCATCACAGCTACCTTTCTAAACATCCTTTCCTCACAGATATTAAATCCCAACTGACAAATCCCAACTGTCACTTTGTAACTGACATTCCTCAAGATTCCATTTAGCAGTCTTGAGACAGCGCCATCTGGTGTCAAACATGTCACACTGCAGGTCATCTCAAACTGCGAAAATATATCTTGTGCTGACTCATGAATTGCTATTCAAAATGCAATAATCTGACAAGTATGTGTACCTGTAATCCGCTCTGAGTCCCCTTCAGGGTGAGAAGAGCGGAATATAAATAAAGTAAGTAAATAAATAAATAAATAAATCGACATTGGTGTGAAAACTACTAGAGTTCTGTGGTGGCTTAAAACACTTCACATAGAAACCTATGGCACAACAACTTGAGGAAGCCATGAGACTCTGCCATTGTTCAGCTGTAACTGGAAATTTGCTCTATGAGGAGCTGAAGACAGTCTCTGGTATCCTCCTACTGCTCCTCTCTTTCACAGCCACAATATGCCAATCCAAGCTGAATTTTTGCTTCAGATTTTAACCAAGCTATTAATGAAGTTGATGTTGAAACTTGGGGAAGGTAATGACTAAGGGTCTTGCGGATGTATTCTGAATCAAACTATGGTTTTAAGTAGTTTAAACACGCTCCAGTTGTGCCAGGATAGTGTAGTGGTTTGAGCATTGGACTATGTCTCTGGAGACCGAGGTTTTAATCCCTATTTTCTCATGGAAACCTACTGGGTGGCCTTAGGCAAGTGACACTCTCTTAACATCAGAGGAAGGCAAGGGTAAGCTCCCTCTGAGCAAACATTGCAAAGAAAATCCTGTGATACGTTCACCTTCGGCTTACTATAAGTTAGAAATTTATTTACTTACTTACTTCATTTCTACTCCCTCTTTCTCACTCGAAGGGACTCAAGATGGCTTACAACTCTGGCAAAAATGGAAGGCCAGTAAACACCAGCAATAACAATAAAACTTAAAACAGTTAAAATGAGTAACATTAAGCAATAATACACACAAAACAATATGCGCCAGCTGCGCCTGTACCTTGGGAAGTCTGATCTGGTCACGATAGTCCTCGCGCTCGAATAGATTACTGCAACGCGCTCTACGTGGGAATGCCTTTGAAGATGGTTCGGAAACTTCAGCTAGTCCAGCGGACAGCAGCCAGATTACTAACTGGTGTGACATACAGGGAACATACGAACCCCCCTGTTATGCCAGCTCCACTACCGTGTTTCCCGAAAGTATGACACCCCCGATTGTAAGACGTATCGGGGGTGTCAGGGGGGTCGGCTAATGTAAGCCGTACCCCGATAATAAGACGTACCCCCGGCCGCTGCGTCACTCGGTCCCACCTCCTCCTCGGTCCTGCCTCCCCCGCCGCCTCCGCCTACCTCCGCCTCCGTCGCCGCCCACCGCCGCCCGCCGCCACCTACCTCCGCCGCCCGCCGCCGCCCGCCTCCGCCTGCCTCCTCCTCCTCCTCCTCCGCCGCAGCGGCGGCCCACGCCTGCGCCTGGCACAGCTGCGCCGGGCGTGCTGGACCTACTGCCCATGCGCGAATGTCCGCGCGTGGGCAGTAGGTACCGAGCGCGTCTGACGCTAGCGCGCTGGCGCAGGCGCGCTGACGCAGGCGCGCTGGCGCAGGTGCGCTCGGGACCTACTGCCCATGCGCGAATGTCTGCGTCAGCGTGCCAGCGTCAGCGTGCCAGCGTCAGCGTGCCAGCGTCAGACGCGCTTCGGTACCTACTGCCCATGCCGGGCATTCACGCATGGGCAGTAGGTCCAGTGCCCGCCGCCGCCGCCTCCGCCTGCCTCCTCCTCCTCCTCCGCCGCCGCTGGCCCCACGCCTGCGCCTGGCACAGCTGCGCCGGGCGTGCTTGGACCCTGCCCATGCGCGAATGTCCGTGGGCAGTAGTAGGTACCGAGCGCGTCTGACGCTAGCGCTGATGCAGGCGCGCTGGTGCAGGCGCGCTGACGCAGGCGCGCTCGACCTACTGCCCATGCGCCGAATGTCTGCGCTAGCGTGCCAGTGTCAGCTTGCCAGCGTCAGCGTGCTAGCGTCAGACGCGCTCGGTACCTACCCATGCGCGGCATTCACGCATGGGCAGTAGGTCTCGAGTGCGCCAGCAGCTGCGCCGGTGCAGGCGAGGGCCGCTGTGCGGCGGCGGCGGCGGAGGAGGAGGAGGAGGAGGCAGGCGGAGGCGGGCGGCGGTGGGCGGAGGAGGAGGAGGCGGGACCGAGTGACGCGGGCGGCAAGGGGAAAGGCTTACTTTCGAGTACGGCAGGTACCGTCGGCTAATGTAAGCCGTACCCCGAAAGTAAGCCGTAGGGGGGATTTTGGGGGTCAAAAGAAAGTAAGACGCTGTCTTACTTTCTGGGAAACACGGTAGTTGCCGGTCCATCTCCAAGCCACTGTTACTGGAATTAGCTTGCGCTGACTAGCATGTTTCATGTGATTTTATGTGTTTTAACCAACCATGATCGTCATGGTATTTTAGGATGTGTTTTAGGATGTTTTTAGGATGTTTTAGGATGTTTTTATCTCGATGTGTTTTATATGCTTGGAAACCGCCCTGAGCCTCGGGGAGGGCGGTTTAGCAAATTGAAACAATAAATAAATAAATAAATAAGCCCAATTCAAAGTGCTAGTTTTGGCCTTTAAAGCTCTAAATGGTTCCGGCCCAATTGTCCAAACGCATCCACCCCTACGTCCCATCCCGAAAATTAAGATCATATAGGGACGCCCTGCTCTTGCTCCCGTCTACAGCTCAAATGTGCCTGGCAGGGACCAGAGACAGGGCCTTCTCCGCGGTGGCTCCCCGCCTATGGAACACGCTCTCGACGGAGGTAAGATCGGTTACCTCCCTCCTGGCTTTCCGGAAGAAACTAAAGGCATGGTTCTGGGTGAGATGTAAGGCAGCACGTTAAAAGGACAATCTGGAAATGACAAGACGATGGACGAGACTGGTCTATGGTTTTAATTGATGGCTTTGTATGGTTTTTAACTTTGAAATGTTTTTATTTGTGATTTTATTATTGTATCACGTATAGTAGCCTCTTGATGGGGCTTATTGGAAGCCGTCCTGAGTCCCCTTTCGGGGGTTGAGAGGTTGACGGGGTATAAATATGGTAAATAAATTAATATACAAAATTTAAAAAAAACATATAAAGTGCTTTATAAAGCTGTCAACTATAACAACTATGCTATGCTAATTCAGGTATGCGCAATTGCGGCCTCATCTACACATGCTGTAAAAGCCAGAATGATGTGGGATATCAGGGAGGGGCTAGAAAACGCATACCCCAATGCATGCTACATGTATCCGCATGAGAAAAAAAACAGTTTTAAAAAGTCAGAAGAAAGTCCAAATTCTGCAATAAAATGCACTGCAGCTGAAATTCGGGAGCAACATATACAGAAGTGTTTCTCAACCTGGGGGTCGGGACCCCCAGGGGGGTCGCGAGAGGGTTTCAGAGGGGTCGCCGAAGACCATCAGAAAACAAATATTTCTGCTGGTCTTAGGAAGCCCTTTGGCAGAGAAGGTTGAAGATCTCTCCGCTTGTCCTTTCTCTTTCTTTTTGGAGACAGACTGCGAATTCTCCCACCTAAAGCTCTCCTCTGCTGTGATTGGCAGGCCTCCCAGCCAAGGGAGGGCTATTTCTGAGACTCAAGCGGGAGGGGGAGAGCAGGCGTGCTTGGCGCATGGCAGCATGATGCGCATGTGTGGGTGAGGAGAGAGTGTGTGAGGTGGGATGGAGGTTCACGCCAGCTAGTCCCTTCAAGGCATGAGGGTTCTGTGTACGAAGTTTGACCCAATTCTATCATTGGTGGGGTGCAAGGAGCTCTTTGATTGTAGATGAACTATAAATCCCAGCAACTACAATTCCCAAATGTCAATATCTATTTTCTCCAAACTCTACCAGTGTTCACATTTCGGTATATGGAGGATTAGTGTCAAGTGTGGCTCAGATCCATCATTGATGAATCTATAGTGCTCTCTGGATGTAGGTGAACTACAACTCCCAAACTCAAGGTCAACGCCCACCAAACACTTCCAGTATTTGCTGTTGGTCATGGGAGTTTTTTGTGCCAAGTTTGGTTCAATTTCATTGTTGGTGAGTTCAGAATGCTCTTTGATTGTGGGTGAACTATAAATCCCAGCAACTACAATTCCCAAATGTCAATATCTATTTTCCCCAAACTCTACCAGTGTTCACATTTGGGTATATTGAGGATTAGTGTCAAGTGTGGCCCAGATCCATCATTGTTGAGTCTATAGTGCTCTCTGGATGTAGGTGAACTACAACTCCCAAACTCAAGTTCAATGCCCACCAAAACCTTCCAGTATTTGCTGTTGGTCATGGGAGTTTTTTTGTGCCAAGTTTGGTTCAATTTCATTGTTGGTGAGTTCAGAATGCTCTTTGATTGTAGATGAACTATAAATCCCAGCAACTACAATTCCCAAATGTCAATATCTATTTTCCCCAAACTCTACCAGTGTTCACATTTGGGTATATTGAGGATTAGTGTCAAGTGTGGCCCAGATCCATCATTGTTGAGTCTATAGTGCTCTCTGGATGTAGGTGAACTACAACTCCCAAACTCAAGGTCAATGCCCACCAAACACTGCCAGTATTTGCTGTTGGTCATGGGAGTTTTTTTGTGCCAAGTTTGGTTCAATTTCATTGTTGGTGAGTTCAGAATGTTCTTTGATTGTGGGGAAACTATAAATTCCAGCAACTACAACTTCCAAAGGACAAAATCAAACCCACCCACCCACCCCCCTCAAAAATACAGTTATGAAGTAGCAATGAAAATAATGGTTAGGGGTCACCACAACATGAGGAAATGTATTAAGGGGTCACAGCATTAGGAAAGTTGAGAAACACTGATATGCACGGAGGGTGTTTTGTGGATCCCGCCAGAGGTTTTTTGTGGTCCTCGGGATGAATGTGGAGACTCTCTGGACTGGAACTGAATTTCTTTAATCCACATCCTGATCTGGATTATGTGGCTGTGTAGGAGCAGCCTGTAAGAGGTTCAAAATGGAAGGTAGACACTCTCTCATGCTTCTTTTTCATATTAGTGCATGCCAAAAAAAAAGAAAGAAAGAAAAAGAAAAAGAAAAGGAAGAATATAAAAGGATACACACACCCGATCCTTCTTGAAGCAGGCTGACAAGTCCGTTTCTCTGGAATTAATCTTTACATACTTGTTGAGTTCAGTACGGCTACTTTTAGAAAAATAAGAAATATTCTTTTAGAATATATCTCTAATAAACAGACAATACTTTTAGTCCAACCATTAAAAACACTGTGCTTGAAATTGTTAGCAAAGTACAAGAAAATTAGGTACGTTGAATGCACATAAGGAGCTCTTACTGCCATCCAGTGGCTAGGAATTAATTAATTCGCAGTATAATTGTTTTCGAAAAACCAAGGAAGCCCATTTGGAGATTTCCATGAAAATAAATAACAATTACAATTTTTGGACAACTGCAACTTATAGTGTAAGCCAGTGTTTCCCAACCTTTTTTGAGCCGCGGCACACTTTTTACATTTGCAAGATCCTGGGGCACACTACCAACCGAAATGAGACAAAATGACACTCTATCACAGTAATACATATAGTAAATATGTTTTAAAATGTATTTATACACTCAATGTGAAACCTGGGCCTGTTTCGATGAACACAACATAGAAATCCTGGCAGGAATGGCAGAAAGACACAAACTTCCCACACAGAACTCCCATAACCAAGAGAAAATGCTATAAGAGTTTGGTGGGCATTGACCTTGGGTTTTGGAGTTGTAGTTCACCTATATCCAGAGAGCACTGTGGACTCAAACAATGTTGGATCAGGACCAAACTTGGCATGAATACTCAATATGCCCAAATATGAACGCAGATGGAGTTCAGGGAAATAGACCTTGACATTTGGGAGTTGTAGTTGCTGGGATTTATAGTTAACACACAATCAAAGAGCATTCTGAACCCCACCAATGATAGAACTGGGCCAAACTTCTCACACAGAACTCCCAGGAGGCAAGAAGAGGTCTCTACTTGGGGAAAGGGAGGCGGGCCTTCCCAATGCATGGAGAGGGAGAGACCAAGTAGACCAGTGATGAACTCAACATAGATATCCTGGCAGGAATGGCAGAAAGACACAAACTTCCCACACAGAACTCCCATAACCAAGAGAAAATACTATAAGAGTTTGGTAGGCATTGACCTTGAGTTTTGGAGTTGTAGTTCACGTACATCCAGAGAGCACTCTGGACTCAAACAATGTTGGATCAGGACCAAACTTGGCATGAATACTCAATATGCCCAAATGTGAACACAGATAGAGTTTGGGGGAAATAGACCTTGACATTTGGGAGTTGCAGTTTCTAGGATTTATAGTTAACACACAATCAAAGAGCATCCTGAACTCTTGCAACAACGGAATTGAACCAAACTTGGCATATTAAACTCTCATTACCAACAGAAAGTAGAACTGGGCCAAACTTCTCACACAGAACCCCCAGGAGGCAAGAAGAGGTCTCTACTTGGGGAAAGGGAGGCGGGCCTTCCCAATGCATGGAGAGGGAGAGACCAAGTAGACCAGTGTTTCCCAACCAGTGTGCCGAGGCACACTAGTGTGCCGTGAGCAATAATCAGGTGTGCCGTGGGAAATTGGAACCTCCAATACATTTTCTTCCCCTTCCTGCCGAACACTTTTTCTTCTCCACTCGGACTCCCGTCTTCCCAGCCTCGCTTTGCTCTTGCTGCCGCTTCTGCGGGAGGGGGGAGGGAGGAAGACGTGACCTGTGCGGGCGCTACTGCGCAGACTCGCCCCACGTCTTCCTCCCTCCCCTCCACAGTGCTCTCTGGATATAGGTGAACTACAACTCCAAAACTCAAGGTCAATGCCCACCAAACTCTTATAGTATTTTCTCTTGGTTATGGTAGTTCTGTGTGGGAAGTTTGATTCCATTCCATCACTGGTGGAGTTCAGAATGCTCTTTGATTGCAGGTGAACTATAACTCCCAGCTGTTGAGCAAGGCCTTTGTGTGTGTCTTTCTGCCATTCCTGCCAGGATATCTATGTTGTGTTCATCGAAACAGGCCCAGGTTTCACACTGAGCATATAAATACATTTTAAAACATATTAACTATATGTATTACTGTGTCATTTTGTGTCATTTTGGTTGTTGGTGTGTCCCAGGATTTTGTAAATGTGAATAATGTGCCGCTGCTCAAAAAAGGTTGAAAAACACTGAAGTAGACAACGGGGGGTGTTGTAATTTTGTGGCTTTATCGAGGTAGGTTTCTTAGGGTTTTATACTTCAACACACTAGACTCCCCCTTTCCTGGAGGTTCCAATTTCCCACGGCACACCTGATGATCACTCACAGCACACTAGTGTGCCCCGGCACAGTGGTTGGGAAACACTGGTGTAAGAACATTGAAACAATGTTATTTATTATTTCACTTAAAAAGCACATCTTTTCATTTTGAAAATGATACACCAATTACTGTGTCATTTCATGTTTTTGCTATCCATGTATGGTGGATTGAAGTACTAAAATAATAATAATAATAATATTAATAATAATAATCTTGGAATAATAATAATAATAATACTTTATTACTTGTGAGTCGCCCTCCACCAATGGTGCTCCGGGCGACTTACATCCTTTAAAAACATAGATACATCAGTTAAAACAGCAGATATGAGCCGTAGAAGGCTCTGCCATCCATCCAGTTCAGTCCCCGAAAGCCTGGCGGAAGAGCCAGGTTTTCAGGCCAGCCAGAAATCTGGCCGGGGCCAGTGGGGCCCTAAGCGCAGGCGGGAGCGAGTTCCAGATCATAGGGGCCGCCACCGAGAAGGCTCTTCTACGGGTCTCTGTCAGCCGGGCCTCTCTCACCCCAGGGATAGCTAACCGGTCGCCATTTATTACGCGTGCGGGTCTTTCGCAGCGTTGGTCTGTCAGCTGATTGCCCAGGTAGGCTGGTCCCATTTTTTGCCGAGCTTTGAAGGTTATCACCATGAGTTTGTAGATCGCTCTAAGCTCAATGGGTAACCAGTGAAGATCTTTTAAAATTGGTGAAATATGGCTCCTGGCCGATGCCCCGGAGATGAGTCTGGCCGCTGCATTCTGGATGAGTCTCAACCTCCGAGTCGTGGCCAACGGTAGGCCCACATACAAGGCGTTGCAGTAGTCAAGACGGGAGACCACGGTGGCATGAATCACCGTCCTCAGCGCCTCTGGTGGTAGATAGGGGGCCAACCGTCGGGCCCTACGGAGGTGAAAGAAGGCACCCTTGGCAGCGGCCTGGATCTGAGCCTCCATCGTCAGTTTCTCATCCAAGAGTACTCCTAAGCTCTTTACCGCCGGGGCTGCGGACAAGGGCTCGCCCTCAAAGGGTGGTAGTGGAGAGTGGGGGTCGGGTCGGCCGGGCCAGAGGATCTCCGTTTTCGCCGGGTTGATCTTTAGCCTGTGTGCTCTGAGCCAGCTTGTGACCGCCTTCAGCCCCCGGCTAAAGCCCCCGGCTGAATCATACCTGCGAGCTTTTGAAAGTTTCCTGAGATCTTCAAACTTCCCGTCGAAGGCTTTTTCTCCCAAGAAATGAAAATTCAAATTGGTTCGCCTTTAAGATAAAGTCCTTACATCAATCTGTTGCTTATGTCAAACTCGCAACAGTCCATTTTTATTTGCACCCTAATGAGTTTTTGAAAAATATATTGCACTTAATATTTTATTCAGTCATTGTACTGGATATTAACATATGGATGATGACAATTTCAAATTGATTTTGTGAAAGATAGACAAAATATCATGTATATCTGTAGGACAGATCTATTGAGAGCAGGAGTGCGTATAGTACAGTCAGGGACCATATGACACACTCAGGGACATTTTCATGGCTCCAAGATCCCTCCCCCCAGGGGGATCAAAACAAATGCTTCAACATAGGTTTGTGGGGGGCTGGGCCGTAGCCAGGATTTTGATTTGCCGGGGTGGGGGGTGGGGGGGGGTGCGGCCGAGTCTGAGTGAGAGAGGGTCTACCCTAGCAAACCTTTTGTATCGTTATCCCAATAATACCCCCATGCCAGGGCCGTAGCCAGGATTTTGATTCGGGGCTGAGTTTGGTTCGGGGGCTGAGACTGGGTGGAAGAGGGTCTACCCTAGCAAACCTTTTGCATTGTTATCCCAATAACCCCATGAATGTGGGATATAATGAGCATGGTGATCAGATCATGATATGAATAAACATAACAGTATAAATAATGTACCAGTAACGCCTTCTCGCGGACCACCCTGAGAATTTCAGGGGGGGGGGCTGGAGCCCCCTTAGCCCCCCCCCCCCTGGCTACATGCCTGCCCCATGCATATGGGATATATTGAGCATGGTGATCAGATCACCATATGAGTAAATATAACAGTTTAAATAATGTACCAGTAAGGCCTTTTTATGGACCACCCTGAGAATTTGGGGGGCTGAGTTTAGCCCCCAGTTGCCTGCCCCATGCATATGGGATATATTGAGCATGGTGATCAGATCACGATATGAGTAAACATAACAGTTTAAATAATGTACCAGTAAGGCCTTCTCGCAGACCACCCTGAGAATTTGGGGGCTGAAGCCCCTTAGCCCCCTCCTGGCTACATGCCTGCCCCATGCATATGGGATATATTGAGCATGGTGATCAGATCACGATATGAGTAAACATAACAGTTTAAATAATGTACCAGTAAGGCCTTTTCGCGGACCACCCTGAGAATTGGGGGGGGGCTGAAGCCCCTTAGCCCCCGGCTACACGCCTGCCCCATGCATATGGGATATATTGAGCATGGTGATCAGATCACGATATGAGTAAACATAACAGTTTAAATAATGTACCAGTAAGGCCTTTTCGCGGACCACCCTGAGAATTTTTTGGGGGGGTGAAGCCCCCTTAGCCCCCCCTGGCTACATGCCTGCCCCATGCATATGGGATATATTGAGCATGGTGATCAGATCACGATATGAGTAAACATAACAGTTTAAATAATGTACCAGTAAGGCCTTCTCGCAGACCACCCTGAGAATTTGGGGGGCTGAAGCCCCCTTAGCCCCCTCCTGGCTACATGCCTGCCCCATGCATATGGGATATATTGAGCATGGTGATCAGATCACGATATGAGTAAACATAACAGTTTAAATAATGTACCAGTAAGGCCTTTTCGCGGACCACCCTGAGAATTTGGGGGGGGGGCTGAAGCCCCCTTAGCCCCCTCCTGGCTACATGCCTGCCCCATGCATATGGGATATATTGAGCATGGTGATCAGATCACGATATGAGTAAACATAACAGTTTAAATAATGTACCAGTAAGGCCTTTTCGCGGACCACCCTGAGAATTTGGGGGGGGGGGGCTGAAGCCCCCTTAGCCCCCCCCCTGGCTACATGCCTGCCCCATGCATATGGGATATATTGAGCATGGTGATCAGATCACGATATGAGTAAACATAACAGTTTAAATAATGTACCAGTAAGGCCTTTTCGCGGACCACCCTGAGAATTTTTTTTGGGGCTGAAGCCCCCTTAGCCCCCCTGGCTACACGCCTGCCCCATGCATATGGGATATATTGAGCATGGTGATCAGATCACGATATGAGTAAACATAACAGTTTAAATAATGTACCAGTAAGGCCTTCTCGCAGACCACCCTGAGAATTTGGGGGGGCTAAGCCCCTTAGCCCCCTGGCTACATGCCTGCCCCATGCATATGGGATATAATGAGCATGGTGATCAGATCATGATATGAATAAACATAACAGTTTAAATAATGTACCAGTAAGGCCTTTTCGCGGACCACCCTGAGAATTTTTTGGGGGGGTTGAAGCCCCCTTAGCCCCCCCCCTGGCTACATGCCTGCCCCATGCATATGGGGTATATTGAGCATGGTGATCAGATCACGATATGAGTAAACCTAACAGTTTAAATAAAGTACCAGTAAGGCATTCTCGCAGACCAGCCTGAGAATTTTTTGGGGGGGGACTGAAGCCGCCCCATTGGCTCCCTCCGCTACATCCCATCGGCGCCTGGCCCTGCCATCTTCCCTCTCTCTCACTTCGTCCCCTTCTCCTCAGGAAGGAAGGCAGGCAGGGAAAGGGAGGAAGGGAAACAGGGCTCCGCCTAGGTCCGTTCTCCCGGCCTCAGATCTGGAAGCAAGAGGAGAAGGCGAATACAAAGTGGCCTCCAAAACATACAGGCAGTCCCCAAGTTCCAGAAAACATACAGGTAGTCCCCAAGTTACTGTGTTAGAGTGTCATTTTGTGTCATTTCGGTTGGTGGTGTGCCCCAAAATTTGTAAATGTAAAAAATGTGCCGCGGCTTTTCATTGCACTATAAACAATCAAAATCAATAAAACACAAAAAATACATTTTAAAAAAGTGGCCCACTCAAAAACACAGGGAAATCACCAATGACGGATCAGGACCAAACTTGACACACAGAGGCCCGTTGGCCCACTTTACAGCCTGGAGCACTTTAGGGCAGGATGGGCCTCAAATGATGGGATTTGCAGTACCTTCACGTGGCACTTCCCACAGAACACTGTAGCAGTACAAATCACAGACCAGGCCCAAAATTTACAGTAAGGCTTCCTTAACTTGATTTTCCTGACTAGGCCTCAGGTCATGGGATATTGTTTAGGGCCTGAATTGTCAGTAAGGCTTCCTCAACTTGATTTTCCTGACTAGTCCCCCAACAATGACAGAACAAGACCAAACTTGGCACAGAGACACCCCAAGATGCACCCTACATCCTGGTGCAGTTTGAGGGAGGATGGACCATGGATGATGGGACTTGCAGTACTTTAATTCACTTCCTTAGAGCACATTGGCCCACACCAATGACGAATCAGGACAAAACTTGGCACACAGAGGTCCAATGGCCCACTTTACACACCTGGTGCGGTTTACGGCAGGATGGCCCACATATGATGGGTTTTCCAGTACCTTCACCCAATTCACTTCCCACAGAACATTGTAGCCCCTACAAATCACAGAACAGGCTCCAACTTGGCACACAGAATACTCATGACCCACTCTACATCCTGATGCTGTTCTAAGGGGGGTGGTCCATGGATGATGTGATCTGCAGTACCTTCACTCACTTACTGAAACCACTGCGACCCTTATCCAATGACCAATGCAGACCAAACTTGGCACACAGAGCCCCCATGACCCACTCTACATCCTGCTGTAGTTTGAAGGAGGATGGGCCATGGATGATGGGACTTGCAGTACCTCCACTCACTTCCTGAAAACAACGCGGCCCTCATCCAATGACCAATACAGACCAAACTTCGCACACCGAGCTCCCTTGACCCACTCTACACCCTGGTGCTGTTTCAAGGAGGATGGACCACAGATGGTGGGACTTGAAGTACCTTCACTCACCTTCCGAGACCGCAGCAACCCTCATCCAAAGAATGATCAAGACCAAATGTGACACACAGAGCCCCCATGACCCACTCTACATCCTGGTGCTGTTTGGGGGGGGGGAATGGACCATGGCCAATGGGACTCACAGTACCTTCACTAACTTCCTGAGACCACTGCAAGCCACGTAAACATCTGATAAGGACCAACCTTGGCACACAGTGCCTTTCTCAAATAACCCGGGCAGGGCCGGGTCCCCAAGCTAGTTATGAATAAATTCAGGGGCTTATTATACTCACATTTAGTTGAATTCAGTCTTAAAATATATTACACGGCTCTCACTGAAATAAATTTCCAAATATTTCGCTTTTATGGTTCTTTGAGTAGTAGGTAGGTAGATCATTTTGACTTGGTTGTTTTATAAGTACCGTGTTTCCCCGAAAGTATGACACCCCCGATTGTAAGACGTATCGGGGGTGTCAGAGGGGTCGGCTTATATAAGCCGTACTCGAAGTAAGATGTACCTCGGGCGGCATGGCGTGGCTTCCTGGCTGGGCGACGAGGCTCCCAGAGGGGCTCAAAAGGGCCCGGAATCCTCCTCCTCTTCTTCCTCTTCCTTCCAGCGGCGCCTTCCATCCTCCTCCTCTTCCCAGCAACGCCTTCTCCCTCTCCGCCGTTCCGCCCCTCCCTTCAGTGAAGGGAGGAGGGGCGGAGCCGCCACCGCGAGAGGAAGAAAGCGCCGGCGGAAGTCCCGCCCGCACGGTGGCTCAGGCGTCTTTCCCCGCCCGCCCGCCGCCCGCGCCCAAACGGGAGCCGGGCGGCAGCGAGCGCCTGAGTCGCCCTGGGGCGGGACTTCTCCGGGCGCCTTCTCCCTCTCGCCCGGTTCCGCCCCCCCCGTCAGTGAAGGGAGGAGGGGTGGAGCCGCCACCGGGGAGAGGGAAGAAAGCGCCGGCGGAAGTCCCGCCCGCACGGCGGCTCAGGCGTCTTTCCCCGCCGCCGGCCCGCTCGCCCGCGCTCCAAACGGGAGGGGGGCGGATCCGCGAGAGGGAGAAGGCGCCGGCGGAAGTCCCGCCCCAGGCGACTCAGGCGCGCCGCCGCCCGGCTCCCGCTTGGAGCGCGGGCGAGCGGGCCGCGGCGGGAAAGACGCCTGAGCCGCCCGTGCGGGCGGGACTTCCGCCGGCGCTTCCCTCTCGCCGGTGGCGGCTCGCCCCTCCTCCCTTCACTGAAGGGAGGGGCGGAACTGGCGAGAGGGAGAAGGCGCTGCTGGGAGGAAGAGGAGGAGGATGGAAGGCGCCGCTGGGAGGAAGAGGAAGAAGAGGAGGAGGAGTTTGAGCTCCCTCTGGGAGCCTCGTCGCCCAGCCAGGAAGCCACGCCATGCCACCAGCACAAGTCTTACTTTCGGGGTACCGTCGCAATGTAAGCCGTCCGAAAGTAAGTCGTAGTGGGGATTTGGGGGTCAAAAGAAAGTAAGACGCTGTCTTACTTTCGGGGAAACACGGTAGCTCGCATGCTGAAAAAGTGTGAGCACCCCTGAACTAAAAGAATCCCCCACCTTGTGTGATTGTGGAGCAGAACAGACAATTCCGCATCTGCATGCTTGTCCGCTGTGCCCTGCCTCATGTACAGAGGAAGAATTGTTGGAGGCCACAGACAATGCCGTTGCTGTTGCTCGTTTTTGGTCAAAAGGTGTTTAGCCGCTTGCGCTCCTTATATTTTTAACCATTTTATACTAATGTATGCAATGCTTTTGCTACGAAATAAATAAAATCAGTACATGAGATGTAGAAGCAATTCATTACTTTTGTGTAAAAAAAATCTATCACATGAATCCCTTCACATTCCTGAAGAATTACACAAACTCTCATAAATCTACAAGAACATGCGTTCTTCCTCCAAGAACAAATAGCTTGCATTTGGCACTGAGAATGTGCGTTTTCATACCAAAAAAGAGTTAACGGTTTATCTGCCCTCAAAGAAAGCTTTAAATTAAGTCCTGATAATGAATGTATGAATATAAACATTCCCCAATGTATTTCAGCGCTGAGGAGTGTTAGTTGCTGTACAGAAATGAGTTTAAAACATTGTCCTTGTGATATGTTATAGTGTCTTGTGTACAAACAAAGAAACAAGTCGAAGAGTATGTATAATAACGGTTGGGTAAGTTCATGGTTAATTCCCTCTAGTCCAGGGCTGTCCAACTTCTTCCGATCCAAGGGCCGTAAGAAGTGTCACTGATCACCTGGGGGGGCCGTAGGTGATCAGTGATCGGGGCGGGGCCGCTCGCAGGGGGCGGGGCGGGGCCGCCGGGCCCTCCTCCTCAGGTATTCTAGGAACCCATTGTTATTATTATTATTATTATTATTATCATCCCTCCTTCTCCCTTGGCAGAAGTCTCCTATTCTAGGAACCCATTGTAATTATTATTATTATTATTATCATCATCATCATCAGAGGCTGAATGGCCATCTGTGAGGAATGCTTTGATTGTGTTTTCCCTTATAGCAGAAGGAGATTGGACTGATGGCCCTTGGAGGTCTCCTATTCTAGGAACCCATTGTAATTATTATTATCATCATCATCATCATCAGAGGCTGAATGGCCATCTGTGAGGAATGCTTTGATTGTGTTTTCCCCTTATGGCAGAAGGAGATTGGACTGGATGGCCCTGGATGGCCCTTGGAGGTCTCCTACCCAGGAACCTGTTGTTGTTATTATTATTATTATTATTATTATTATTAGCAGAGGCAGAATGAATATTATGCCTTATCATTCAGGGTTATAGGCCTGTGTGGGAGGGCCCTGTCTTATTTGACTTCCTTTCCACACATCTGAATAAAATCCCATGTTATTTGCTTTAAACCAGATTATATGAGTGTGGACTCCGATAATCCAGTTCAAAAAAAAATGCAGGTATTCTGGGTTATATGGCTGTTGAGACTGGAAGGGCCCTGAGTCCACACTGCAATATAATCCAGTTCAAAGCAGGTTTTGTGGGGTTTCCTGCCTGGATATTCTGGGTTATATGGCTGTGTGAAGGGCCCTGAGTCCACACTGCAATATAATCCAGTTCCAAGCAGGGACTGGGACTTGAGACTGGGATTTTGGTGTTCATCTCTATCTCCAAGTCAAAGCCCCGGTGTCGTCCACAGACACCTCCAAGGCGGGGGGGGGCGGGCCGGGGGCGGAGCTGGGGGAGGGGCAGGGGTGGAGCCGGGGAGGGGGCGGAGCCGGGGGCGGAGGCAGACCCTTCGGCCCCCCAGGTCATCAGTAACCGGAATTTCGGCCACAGGTCCGGTAGAAGTTGGACAGCCCTGGTATATACCACCATTCCCAATGGCTCATGGTGGTTCACAAAAACATACATAAAAACATTCGCAGAACAGCAGGTAAAACACAATAAAAACAATTTATAACTAAACAGAATATGGCTAGGCAGGACCGTTACAGATTGAATGGCTGTCGGAAGAGGTTAGTCTTACATGCACTCCGGAAGGAGGGCAGATCTGTTATTGCTCGGACCTCCTCCGGTAAGGCGTTTCATAGGTTAGGCGCTGCCAATGAGAAAGCACGTCGTCTCGTGGATGACAAGCGGCAATTTTTGATGGATGGAACTTCCAGAAGATTTTGATCCTCGGACCGCAGTGATCTCTGGGGAATATGCGAGGAAAGGCAGGCCTTCAGGTACGCTGGCCCCAGACCATGCAGGGCCTTAAAGGTTAACACCAGCACTTTGAAGGCAATCCGGTACTCGATGGGGAGCCAGTGCAGATGCTGTAGGACTGGTGTAATGTGACACATTAGAGGCACTCCAGCCAGTAATCGAGCAGCAGCATTCTGCACTAGCTTAAGTTTCCGGATCACAGACAAAGGAAGGCCAATGTAGAGGGCATTACAGTAGTCTAGCCTCGAGATGACCATGGCCTGGATTACCGTAGCCAGGTCATTTCCAGATAGGTAGGGCGCCAGCCGTCTTGCCTGGAGCAGGTGGAAAAATGCCACTCTGCTCACAGTGGAGACCTGAGCCTCCATTGTGAGCAGAGGGTCCAATTGGACCCCCAGGCTTTTTACAAGGGACGACGGGCAAATTGCTTCGCCGTCCATAACAGGCACCTGGAGCTCTCCCCCCCCCCCCCCGGCGATCTAGCCAAAGGATCTCCATCTTCGACGGGTTCACCTTCAACCTGCTAGCCCGCAACCATCCAGTCACAGCTTCAAGGCACCGATGGAAACAATCGGGTACAGAGTCCGGCCGGCCTTCCATCCTCAGCACAAGCTGGGTGTCATCAGCGTACTGTTGGCACTCCAGACCAAAACCACGCACCAGTTGGGCCAGTGGGTGCATACAGATGTTAAATAACAGAGGAGATAGGATAGCCCCAAGGGGAACCCCTTTCTGAGACCACCCCTCCCCTCTCCACCCGCTGTCCCCGATCTTGAAGAAAGGAGACCAGCCATTTAAGGGCAGACCCCCGCACTCCCCTCACGATTCTTTCAAGTGCAAGAAAACAGAGGCATTTGTCTTTCACTGGTATTGTGTGGTCTGGTTTACAATTATACATGAACATTTTAGTTACATTTGCACTTTCTACAATGCAGTTCTGAAGGCTTCCTCTTAGAAGTAAAGACGACCAAAGAGACTTGAAGCATTCAATTACCATTTAAATTTTCTGGAAGAAGACAACCTGTGAACGTTGCGTATGCCCTTTGCATGAGCAGTTGTCCAGGGACCAGGGGCGGTCTAAGGTAATTTTAAATGGTAGGCGAACATTATTTTGGTGCCCCCCCCAAAAACATTATTTTGCCGCCCCCCATGTAAAACAAATATACAATTATAATATCACAATACCATTAGTAGTATTATATTGTATCAATGTATATACAATATATTATACCATACTCATACTATATTATATCATAATTATATTATACTACATTACAATATAATTATATTATAATATATTGACATTATAATATAATGTAACATTCTATTATATTATTATTATAAAATAATACAATTATTTATTTAAATAAAATTATCCTCTACTAAATATTTTCATGACTCCTATAAAACTCAAATAACCCAAAATAAAGTAAAATAAAATATTATATATTACTACTTTGTACAATACCACTATACTGCAATATTGTTTGTAATATTACATGTAATATAAAATATATCATCATTCTATTGTTATATTGTATTTGTATTATATTGTATGACAATATTAAGCAGAACTGTATAATAATCAACAAGAAATGCAATGTAAATGCATCAAAATCAGAATATATTGCCTACCACCCGTCTCATAATCCATAGGAGTCTCCCATAAGTCCAAAATTAGGATCCCAATGTAAATGTAAATAGAAAAACAGCCAAAATGTTCAAATGAGGTCGAATACAGGCAGCGCGGCCTGGGCAGACTTGGGCCCGCCCTCCCTCCTTTTAAGTGTTTTGGACTCCAACTCCCACAACTCCTCATAGCCTCAGGCCCCTCAGGTCTAGACAGAAATAGAGCCGAAGAAAGGAAGGAGGGAGAGAAGAGGTCACAGAGGAGGAGGAGGAAAGCCCTTCATTCTTTCCTTCACTTACACTTCCTTCACTGATTCTTTTTTCCTTCCCTGCAAGCGCGGAGAGAGACAAAGGGAGAGGAAGCACTCCTGCCTGCCCGATAGGGAGTGCTTTGCTTACAGGCTTCTGCGCAAGGGAGCGACTGGGCAAGCACGGAGGTTTTCGCGCATGTGCAGTTGCTCCTGCGCTCAACTTCAGCTCCAGAGCAACTGCACCTGCGTGAAAACCTCAGTGCGTGCCCAGAAGCGGCGTCGGAGCGCACAAGGCCGGGGTCAAAAAGCAGGCAGCTGCAGCACTGCCTGAGGAACATCGGCAGGGCCAGGATGGCGCCCCCTTCCCAGATAGCGCCCTAGGCGGCCGCCTACTTGGCCTATCTTGTAGGACCGCCCCTGCCAGGGACCCAAACATTTGCAGAAAAAGACTGAAAACAGAACGTACCATACCTGAGTTGGGTCCCTCCAACAATACTAATTAATATTCCTGGCAATTTTATCAGCGAGTGTAAAATATTTCTCCATACGTTTTTGAAGTATGGAAAGTCAGAATGTGTTCTTTTTGGTTCTCGAAACTCAGGCCCCATCTTCACTGATCGTTGAATGAGGTTATACATTATAGCTGTATTCTCAATTCGCTTCTGACAAGATAAATAAAATAAATTGAACGAGGTTTCAAGTTTACTTAACACTGCAGTGGTTATAAAATGCACACTGTCAATGTGCTTTTTAGCATGGACTAAAGCAGGGATCTTCAAAAAAAATTAAGCAGTCCCTCAGACTGTTGGGGGGGGGGAGGAGAGATGGGGGGCAGACTATAGTTCGGAAAAAACGAGCGAATCCCTATGCACATTGCATATATTATTTATTATTTATTTATTATTATTTATTTCTTGGATTTCTGCGCCGCCACTCCCGGAAGGCTCGGGGCGGCTTACATGGGCAAGTAGAATAAACACATTAACAGTTTAAAACACATTAAAACACGTTAAACACGTTAAAACAAAGTGCCAAAACAAGGCACTGCAGTGCAAGGCAATGTAACATCGCAACTCATTAGAGTCGGCGGGCTATGCATAGGTAGACCTATAGGCCGAAGGCCTGTTGGAAAATATAGGTCTTGCATGCCCGCCTAAAAGGTAAAAGATCACGGATAGCACGCGTCTCAGCTTGGAGGGCGTTCCACAACGTGGGCGCAATCACGGAGAACGCCCTCCTGCGGGTTGTTGTTAGTTTGGCTGAGTTCGCCAATGGGATGGCCAACAGGTTAGTATTTTTGGATCAGTGTGATCTCGGAGGGCAATAAAAGGAAAGACGGTCCCTCAGATACGCTGGCCCTAGGCCATGCAAGGCCTTAAAGGTAAGCACCAACACTTTGAAGGTGATCCGGTGCTCAATTGGAAGCCAGTGCAGATCTCGCAAGATGGGTGTTATATGGCAACCTGCTGGAGAGCCAGACAGGAGCCGAGCGGCAGAGTTCTGCACCAGCTTGAGCTTCCGGATCACCGACAAAGGAAGGCCAACGCAGAGTGCGTTACAGTAATCCAGCCTCGAGATGACCGTGGCTTGGATCACCGTGGCCAGGTCGTTCCGGGATAGGTAGGGGGCCAGCCGCCTCACCTGTCTGAGATGGAAGAAAGCAGGAGTCCAAATGAACTCCCAGGCTCTTTACAGAAGACAATGGGCATAGCGCCACACCGTCCAGGGTTGGAAGCTGGACATCCCAACCACCCGGGCAACCTAGCCACAAGATCTCCGTCTTCGCTGGATTCACCCTCAACCTACTGGCTCGCAGCCATCCAGTAACGGCCTCAAGGCAATGTTGGAAATTATCGGGGGCGGAACCCGGCCTGCCCTCCATCATAAATATATCTCATTTTTTAGTGCAAAAACATGAAATAACAATACAATATTTAAAATTAAGAACAATTTTATCCAACAGAAGCTTACGAGTATTTGAATGGGAAGTGATGGAAATAGGAAAAATGTGTTTAATTATTGATTTTAATTGCTAACCTATTGTAATATACTTACGATGTTTGATGTTATTGTCTTTATATGCAACATCAAATTGTTGCCTTTGTTAGCCGCCCCGAGTCCCCCTTCGGGGGTAGAGAAGGGCGGGTTATAAATAATTGAAATAAATAAATAAAATTTGGCTAACGTCAAGTTAATTAGGATTGTTGTTGTTGTTGTTGTTGTTGTTGTTGTTTGCCTTAAAGTCATTTCAGACTTAGGGCAACCCCAAAATCTAAAAATTAGGGCAAGGGTAAATGACCTCGGAGGGTCTCATCTGGCCCTTGAGCTTTAGTTTGGGAACCCCTGGACTAAAGGGTATACAGGGCATTAAAGAAAGTTGCAGAAAAGTCTGAGTTAAGCCCTTTAGTGCAGTCTTTCTCAACCAGTGTGCCGTGGCACACTAGTGTGCCGTGACGGACCTCCTGCTGTGCCGCGAGAAAAGCTCTCTGCCCCCTTCCTTCCCCCTCCTGCCGAACTCCTGCTGCTTGGGGGAGGGGGAGGAAAGGGCAGGAGGCGGCAAAGAAAAAGAAGGGGCTGGGGTGCCACCTCCTCCTTTGGCCGTTTCCCCAGCCAGCCTCAATCCGCCATGACTCCCACCATGACTCTCGCCCCTCGCTCACTGAAGCCGCTTGGAGGAGCCCCGCCCACTGAAGCCCGTCCACCACTCATGCTCCTCCTCCGCCGTTTGGCTTCAGCGTCAGCAGTGGGAAGCTGAAGCGGGGGGAGGGGCGGGGCATGGCGTGGCCTGTAGGAGAGCTGAAGCTGGGGGGAGGGGCAAGGCATGGCACGGCCTGGCTCTGCCCCCTCCCCCGGCACTCCCAGCAGTTGCTCCAGCCTTGAGGGGACAGTGCCAAGCCAGCATTGTGCTGGCTCTGGCACCGCTGGCACTGCCCTCAAGGCTGGAGCAGCTGCTGGGAGAGGTGAAGCTGGGGGGGTAGGGGCGGGGCATGGCGCAGCCTGGCTCCACCCACTCCCCAGCTTCGGCACTCCCAGCAGCTGCTCCCAGCAGGCCACCAACCCTCAGCCATTCTTTACTGTGTTAGAGTGTCATTTTGTGTCATTTTGGTTGGTGGTGTGCCCCCGGATTTTTTTAATGTTAAAAGTGTGCCGCGGCTCAAAAAAGGTTGGGAAACACTGCTTTAGTGTGATGCAGCAGATTAAAAATAGCTCAAATTGCAGGGCAAAATCGGCCCTACAGAATGTGGAGTGCATTGTAGACATCCACCCTTGCTGAAGCCCTCTGTAGAATTAAGGATATGGGGTAAGAGGGTTGCTGAAAAATGCCCCAAAGGGCATGGCTGGCTAGGAGAGGGCGAACTGATCCCTTCGGAGGAGTAATTGATGGCCTCCACTCCTGTCACTTTCCTCCCCCCCCCCCACCTCCAATACCTCTGGATTGCTGCTGTTATCTCTCCTGGCAATGGCAGAGGTGGGCGTGCGGAGACCGGCAAAAGCAGCTTGAGGCCAGGGTTTGTGATTAATACAATCTACCTCTGTCTGCATCCTGTGTTTATTTATTTAAAATTTTAATATTCATATTCGGCCCGCCCGAAATGGTTTTAAACTGTATGTTATTGTTTATGTTTGAGTTTTATTGGTTTACTAGCTTGGGGACCCAGCGGTTATTTGGGGAAGGCATTGTGTGCCATAGTTAGTCATTGGTGTGGGCCACAGTGCTCTAAGGAAGTGAATTAAAGTACTGCAAGTCCCATCATCCATGATCCATCCTTCCTCAAACTGCACCAGGATGTAGGGTGCATCTTGGGGGGGTCTGTGTGCCAAGTTTGGTCTTGTTCTGTCATTGGAAAATCAAGTTGAGGAAGCCTAACAATATCCCATGAGCTGAGACCTAGTCAGAAAAATCAAGTTAAGGAAGCCTTGTTGTCAATTTTGGGCCTGGTCTGTGATTTATAGGGGCTGCAGTGTTGTTTTGGAAGTGAATGATGTGAAGGTACTGCAAATCCCATCATTCGTGGCCCATCCTGCCCTAAACCACACCAGGTTGTGAAGTGGGCCATTGGTCCCTTGTTTGCCATGTTTGGTCCTGATCCGTCATTGCTGTGAGCCGCAGTGGCTGACTGCCCGAGGCCTTTTGCTGTCCCTCTGAGTCACCTTAGAAGTGTATTGGGTGAAGGTACTGAACATTCCATTTCCATCAGAAAAAACTGTCAACTGGCTAACTTCAACTCCAGCCATTGATGCCTGCCTCAGGCCCTTACCTTTCCTCTCTGTGCTGTGTTGGAATGTTGGGAGGCTGGCCAGTCACAGCCATTTATGCAAATAATCCCACAGTTGCAGCCAATCGAAACGCCGGCACATATTCGCTCGGTCGCAGCACCCACCCACTGCCCGCAAATACTGACTTTTATTATATACATTGATAGATGAAGAGGCCACAGAGAACATGGGTGAGCTGGATTCAGTTTGACACAATATTGTGAAATGTATGGAGTAGGCCAGTGGTTTTCAACCTGTGGATTCCCAGATGTTTTGGCCTTCAACTCACAGAAATCCTAACAGTTGATAAACTGGCTGGGATTTCGGGGAGTTGAGGGCCAAAACACCTGGGGACCCACAATTTGGGAACCACTGGAGTAGACAGTCATTAGTTGAATCAATGGTTCTCAAACTGTGGGTCCCCAGGTGTTTTTTCCCTACAACTTCCAGAAATCACAGTTTACCCGCTATTAGGATTTCTGGGAGTTGATGGCCAAAACATCTGGGAACCCACAGGTTAAGAACCACTGAGCTAGACAGATCTGTGGTGGAATTCAGTTCTGATTTTGAAGTGTCAACGTGTCAATGTAATTCTTCATAACATAGTAATTTTAGCAGAAATTTGGAATTTGGTGATCTGGAAGCCCATGCAAAAAGCAGGTTGCTGTGAGTTTTGAGTCCTGGTGGGACAGAAAGAGGACTCTACAAAACGCAACGAACAAGCATAGGATGTTAGAAGCAGACTGCCAAGCAGAAACCTCACAATGCCAAGATCACAACCCCCCCTCGAAAGCTGTGCTAGAATTGGATGATAAACGTAAATATTTCAGATTGCTCTCTGTAGCCTTGAATGATTCGCCACAAGTGACACTAGAACCTCTACAGCAGTGTTTCTCAACCTGGGGGTCGGGACCCCGGGGGGGGGTCGCGAGCAGGGGCGGTCCTACAACATAGGCCAAGTAGGCGGCCGCCTAGGGCGCCATCTGGGAAGGGGGCGCCATCCTGGCCGCATGGGGCGCCACCCTGGCCCTGCCGATGTTCCTCAGACAGTGCTGCAGCTGCCTGCTTTTGACCCGGCCTTGTGCGCTCCGACACCACTTCTGGGCACGCGCGGAGGTTTTCACGCATGCCCAGTAGCTCCCTTGCACAGAAGCCTGTAAGCAAAGCACTCCCTATCGGGCAGGCAGGGAGTGCTTCCCCTCTCCTTTTGTCTCCGCCGCGCACGCGCGTTTGCAGGGAAGGAGAAAGGAATCAGTGAAGGAAGTGTAAGTGAAGGAATGAATGAAGGGCTTTCCTGAGTTTTATAGGAGTAATGAAAATATTTAGTAGAGGATAATTTTATTTAAATAAATAATTTTATTATTTTATAATAATAATATAATAGAATGTTACATTATATTATAATGTCAATATATTATCATATAATTATATTGTAATGTAGTATAATATAATTATGATATAATATAGTATGAGTATGGTATAATATATTGTATATACATTGATACAAAATAATACTACTAATGGTATTGTGATATTATAATTGTATATTTGTTTTACATGGGGGCGGCAAAATAATGTTTTTTTGGGGGGCACCAAAATAATGTTCGCCTACCATTTAAAATTACCTTAGACCGCCCCTGGTCGCGAGGGGATGTCAGAGGGGTCACCAAAGATCACCAGAAAAGACAGTATTTTCTGTTGTTCGTGGGGGTTCTGTGTGAGAAATTTGGCTCAATTTTATCATTGGTGGGGTTCAGAATGCTCTTTGAATGTAGGTGAACTATAAATCCCAGCAACTACAATTCCCAAATATCAAGTCTCTTTTTCCAAACTGTACCAGTGTTCATATTTGGGCATATTGCCAAGTTTGGTCTAAATCCATCATTGTTTGAGTTCACAGTGCTCTCAGGATTTAGGAGAACTACAACTCCAAAACTCAAGGTCAATGCCTGCCAAACCCTTTCTGCATTTTCTATTGGTCATGGGAGTTCTGTGTGCCAAATTTGGTTCATTTCCATCATTGGTGAAGTTCAGAATGCTCTTTGATTGTAGGTGAACTATAAATCCCAGCAACTACAACTCCCAAAGAACATAGAAACTTAGAAAAGAAATGAAAAAAGATGTCACAACTATAAGGAACGAGGTGATACACCTATATGACAGGGTGGACAAGATGCAAAGGAAAGAGGAAGAAATTCAAGCCAAAATCCAATCAGAACAGAGGAAAACAAAGGAACTTAACCATGTTCAACAAGACCTCATTAAAAAAACAATACAACTGGAAGCTTACCAAAAAAGATTACATACTGAGAATTAGAGGATTTCCAGAACTGGAAAAAGGAAAGACCCGAAGATACAATGAAACTGATGGTAGACATGTCCTCACAACTATTACAAAAAGGGGAGGATATCGTGGAGGAACTCATCGAAAAAGCTTACCGGATCAGCACAGCGTACTCTAGAAAAAATAGGTCGGAGAGGGACATCATTGTACAATACAACTCCTCCAAGATGAAAGAAAAAATCATAAGGAATCACTATGAGAAACCATATACCCATAAGGAAAAAACAATCAGAATAATGAGAGAAATACCGACAGCAGTACTAGATAATAGAAAAAAGTACTACTTTTTGACTGACTGAAAAATAACGAAATAAAATTTAAATGGAACAAAATAGAAGGCCTCCAATGCACGTTCAGAGGAATAAATTACTGGATTGACTCCGAAGGGGCAGCAAATGAGTTCTATAAAAATGGGCCCATATAATCGACCCCACAAATCAGGAACAAAAAAAGACAAAAGGTCAAAACGAAAGAAAGCTGGATCCAGCGGGACCATCACCAAAAGAACAAAGAGAAGATACAAGGAGAAAAGAGAGGGAGGTAAAAGAGGTCGGAAATAAGCAGACCAAGAGAGATAGAACCACAGGAAAGGGCCAAGAGGAGGAGGACATTCAAGACCAAATCTCGGACCAAGCATCGGACTCAGAAAGAGCATCAGAAGAAGAAGGACAATTTTCGGAGGGAGAGAGGGAGGACTAAGAAGTAATGGAGGTAAACTGTTTTTCTGTCAACATCAACGGGATGAATATCCCGGAAAAAAGAAGACAAGTATTTCATTATCTAGATAAACAAAAAGCACAGGTTTATGCACTACAAGAAACTCATATGAAAGATTCAAGAAAGGATCTTTTAGAGAGGAAAAAGCTGGGGATTTTATTTACGTCAGCGATTGAAAAAAAACAAAGAGGAGTAGCGTTGTACATAAACCCGTGCCTAAAACCAGAGATGCAGTTCAAAGATGGGGAGGGAAGAATTATTGCAGTGATGGGAAAGATCAAAGACAAGAAAGTATTATTTGTTTGTATATATGCGCCGAATAATTCTAAAGTAGGTTTTTTTGAAAAATTGAACCAGAGAATATCAACGATTGAATGGGACGACTGCATAATAATGGGAGATTTTAATGGGATATGTAATCCTAAGATTGACAAAAAAATTCAGGGACCAAAAAATCAGGGAGTGAAAAATAAACTACCAAACACCTTCTTCAAATTCCTAAGAGAGAATGCATTGATAGACATATGGAGAGTGCAAAACGAGGGAGTGGAAGACTTTACATATTATTCGGGGAGAAGAAAAAATTGGACGAGAATAGACATGATCCTGGTGTCAAATAGTGTAGCAAACAAGATAACAAAAACAAGAATATACGATAGAATTCATTCAGACCACTCACCAGTTGGAATAAATATAAAATGGGGACAGAGATCCTATAAATGGAGACTGAGTGAAGCGCTCCTAAGATCAGAAGGAGATATACAAAAGAATAAAGCCATAATCGAAGAGTATTTCCAAATAAACGACCAATCTGAAACAGACATATTCACGGTATGGGAGGCAAGTAAAGCCGTAATGAGGGGCAGTTTCATTGCTCAGGCCAGCTATAAAAGAAAACTAGAAAGAATAGAACTAGATAAAATACAAAAAGAACTCTCAACGTTAGAAAAAAAACTAAAAATTAATCCCAGAGATAAGAAGGTAGAGTTTAAACTCCAAATAGTAAAGAACCAGATAAAGATGCTCACGACAAAGGAATTAGAAAAGAAACTAAAATTTCTAAAACAGAAAAACTTTGAACATGCAAACAAAACAGGGAAATGGCTGGCATATCAATTTAAAAAGGAAAAACAGAAGAATGTGGTAGTAAAAATTAAAAGAGGAGATAAAGTTTATACAGAAGACGAGGAAATAGTGGAAGAATTTGCTAAATATTACCAGGAACTGTACCAGGACGACAATATAAACAGGGAACTAATCCAAGATTATCTGAATAATCAAAAGTTACCACACATATCGGAAGCAGAGAGGGAAGCATTAAATGGGGAAATAACGGAAAAAGAAATACAAAAAGCTATAGGAAATCTAAAGCCAGGAAAAGCACCAGGCCCGGATGGGATTACCGATATCTATTATAAAACTATGAAGGAAGAGCTAACCCCATATTTAAAAAGAGTGATGAACGAGGTATTAAAAAGGGGATATACCGGAAAGTTGGAAGGAAGCCGAAATTGTAGTGATACACAAGGAAGGGAAGGACCCAGAAGTGGTCCAAAACTATAGGCCAATTGCATTACTAAACTTGGACTATAAGATATATGCTAACATACTCGCTACTAGACTAAAAGAATTTTTAAATAATTGGATATCACAAACGCAAACAGGCTTCCTACCAAAAAGGTATATGAGAAAAAATATTAGGACAATAATTAACATCATGGAATATCTAGACAAAAATATAGGGGAAAAAACAGCAATAGCCTTCTTAGATGCAGAGAAGGCATTTGACCAGGTAAGCTGGAAAATAATAGAAAGATTACTAATAGAGATAGATATTGGACATAACCTAACAACAGCTATAAAGGCAATATACAAATCCCAACAAGCCCAGGTGGTAGTTAATGGGCAAAAATCTAAAAAGATACTAATTAATAGGGGCACGAGGCAGGGATGCCCCCTCTCTCCCCTAATATTTAATTTTGTACTCTACTTATTATTAGAAGACATAGATAAAGATAAAGAGATAAAAGGTCTATCAATAAAGAACAGAAAATATAAGGTATGCGCCTTCGCAGATGACCTGGCCTGTATTATTCCAAACCCTTTAGAAAATATAGAAACATGGCTAGAGAAAATTGAAAAATTCAGCAAGATATCAGGGTTCAAACTAAACAAAAATAAATCTCAGATGTTGGTTAAGAATATGGGCCATACAGAAGTCCAAGAATTAGAAAAGAAAGGGGGCATACTAACTGCAAAACAAGTCAAGTACTTAGGAATAGTTATAACACCGAAAAACTGTCAATTGACGAAAAATAATTACGAAAAAATGTGGAAAGATGATCTAGATAAGTGGAAAAAATTAGACCTATCACTATTAGGACGGATCTCTACGGTGAAAATGAAAGTCTTCCCGAAGTTAAATTTTCTATTCCAAATGCTTCCCATCTTAAAAAGCCAAGTGCTAATAAAAAGATGGCAATCAGATCTCTCAGCTTTTATTTGGAGAGGGAAAAAACCCAGAATTAGGATGAAATATCTCCAGGAACTCCCAGAAAATGGGGGCTTTGGGCTCCCAGACTTATTGACATACTATGAGGCGAACTGTATAGAAAATTTGAAAGAATGGATAGAGGCAAAGGATAAAGATCTATTAATAGCTGAAGGATGGGAAAATAAAGCCGGATGGCATGCCTATTTATTTTACGATAAGATAAAACAAGATAAGAATTTTAAAAATCATATCCTAAAAGCACCCCTATTTAAGGTGTGGTTAAAATATAAAAAACTAATGTGTAAAAATATCCCTCTTTGGGCGTCACCGGTGGAGGCCTTCGCAATATACAAAATAGGAGGAGAGAAATGGCCAACGTACAAGGAAATATTGAAAAAAGAAAATAATACCTACACCCTGAAGTCCCAGGAGGAACTGAGAGAATATAAAATAAATTGGCTCCAGTATAATCAATTGAAGGCCAGAGTGGCAAAAGATAGAGAGAAGGGTTGGGAGGAGAGAATAACAGAAGGAGGGAAAATATTATTGTACTCTGAGAGGAAAAGAGTCAGTAAATTATATAAGTTGATGTTAAATAATAAACATGAGGAGAAACCAATAAAAGAGTACATGAAGAAATGGAAGAAGAACTTAGGATACAAAATTTCACAGGAAGCCTGGGATAAAGTATGGAAAAATAATGTAAAATTTACTTGTGCATATTCCCTCAGAGAGAACCTCTTAAAGGTGGTATACAGGTGGTATATCACCCCCGCCCAAATCGATAAAATATATAAGACAGGAGAAGACAGATGCTGGAAATGTCAAGTTAATAGAGGGACGTTTTACCACCAGTGGTGGTCATGTGGGGAGGCGGTCAAATATTGGGAAAAGGTACATAGCTGGATAGAGGAGGTTTTAAAAATTAAAATAGGATTTAAACCGGAGCTGTTTCTGCTAAACATTATAGATCTAAAAAAGAAGGATAAAGGACTGGAAAGATTACTAATACACATGATTACGGCTGCGAGAATTATCTGGGCAAAACACTGGAGAGAGAAAATCATACCAGATGTGGAAGAAATCATTCTCAAGCTCTTAGACACGGCTGAAATGGACAAGTTGACATTCTTAATGAGAAGAGGACCAACAAAGCACTTCGAGGAGTTATGGAAACCCTTTATTCAATATGTTAAAAGAGAAAAAAAGGAAGACCTACAGGGTTTCTGGATTTAGTTAATATAAGGACATACAGGAGCTCAAAGACAATATGTGACTAGACTCTTTTTTCGTTCGATACCGGCGAGTGAAGTTAACCATTGTATTGTTTGTTTTAACAGTGTTTGTATTGTTCGTCCTTGTGAAACCTCCCTTAAACCCCATCCCCATTTCCCCTAAGGATGTTGTGTGTCCTGTTTGTAATGTCAGCGTGTTGTTATGTTGTTTTTTAATAATAATAATAATAAAAGAACATAATCAACATCCCACCCCCCCACCACCACCAATATTCAAATGTGGGCACATCGGGTATTTCTGCCAAATTTGGTCCTGTGAGTGAAATACATCTGGCATATCAGATATTTACATTACTATTCATAACAGTGGCAAAATTTAGTTATGAAGTAGCAATGAAAATAATGTTATGGTTGGGGGTCAGCACAACATGAGGAACTGTATTAAGGGGCCACCGCATTAGGAAGGTTGAGAACCACTGCTTTACAGTGAGGTATAGGCAGCAGAACAAGTTTCATGTCACCATTACGCAGCCCATGGGCCTTCTGACATCTTCTGTGTAGGCCTGGTTGATCAAGAAAAAAAAATGGTTCAAAACTCGTTTTGGATGTAGGAGGCACTGGCGCTTCAAATGTGATTGCCTTCCGAAAATTTCTGGAAAAAAATTCAAAAATAATTCGTAAAAATTCCGAAATTTCGGAATGGCTTCATTAATGGCGGACACAAATATTTTACCCTGTATAGAATTGGATATCTTCCTTCCGTGTCAGAACTGTCGTGAGAGCCGGAAGGCAATGCCATATGGGATATATTGAGCACGGTGATCAGATCATGATATGAATAAACGTGACAGATTAAATAATGTACCAGTAAGGCCTTCACGCGGACCACATCGAGAATTTCGGGGGGACTGAAGCCCCTCAAGCCCCCGCTACATGGCTGCCTGCCCCCAACCAAAACATTAGCAGCTATCCACGCCCTGCTCTAGGTTTTGTTCTGGATTCTCTTACAAGAAGCAATACAGTTTGGAAAATAACAATTATAACAACTGAGCAGGCATGTAGCCAGGGGGCTTAAATTCTCAGGGTGGTCCGCAAAAGGCCTTACTGGTACATTATTTAAACTGTTATGTTTATTCATATCATGATCTGATCACCATGCTCATTATATCCCACATTAATGGGGTTATTGGGATAACAATACAAAAGATTTGCTAGGGTAGACCCTCTTCCACCCAGTCTCAGCCCCCCCCCATACCAAACTCAGCCCCTCCGAAACAAAAAATCCTGGCTACGGCCCTGCAACTGAGTATTTATTGGTGTGTCATAAAATAGTGTCATTTGCCCAATATCGCTGTAAATAAGCGAAAATCCTTCATCTATGTATATAATAAAAGTCAGTGTTTGCGGCGGTGCGATGGGAGGAATAAGTGGCAGCGTTTTGATTGGCTGACACTCTGGGATTATTTGCATAAATGGCTGTGACTGGCCAGCCTCCCAACATTCCAACACAGCACAGAGAGGAAAGGAAAGGGCTTGAGGCAGACAGAAATGGCTGGAGTTGAAGTTAGCCAGTTGACAGTTTTTTCTGTTGGAAATGGAATGTTCAGTACCTTCACCAACACTGCAGCCCCTATACATAGAGGGAAAAGGAAAGGCCTCAGGCAGTCAGCCACTGCGGCCCACAGCAATGACGGATCAGGACCAAACTCGCCAAACAGGGCCCAATGGCTCACTTCACAACCTGGTGTGGTTTAGGGCAGGCTGGGCCACAAATGATGGGATTTGCAGTACCTTCGCCTCATTCACTTCCCAAACAACACTGTAGCCCCTATACATCACAGACCACGCCCAAAATTGACAGCAAGGCTTCCTTAACTTGATTTTCCTGACTAGTCCTCAGCTCATGGGATATTGTTAGGCTTCCTCAACTTGATTTTCCTGACTAGGCCCCCAACAATGACAGAACAAGACCAAACTTGGCACACAGACCCCCCCAAGGTGCACCCTACATCCTGGTGCAGTTTGAGGGAGGATGGACCATGGATGATGGGACTTGCAGTACTTCAATTCACTTCCTTAGAGCACTGTGGCCCACACCAATGACGAACTATGGCACACAATGCCTTCCTCAAATAACCCGGGCGCCGCGGGTCCCCAAGCTAGTGTAGGATAAAGACCTTCTAGTTATTGTTCTGATTTCTGTGCTACTGCTGAGCTTGAATTTTGGACCCCTTTATCCAATTAACATTTATCTGGCTTTAAGATCACCATAAATCAGAAATTACTTAAAGGCAGACTGCGGCAACATGCCTGCATAAATATGTTTGCATATGTTTTCTGCATACACACACATACTATATAGACATAAATATATACTATTTTTTTTCTTTCCAGGGTGACCCAGGTTGGACAGCACTTTACCTTTGTGCTGACGGATATTGAAAGCAAGCAAAGATTTGGATTTTGCAGGTTGACACCAGGAGGCAAAATATGTCTATGCATTTTGAGGTACGTAACTAACTATATGTAATCAATTCCTGGCTGTCTCTAACTTCTCCAGCTTTGATGATTATTGGGAATTAAAAAGTATACTTGTAAAAATGTATTCTTCTCGTGCTATAATAACTTCAATTTCTGACAGTTATGCACTGTGAATTTTTTTTTTCATGAGGAAAGATGTTTTAATGAGGTGTTTTCTACATTGGTTAGAGAAACAGACAACAGCACAAGGCTAATAAACAAATATAGATATATATATATATATAATTGAATTTCAGTACATACGTGCACCTGGGAGGTGGACCCAATAGACAAGGCAAATCCTGAGCACTCAGGAACAGGGGTATTCCCTGGGAACAACAACCAGGCAATGTATTTCACAATATGTGAGTCCCAAATATCAAAGTCTATGAGCAATAGAGTTCCTGTGGTGCTGCAAAGTCCGTGCTCCTAGGTGTATATCAATTGTAAATCCATAGATGGGAGAATAGGAGAGATAGTTCAAAGGGTCGGGTAAATGAAGGGTATTCAAGGGAAAAATTCCAGGACGTGGGAGACAATCAATGGGCGTCTCCTAGTCAAGATGTAGATGTAGAATCGCCGACGGAAAGAATTCGCTGTTATTTTCGGCTGCTTGGAAACCGTTTCGCCATTTGGCTTTTTCAAGGCGTTTATATAACATAATGGCGTCCCATATTTACTGGAAATATACATAAACATACATCAAAATCTATACAAAGTCACACATAGCATAATCAGATGAATACATATACAGGTTCAGGGGTATACATACCAATTAGAGAGGTTCGACCGACCTCACCCTGCTTCAAGAGAAGTTGGGTGACCCGTGGGTAATGGTAATGTTAATCAAGAGATTTTTATAATTAAGAAAGAAGGGTGTGTAAATGGACCGGGTCATTGAGGCCACGTGGCCACTCAGAATCGAGGTGGATTATCCACTTTAATTCAGCTTTGTTTAATTGTAAGGAACCATCTGTATGAGGTTTGGGAGTGATTCTCTCAAGAACTCTGACTTTTAAAGAGTCTGCAGTGTGTTGCTTGTTTACACAGTGAGTATAAAAGGCAGAATCAGTACATTTTCTATTTATTTTCGAACGATGTTCAATAAATCTCGATTTTAATTCTCTTTGCGTTTGTCCAACATAAACCATTGAGCACCCACAGGAAATTCCATAAATTAAAAATTTAGAGGAACAGGTTCCAAAGCATCTAATCTGGAACCACCTGTTTTTGGCGAGGCTGTAAATTTGTTTATTGGTACTGATATTTTTGCATATTGAGCAGTGTAGACAAGGTTGAGAGCCAGGACTAAGGGTGGTATGGGCAGGAGAAGAAGAAAGGTTGTTATGTACCAAATAGTTTCTGAGATTATTGGTGCGTTTAAGGAGAAAACCGACACTGGAGTTGCAAATGATTTTGTCCTGTGATAATGAAGTGAAGTTCCAGTGCTAATTGGTAGATTTTTCCCCATTTCACTGATCCAAAGAAAAAATTGCATTGTGGTAACGTGTATATGAAATTTTCACCGTAACCTTATTTACAAGGCCTGCTTGAATCATATCCTTACTATGCACCTGCTGTATTATTTTAATCCCCTTTGATTTACTAGCTTCCTTAAAGCTCATTTTTACAACTGCTTCTTTCATGTGTGATGTATACTACTACGTAACTCATGGAAAACCCAAAGAGAGCTAGCACTGGAAATGTCCTATCTGACCTCAGTAATAGTATATCCATTACACATGTTCTTTCATTTATGGTCTGTTAGAGGACTTCTGACAGCTCTGACCTAATGTGCCTTCCAGGCTATGCTCACATTTTGAAGAGTTCCCTCCTCAACATTTACTCAGAGACCACCACAAAAATATTCGTTGACGTAATCTGCAGGTTCTTAGGAACGTTTCTCTCTTCCTAAATTTAATAGAAAACTTATTTCTACTTTCTAGAAGCCTATCAACCTGAAGGAGGATTCAGGAAACTATAGTTCTGTTATTTAATGCAGTGTTTCCCAACCAGTGTGCCGTGGCACACTAGTGTGCCGTGAGCGATCATCAGGTGTGCCGTGGGAAATTGGAACCTCCAATCCCCCTTTTTCCCCCTCCTGCCCAACACTTTTTCTTCTCCACTCGGGCTCCCTTCTTCCCAGCCTCGCTCTGCTTGCTTTGCTCACGCTGCCGCTTCTGTGGGAGGGGGGAGGGAGGAAGATGTGACCCATGCGGGCACTCTTCGGCGTCGAGTATTAATGCCACAGCGGAATAGGCAACAGAAATATAGAAGTTTAATTCCCCATCGGCCCAATAAACTCCAGTCTCTGTTCGTGTGAATAATGACACTCTCATTCAATTCACAAGGTAAAAATATAACTTTGTATTGAATTGTATTTAACAATAACAAGCTAAGCATGGAAAAACAACAGCAATCACAGCTACCTTTCTAAACATCCTTTCCTCACAGATATTTAATCCCAACTGTCCTCTTCAACGGACAATTCCCAACTGTCAGATCCCAACTGTCACTTCTTAACTGACAAATCCCCAAGATTCCATTTATCAGTCCTGAGACAGCGCCATCTGGTGTCAAACATGTCACACTGCAGAAAATACATCTTGTGCTGACTCATGAATTGCCATTCAAAATGCAATAATCTGACAGGCACTACTGCGCAGACTCGCCCCACGTCTTCCTCTCTCCCCTCCACAGAGCTCTCTGGATATAGGTGAACTACAACTCCAAAACTTAAGGTCAATGCCCACCAAACTCTTGCAGTATTTTCTCTTGGTTATGGTAGTTCTGTGTGGGAAGTTTGATTCCATTCCATCATTGGTGGAGTTCAGAGTGCTCTTTGATTGTGGGTGAACTATAACTCCCAGCTGTTGAGCAAGACCTTCATGTGTGTCTTTCTGCCATTCCTGCCAGGATATCTATGTTGTGTTCATCGAAACAGGCTCAGGTTTCACACTGAGTGTATAAATACATTTAAAAACATACTAACTATATGTATTACTGTGTTAGAGTGCCATTTGGTGTCATTTTGGTTGGTGGTGTGCCCCAGGATTTTGTAAATGTAAAAAATGTGCCGCAGCTCAAAAAAGGTTGAAAAACACTGATTTTATGAATTGTGATTGCAGGGAGTGGAAACAAAATAACGAACAGATGATAATTTGTGAATTCATTGTTCAGATCAAATATAGTTTAAAATTGCAAACCATGTATTTAACTATTTAGCTGCCATTAAACTCCACTTTTCTTCCAAACCTATTGAAGAAGGGAATGGAAGAAGAGGGGCACGGGCACCATAGTGGCTAACCTTGTTTCGAATGTTGCTAATTGTGGTTTAGCCTTAGGCTCGTACACAGTGAATCACACATTCAGGGTCTGCAGTGACGACTACTGTTCATTTGTTTTTGGAAGTTACTCCCTCACATGTGCCAAAACTTGTAGATTTTTAAAATTTACTTCCGATAATGATACATATTTAATTCTTCCAAAACGCATGCTTAGCATTTGGAATAGAAACCATAGAAACAAAAAAAAAGAAAGGAAGAAAATACAGTCATTCCCCCATATTCGCTGAGTGTAAAAAAGCACGAATTAAAAACGCTATTGTTTTTACCAGACACAACCCCTCTTGAGGAATCTCTGCGTCCTCCAGCATGACTCTATGGCAGGGGTGGGCAATTATTTTTTCCAAGGGGCCACACGAGAGCCAAGAAATATTATGGAGGGCTGCACTTGAAGGCGGAACTACATTCTAATCTACATCAGTCTTTCTCAACCAGTGTGCCGTGGCACACTAGTGTGCCATGACGGACCTCCTGCTGTGCCGCGAGAAGAGCTCTCTGCCCCCCTTCCTCCCCCCCTTCCTGCCGAACTCCTGCTGCTTGGGGGAGGAGGAGGAAGGGCCTTGCAGTGGCGAAGAAAAGGAAGAAGGGACCGGGGCGCCGCCTCCTTCGGCTGTTTCCCCAGCCAGCCTCCAATCCGTCATGACTCCCACCATGACTCTCGCCTCTTGCTCGCTGAAGCCGCGTGGAAGAGGAGCCCTGCCCACTGAAGCCCGTTCACCGCTCATGCTCCTCCTCTGTAGGAGAGCTGAAGCTGGGGGGAGGGGGCGGGGCATGGCATGGCCTGTAGGTGAGCTGAAGCTGGGGGGAGGGGCGGGGCATGGCATGGCCTGTAGGAGAGCTGAAGCTGGGGGAGGGGCAGGGCATGGCATGGCCTGTAGGAAAGCTGAAGCTGGGGGAGGGGGCGGCATGGCATGGCCTGTAGGAGAGCTGAAGCTGGGGGGGGCGGGGGCATGGCATGGCCTGTAGGGTGAGCTGAAGCTGGGGAGGGGCGGGGCATGGTGTGGCCTGTTGGTGAGCTGAAGCTGGGGGGAGGGGCGGGGCATGGCATGGCCTGTAGGAGAGCTGAAGCTGGGGGAGGGGGCGGGGCATGGCATGGCCTGTAGGAGAGCTGAAGCTGGGGGAGGGGGGGGCATGGCATGGCCTGTGGGAGAGCTGAAGCTGGGGAGGGGCGGGGCATCGGGGCATGGCATGGCCCTCTGTAGGAGAGCTGAAGCTGGGGGAGGGGGCGGGGCATGGCATGGCCTGTAGGTGAGCTGAAGCTGGGGGGAGGGGGCATGGCGCGGCCTGGCTCTGCCCCTCCCCCAGCTTCGGCACTCCCAGCAGCTGCTCTAGCCTTGAGGGGACAGTGCCAAGCCAGCATTGTGCTGGCTCTGGCACCACTGGCTTGGCACTGCCCCCTCAAGGCTGGAGCAGCTGCTGAGAGAGGTGAAGCCAGGGGTAGGGGGCGGGGTATGGCACGGCCTGGCTCCGCCCCTCCCCGGCTTCGGCACTCCCAGCAGCTGCTCCCAGCAGGCCACCAACCCCCAACTGTTCTTTACTGTGTTAGAGTGTCATTTTGTGTTATTTTGGTTGGTGGTGTGCCTCCGGATTTTTTTAATGTTAAAAGTGTGCCGCGGCTCAAAAAACGTTGGGAAACACTGATCTACATAATTATTTTATTTATTCACTTACTATATTTACTATATATTACACATCATTAATATTAACATATTAATATATCAAGAAATATTCATATATTATTAGTATTAATATCATGATTATTATATTATAGTATATATAGACATTATAATATATTGAAATTATCATATAATATAACATTATATTATATTATTTATTATTATTATAAAATTATTATACAATAATAAAAAAACCCACTAAAATAAAATAATGCTCCCTTGTAGTCCCCTTCTCTGGAGAGTTTTATGCAGAGGCTTGATGGCCATCAGTCGGGGGTGCTTTGATTGTGTATCCCTGGGGGTTGGGCTGGATAGCCCTGGGGTCCCTTCCCTCTCGATGACTTCCTGATCCCACCTTTCTAAAAACCTCCTGACAGCGAGCCTTTGAGATTCGTGACGGAAAAGGAAGAGATCAACCCCCATTGAAAGGATGGGAAACTCAGGACCAAACTTGGCACGAATCCTCAATATGCCCAAACACTGGAGAAATTGGGGGAAAATAGACATTTGGGAGTTGGAGTTGCTGGGATGTATAGTTCACTTATTAAGGATGCTCCCTGGCCTTCTCCTCCTCCCACCTCCCTCCCTCTCCGTCGGTCGCTCTGCTTGCCTGCCTGCCTCGCCCACGCCCCGCCTGCACGCCCCTCGCCCTGCCCGCTCGCCGCTCACCTCGCCCTCTCGCCCGCTCCGGCTCCTCCAGTGCCAGAGACAGCAAGGCCAGGCTGGGGAAGCAAGCTCCCCTCCCTGGACTTGCTGTTGCTGGCACTGGGAGAGTCACCCCTGCTCTATGGTCGGCTTCTGGTAGAAGTTGATAATGGCATCACATTGGAGGGCATAGAGAGCCTTAGATAGAGTATTTTAATCAAATCTGTGAATAAACAAACCTGCCAAAGTCAAATGTACAAATGTGGAGGCCCAGCTTGACAGGCTTCTGGAGAAAGCCTTGAGTGCTCTTTTCCAAACTTGCTTTCTTCAGTACAGGTAACTACGAGGGTGGGTCAATAAGTCCGTGACTTTTTGAATTTCCCGCCTCTTAACTGAAAAGTCTACACTGCTCCTGTCAACAGACATCTGTCAGTTGACTCCTGTCAAAATTTGAACAAGCTGCGTCATTTAGTTTGTGTTTGACAGCCATTGATAGCAGACTACCGCGTGATTTGAGGAGAAAATGGAAAAAGGTAAATTTCGTGTGCTCATTAAGCATGATTTTTTTGCGGGAAAAAACCATCACTCAAACCAAGGCTAAGCTTGATAAATACGATGGGGACTCTGCACCATCCATTTCAATGGTAAAAAAGTGGTTTACTGAATTTCGTTGTGGCTGTACAAGCACGGAAGATGCCAAACGTTCTGGACGCCCAGTTGAGGTCTCGACACCCGAAACAATTGAAAAAATTCACGATATGGTGTTGGCCGATCGGAGATTGAAAATGTGAGAGATTGTGGAAGCCATAGGCATCTCACATGGCTCAGTGGTTTCAATTTTAAATGATCTCTTGCTGTTGCACCGTAGCCTTGAAAGACCCCTCAGTAAACCACTTGAGACTGGCCACGTTTAAATGCTTTATTTAGAAGAAATGGATATAGTAAAGAGGCTAGGATTATAGTCTATTGATGCTCTTAAGCAGCAACAGATAGCAGCAATTGTCCAAAAGAAGCAAGGTAGCAAGGTTATAGTCCTTGCTACCTTTTGTTCCAAACAGGAACAAAAGTAAAGAGAATCTTCTTGCCCCAACGGGCTAATCCAGGTAAGATAGGTTCTTGGCACAAGGCTTGGCAAACAAAGTTCTAGGCAGGCCCAATGGCCAGGCAAGGCTCCGTGAAGACTTGGCTTGGAAAACCGAACGTCGGCAAAAGATGCTTCCATCTCTGAGACCTGGCTTAAATAGGTCTCATACGCTTTGAAGTTACGACGCCACCAAGACGTCGGACTGGGTTCTCATAACAGTTCTCCAGCTGGGCCCTCTCGGGCCTTTCACATGGGAATGGTATGTGATCCCAATTAGCAGTAGCACCTGGGCAAAACGGAGTCGACCCATCTCCGCTTATCGGGCCGAGAGGGAGCCGAGCTCCACTTGTCCTTGAACGATGAATGAACTGGGAGTCTTTGCACAGGCTGCCTGGCCACGGCTTGTCTTTTGGCCTAGCAGACCTGACTGAAATAACATGGCTTCGGTTTGGTTTGACCAAGGAAACAGGTTGGGGACCAGGCTGGGATGTGACACTTGGGTATGAGAAAGCTTTCCGCAAGATGGGCGCCGCGTTTGCTCACAATCGACCACATTGCAAGGGTGCACACATGTGCAGTTTTCATGGCAACAATCCATGAATTGGGATATGAATGGCTCCCTCATCCATCCTATTCTCCAGATTTAGCCCCGAGCGACTATTTCTTGTTTCCAAACCTGAAGAAATGGCTCGGCAGAAAGAGATTTGACTCCAACAATGAAAGCATCTCACAAACAAATACCTATTTTGATGACCTCGACAAATCTTATCTTTTGGAAGGGATAAAAAAATCGGAGAAACGTTGGACAAAGTGTATAGAGCTCAAAGGAGACGACGTTGAAAAACAACATGATTTTTTAATCAAAAAAACCTGTGTTTCATTCAAAAATTCATGGACTTATTGACCCGCCCTCGTGTATGAATCAGTGGGTGCAAACCTTTCTTAACCACTTTGTAGGTTGATCACCTGTACTTGGCCTTTGTCACATCTGCACAAGGCCATTGAATGAGGATGCCTAAGTATTCCTTAGTGCAGTGTTTCCCAACCAGTGTGCCGGGTCACACTAGTGTGCCGTGAGCGATCATCAGGTGTGCCGGGGGAAATTAGAACCTCCAGGAAGGGGGGGGGGGAGAGAGTTTAGTGTGTTGAAGTATAAAATCCCTAAGAAACCTACCTTGATAAAGGCACAAAATTACAAACCCCCCCCCCCACCCGTTGTCTACTTGGTCTCTCCCCAAGTAGAGAGCTCCTCTTGCCTCCTGGGGTCCTGTGTGGGAAGTTTGGCCCAGTTCAATCATTGGTGGGGTTCAGAATGCTCTTTGATTGTAGGGGAACTATAAATCCCAGCAACTACAACTCCCATATGTCAAGGTCTATTTCCCCTGAACTCCATCTGCGTTCATATTTGGGCATATTGCGTATTCATGCCAAGTTCGGTCCTGATCCAACATTGTTTCAGTCCACAGTGCTGTCTGGATATAGGTGAACTACAACTCCAAAACTCAAGGTCAATGCCCACCAAACTCTTACAGCATTTTCTCTTGGTTATGGGAGTTCTGTGTGTCTTTCTGCCATTCCTGCCAGGATATCGATGTTGAGTTCATCGAAACAGGCCCAGGTTTCACACTGAGTGTATAAATACATTAAAAAACATATTAACTATATGTATTACTGTGTTAGAGTGTCATTTTGTGTCATTTTGGTTGGTGGTGTGCCCCAGGATTTTGCAAATGTAAAAAGTGTGCCGCGGCTCAAAAAAGGTTGGGAAACACTGCCTTAGTGGGCCGAACGTTATCATTCAATAAGAAGTGCATACTAACTGAAGCCGTGGGGGCTTTTTATGAGCATGAAGCTGTAGGAAGTGACTCATTTGCTAGTACGGTTCAACTGTACTAGAATTAAGCGAACACTTAATGGTAAACAGAAGTGCTATAAACAACAAAACACCACAGGCTAAGGTGATTAAAAATGTTATTACAACTGTGGATTTTCACAGTGAATGTTACCTTGTCATCAGTTTGCTCTAAAATAGATATTAAAACATAAACAGCATGACCACAATAAACTGCTTAATTAAAAGCCAAATGAAAGAAACATTTTGCCACTTTAAAGGAGAGCCGGGTTGCCTGTAAAAGCAGCTGAAAACAAATGTCTGAGAAAAGTGCCTCAAATAGGGGCAGAAAAGGGAAACTTTTTGAACCGTGACATGAATGCACTAGCACAGGGCTGTCCAACCAGTGTGTCGTGGCACACTAGTGTGCCGTGAGCAATCATCAGGTGTGCCGTGGGAAATTGGAACAATCAAAGCACCCCTAATAGACAGCCCACCAGCATGTTGCTTTGAGGCAGCAACTGCTGCTGCTCCAAGGCCTGGGCCTTCCCTGGATATAGGTGAACTACAACTCCAAAACTCAAGGTCAATGCCCACCAAACTCTTATAGTATTTTCTCTTGGTTATGGGAGTTCTGTGTGGGAAGTTTGATTCCATTCCATCATTGGTGGAGTTCAGAATGGTCTTTGATTGTGGGTGAACTATAACTACTGGAAGTCCCATCATCTGTGGTCCAGCCTCCCCCAAATTGCAGTAGGATGTAGATTGGTTCATGGGGGCTCTGTGTGCTAGGTTTGGTCTGTATTGGTGAATGGATGAGGGTTGTATTGTTTTTAGGGAGTGAAGGTACTTCAAGTCCCATCATCCGTGGTCCGTTTCACACAAAACTGCACCAGGATGTAGAGTGGGTAATGAGGGCTCTGTGGGCCAGGTTTGGTGTTGATCAGTCATTGGATAAGGTTTGCAGCAGTCTTGGAAAGTGAGGGAAGGTACTGCAAGTCCCATCATCCATGGTCTGCCCTCCTCCAAACTTCAGCAGGATGTAGAGTGGGTCATGGGAGCTGTGTGTGCCAAGTGTGGTCTTTATCGGTGTTTGTTGGGGGCCGCAGTGGTCTGTGGGAACAGAGAGGTGTGAAAGTACTACAAATCCCATCATCCATTGTCAGTCCTCCCCCGAACCTCACCAGGACGTGAAGGTAGTCATGGGGTTTATGTGTGCCAAGTTTGGTCTCGATCAGTAATTGGATAAGGGTCGCAGTGGACTTGGGAAGTGAGTAGAGGTACTTCAAGTCCCATCATCCATGGTCTGCCCTCCTCCAAACTGCAGCAGGATGTAGAGTGGGTCATGGGGGCTGTGTGTGCCAAGTGTGGTCTGTATTGGTCCTTTTTGGTGGCCTCAGTGGTCTGTGGGAACCAAAGTGTTGGAAAGTACTACAAATCCCATAATCCATGGGTCATGTCCCCGACCCGCACCAGGACGTAAAGGGGGTTAGGGGGGTTATGTGTACCAAGTTTGGTGCAGGTCCATCACCCGCGCTGGTCGCTGTGGCCTGTGAAAGTGGGTGCCACATATCCGTCCTTCCGCCCTCCCTCCCTCCCGCCCTTCCGCCCTCCGCACACATACATACAAACATTCCGCTTTATAAAGGTATACAGATATATATATATATATATATATATATATAGAGAGAGAGAGAGAGAGAGAGAGAGAGAGAAAGAGAAAGCGCGCAGAACAGCGCAGGCAGAAAAGCAAACATCACAGGGAAGCATGTCTGTGTAGGAGGGTGAACCTTAGGAAGAACTTCCTGACTATGAGAGCTGTTCAGCAGTGGAACTCTCTGCCCCAGCGTGTGCTTCCATCTGGCTGCTCTCTTTCCAGCCGGCTTCCCTGAGGACCAGGTACGTTTTCGTGTTTATGTTTACCAACTATTACTACATTTGGCATTGGCTGGACATGATAGCCTTTCTAGTGACTGTGTAGCAACTCTCCTGTTCAGGCCCAGGTTTCACACTGAGTGTATAAATACATTTAAAAGCATATTAACTATATGTATTACTGTGTTCGAGTGTCATTTCGTGTCATTTTGGTTGGTGGTGTGCCCCAGGATTTTGCAAATGTAAAAAATGTTCCGCGGCTCAAATAAGGTTGGGAAACACTGCACTAGCAGATAGTGGTACTAGGAAGAGAGGGGATCAGTTTTTTAAAAATCCCAAAGTACACGGAGTCTTGGTGCAAGCATATGTATGTGTGGCAAACACATGTGCAAAAAAGCAGATATGATAAAGAGCGAAAGAGTGTATTTAATGCTACTGCTGGATTCAGTTGGAATTTAGAAGATCCACATTCCAATCCCCTCTAAGCCACAGAACGTGTTGGACGACTTTGGGTTAATCTTGGAGGATATGACTGAGTACAAAACCGATACTAATACTTGGCATTTTTATATTAACCACAACAGGCCCTCAGTGCCGTGCTAGAAGACGACTGTCGCAATCTAATGAATTACTTTCAGCTCTTGGGAAGTTAATCTATACCAGTGTTTCACCAACTGAAATATTTCAACCTTTTTTGAGATTTTGGAATACAGCACACTTTTTTACATTCGCAAAATCCTGGGGCACACCACCAACCAAAATGACACTCTAACACAGTAATACATATAGTTCATATGTTTTTAAAATGTATTTATACACTCAGTCTGAAACCTGGGCCTGTTTCAATGAACACAACATAGACATCCTGGCAGGAATGGCAGAAAGACACAAACTTCCCACACAGAACTCCCATAACCAAGAGAAAATGCTATAAGAGTTTGGTGGGCATTGACCTTGAGTTTTGGAGTTGTAGTTCACCTATATCCAGAGAGCACTGTGGACTCAAACAATGTTGGATCAGGACCAAACTTGGCATGAATACTCAATATGCCCAAATATGAACGCAGATGGAGTTCAGGGGAAATAGACCTTGACATCTGGGAGTTGTAGTTGCTGGGACTTATAGTTCCCCTACAATCAAAGAGCATTCTGAACCCCACCAATGATGGAACTGGGCCAAACTTCCCACACCGAACCCCCAGGAGTAAGAGGAGGTCTCTACTTGGGGAAAGGGAGGCGGGCCTTCCCAATGCATGGAGAGGGAGAGACCAAGTAGACAACGGGTGGGGAGGGTGGGAGGTGTTCGTAATTTTGTGCCTTTATTGACGTAGGTTTCTTAGGGTTTTTATACTTCAACACACTAGACTCTTCCCCCCCCCTCCTCCTAGAGGTTCCAATTTTCCACGGCACACCTGATGATCACCCACGGCACACTAGTGTGCCCCGGCACACTGGTTGGGAAACACTGATCTAGAGTACGAGGGATGCAAAGAATACTTGCTGCCATCTATTGCATAGTGTAGTGTGTTGAGCATTGGAATTACAGTAAGGTCCTGGACAGCAAGGTTCAGATCCTTAAATAGCAACAGAAGGCCAAAGTGACCTCGGGCAAGCCACACTCTCTTGGCCTCAGACAAATGCAAACCTTTTCTATACAGATCTTGCCAGGACAAACTTGTGATAGCTTTAGCTTCTCCATAAGTTAGACACATCTTGAGGGCTTGTTTCCTGATGCTTGGAACATGCAACAAAAAACAAGAGTTGGCAAATCACCACATAATATAGGTAATGGTATAATTTTTAGGGATGTTGTGTAATTTATACAACATTCATGCAATCTAAGCTCTCTCTGAATTGCCCTGAGGAAGCCCAGGGGGGCGAAACGGTGACGTAGCCGGCTATAGCATTTGCAGCGCAGTAGGCTGCAGACGAACCTGGACTCCAAGGGATCTCTCTTTCGCCCTGGAAGCCCAGTGCAGCTTGGGCTTCTGAATCCGCACCCGGTCCTCATCATCTCTCCCATTTGAGTCATCATTGCTGCAACTTCTAACATTGCCGATCTTGCGGCTTTTTTTTGTTTCTTTTGAACTTCGCGCCGCACTGCCGCCCTTTCGCGATCTTTACGGGCGATAGCAGCAATGCGGGGATTCCCCTGACGACGGAGGTGCGCTCTGCCAACAACGTATGGATTCAGGAATGTTGAGTATCCTTTCCTTGAGACTACCAGGCGATTCTAGCCCTCCGTGAACATACATTAAGTGGATATATATCTATGGGATTCCCCCAATATGTATCGGAGAACGGACCCGTGAGTGCCCTTTAACACAGTGTTTCCCAACCTTTTTTGAGCCGCGGCACACTTTTTACATTTACAAAATCCTGGGGCACACCACCAACCAAAACGACACAAAATGACACTCTAACACAGTAATACATATAGTTAATATGTTTTTGAATTTATTTATACACTCACTTAGTGTGAAACCTGGGCCTGTTTCGATGAACACAAAATATATAGTTATATAGCATGTTATTATTATATTGCATTACATTACAACATTATCAATATTATATGTATATACAATATATGTATATTACTATAATATCAAATACAACATACTATGTCATTGTCACAGTACAACAATTACATACCACATTGTATTATAACACCTGGAGGAAGGCCCAAGTTTGGCCATATCTAGTCTAAACCTTCTTCCAAGCCCTTAATAAGGATGCTGCCTGCCTTAATGTATAGCCAGAATCTCCATGCCCATCTGGGCTTAGGTGGTGCCTTCCTGCTTGGCTGAAGGGGGTCAGGCTGGATGGCCTTTGGGGGACCCATATTTCTCCCACGAGTTCCCTTCCCTCCTTTCCCCCGTTAGCTGACTGACTCCCTGCCTGCCTGCCTACCTGCCCCTCCGGCTGCTTGCCTGCCTGCCTGCCTGCCTTCAGCACTCGGGCTCTGCTGCTCTCTGACTCACACCTCGCATAGCGCCAACAGGGCTGGGCTGGACTGGACCGGAAGTGCTCCCCGCCAGAGCGGAATAGAAGGGAACGGGCCCAAACAGGTCCGCCCTACTGCGCGGCCCTCCCGGAAATAGGGACCCGCGCACTGAGGTTCCGGAGACAGAGTAGCAAACTTTATACATGACATCAGATAGATAATCTAATTTCCCACAGCACACCTGATGATCTCTCACGGCACACTAGTATGCCACGGCACACTGGTTGGGAAACACTGCTTTAACATACTCTTGTCTTTAGCGTCAACCCATTCTGCTTATTCAAGCTGCTAATCATAGCACCACTGTACTATGTGATGCATTTTTGGCGTCTTTGTACTTTATAACAATTGCGATATTTATGTACTGTTATATATATGGTTTGCTTAAGCTTTTAGGATATTTATCCTCATATATAGAGAATGAACCTACTATTCATGAGACATCCTTCTTGGCATATTATTTACTAATTGTGTATGGATGGCTTAAGCGCCTCTATTGCATGAATGTTTGTATAAATTACACAACATCCCTAAATATTATACCATTACCCATATTATGTGGTGATTTGCCAACTCTTGTTTTTTGTTGTTTCTATGGTAACCTGCCCATAGTCCTACCGTGCTTGGAACATGCAGTCAGGAAGCATGCAGCAGTGGCGAAAATTTGCAGTGTTTTCCCAGTCACGTCCTGAAATTTTTTGGAGGAAATTATTCTGTGCAGAAATAAAAATGGTTTTTTTGCATGAGAACAGCATTTTTGTCCAACTTCCAGTTTTTTAAGTGCAAAAGAGTGTTTCCAGACAGTAGCTATGTTTGATGGAAGATTGCTGTTCTCTGCACAAAACACAGCTACGGTATCTTCCACACAGAAAATAATCACATGGGGGGTTTGTGCAAAATCACATTAATGTAAGATTGCTGGGGTTTGTGTGCTTAAAAAAACCTCCCAATCCTGCATAAAAACCACATGGCTATCTGGAAACAGTGGTGTTTTTGTGCAGACCCCTGCCTCATTTTTCATGTAAGAAACACCCAGGTGTATTTTTGCACAGAATAATTTCCTGAAAGACTTTAGGATGTGGAAACACCAGTTGAGAACAGAAGTTCTCATTGTTTTCTGCAGTTGAGAGAAAACTGTTGAAAATTTCCAACCTCACTTGAGGTGAGAAAATAATTCAGGTTGCTTCCCATCCTTATAGAAGACAACCTGCTTTTAATAGACAGATGCAATTGGTCAGTTCAGTGTTTCCCAACCAGTGTGCTGGATCAAATTTGGCATAAATACCCAATACACCCAAATTTGAATACGGGGGGGGGGGGGTATTGATTTTGTCATGTGGGAGTTGTAGTTGCTGTCATTTATAGTTCACCTACAATCAAAGAGCATTCTGAAATCCACCAATAATAGAATTGAACCAAACTTGGCACACAAAGCTCCCATGACCAACAGAAAAGGCTGGAAAGGTTTGGTGGCATTGACCTTGAGTTTTGGAGTTGTAGTTCACCTACATCCAGAGAGCACTATGGACTCAAACAATGATGGATCTGGGCCAGACTTGGCATGAATATTCAATATGCCTAGCTGTGAACACTGGTGGAGTATGGGGGGAAATAGACCCTGTCATTTGGGAGTTGTAGTTGCTGGGATTTATAGTTCACCTACAAGCAAAGAGCATTCTGAATCCCACCAACGATAGAATTGGGCCCAACTTCCCACACAGAATCCCCCATGACCAACGGAAAATACTGTGTTTTCTGATGGTCTTTGGCGACCCCTCTGACACCCCTCGCGACCCCTCCAGGGTTGAGAAACGCTGCCATAGAGAGTTATTTGAAGTGAACCCAGATATAGGGGGTTGCACAGAGTCAATCAAACTGAGTGCTAGAAAAACTACTTGAATTATGCAATCAGTTTGTAACACCAGGGAGCTTCAAAAGACACAATACAGGAATTGTAACAGTTAAACATGTTCCTGCACAAGCATGCGTCTCCCAGGTGAACCGAAACTAAGATGGAATGCATTACAGCGGAAAGTAATTCAAAAATGCCACATTGTTGCTTAATAATGCTTCTGATATTAGCCAAGAGTGCTTTTTATTGATGTGAAAGGGCCAAAGAAACAAACAAACAAACAAACAAACCATATAGTTAAGGATCTTAACTATAGGAGGACAAAACTTTGATTGGGAAGACTTAGTCTAGCCATAATGCAATCGGGTTGTAAATTGACCAACCCTGCTTCTTAACATTGGGTGCTGGTTGCAAAAATGTTAGCACGCACAACCCTACAGTATCACAAAACGAAACAGCTTTACGTTGCTCTCGGTGTCATTTGTAACATGTACTTCCAGTTTTGGAGCTCTGCATCCATAGCGCTCATTTGTAGGAATTCAAAAACCCTGATTCATCCTATGGAATTCTTGGCGCCTTATTTACCAACAGAAGCGCTGGCTACAGTAATCCATGCCATGATTACGTTGAGGCTGGTTTACTGCAATGCTTTGTATGTGGGCTTACCCCGAGCAGCAATTTGCAAGATCCAAATTGTGCAAAATGCAGCTGCTAGACTCCTCACAATAACATCAATGAGGTGCCATATAACGCCGTCTCTGCAGTGCTTACATTGGCTACAGGTTGAACACTATAAGACCCTGGTCCTAGCATTCAAGGCCCTCCGAGGTCAGGGTCCTCCATATCTAAGAGACCGTTTAATGCCACTCCACCACCAGAGACTGCCACGGTCAGCTCATGAGAATCTTCTCTATGTCCCTGGCCCTAGAGAGGTCAGTTTGGAGCCCACAAGACAGAGATCCTTCTCCATTGTAGCCCCAATCCTGTGGAACTCCCTACCACCAGACCAAAGAGCCACTCCCGATCTACATACATTTTTAGGGTCACTTAAGACATGGCTTTTCAGAAGAGCCTCTGATTGAGTAACAAGCAGTGACTATGTAACCTGTTTATTTTAATTGTGTAAGTCAGTGTTTCCCAACCTTTTTTGAGCCGCGGCACACTTTTAACATTAAAAACATCTGGGGGCACACCACCAACCAAAATGACACTCTAACACAGTAAAGAATGGCTGGGGCTTGGTGGCCTGCTGGGAGCAGCTGCTGGGAGTGCCAAAGCCAGGGAGGGGGCAGAGCCAGGTTGCGCCATGCCCCACCCCCTACCCCCGGCTTTACCTCTCCCAGCAGCTGCTCCAGCCTTGAGGGGGCAGTGCCAAGCCAGCGGTGCCAGAGCCAGCACAATGCTGGCTTGGCACTGTCCCCTCAAGGCTGGAGCAGCTGCTGGGAGTGCTGAAGCCGGGAGGGGGCGGAGCCAGGCCGCGCCATGCCCCTCCCCTGTCTTCACCTCTCCCACAGAGGAGGAGCATGAACGGTGGATGGGCTTCAGTGGGCGGGGCTCCTCTTCCACGCGGCTTCAGCGAGCGAGGGGCGAGAGTCATGATGGGAGTCATGGCGGATTGGAGGCTGGCTGGGGAACGGCTGAAGGAGGCGCCGCCCCTGTCCCTTCTTCTTTTTCTTCGCCACTGCCCGGCCCTTCCTCCTCCCCCAAGCAGCAGGAGTTTGGCAGGAGGGGGGGAGGAAGGGGGGCAGAGAGCTTTTCTCGCGGCACAGCAGGAGGTCCGTCACGGCACACTAGTGTGTCACAGCACACTCGTTGAGAAAGACTGGTGTAAGTCGCCCAGAGCACCTTTGGTGGAGGGCGACTCATAAGAAATAAAGTTAGTTAGTTAGTTAGTTTTAGCTTCATGGGCATGTTCTATTGCCTTTGTATTAACTATTGCACTATGGGCCTGAAACCTGGGTCACCTATCGCCAACACCTATGACTCCCAAAACGCTTTCATCAGCGCTGTCTTCGCACAATCCTAAATATACACTGGACTGACTATGTGACGAATGTTGCTGTCGTTGAGCAAGCAGGGATCACCAACACTGAGGCCATGCTATTGAGAACACAGCTGTGCTGGGCAGGGCACGTCTCTAGGATGGAGGACCACCGCCTCCCAAAGATACTACTCTATGGTGAACTCGCCACGGGTCAGCGCAAGAGAGGCGCCCCCAAAAAGAGATACAAGGACTCCCTGAAACAACATCTCAGGCTCGGCCAGATTGATCACCAACAATGGTCCACCCTGGCCTCATATCGGGAGGCATGGAGACGCACTATCCACAATGCTGCGAGAAGACACGCTGAATGGGTCTCGAAGACAAGCGACAACGCAGAAAGAACTGCAACTTGGAAACATCACCCAAGGAGACTTTCTGCTGTGCTTTCTGCAACCGAACTTGCCTATCTCAGATTGGCCTTTTTAGTCATCAACGCGCTTGTAAAAAGCGTGGGGCGAGTCCTTCCTAAGAATCTTCGTTCGCGAAGTAATGCCGAGAGATAACATTTTGAGTCTTTCACAAAACTAGAAATCCCAGAATTCTGTAATTGAACTGGCATTTAATATGAGACCACTATGCTATGGTTGTGCAGTGTGAACATATCCTAATTTTTTTTTTGCAATATGTATGGTTAATACATTTTAGCATTTTTATTAGCATCTCTTTAAAAATAAACAATTTAGTTCTTAAAGCTAGAAAACACTGCATATGAGTTGGAAATGTGCAACTTCAGTAGGATATCACATAGGAAATTCCTAGAGCTTCTTTTCTCTTCCATGAAACTCACAGTTGGGACTCTTGCTCTTGCCACAGAACGTTTAATATACACTTCACTCTTTTAACTGAAAAGGGAATCTCTGGGAGGCTCCCATTAAGATGTGGGGTCCCCCAGGGGGCCATCCTCTCCCCTTTATTATTCAACATCTATATGCGTCCGCTGGCCCAGCTGGTTCGCGACTTTGGTCTGGAGTGTTATCAGTACGCTGATGACACCCAGCTCGTGCTGAGAATGGACGGCAGGCTGGACACCGTACCCGATTGTTTCCATCAATGCCGTGAAGCCGTGACTGGATGGCTGCGCTCCAGCCGGCTGAAGGTGAATCCATCGAAGACGGAGATCCTATGGCCTGGCCGCCCTGGGCTGGATGAGTGTCGGTTGCCTACCCTGGATGGCGAGCAGTTAAGCCCGTCATCACTGGTAAAAAGCCTGGGGGTCCAGTTAGACCCATTGCTGTCCATGGAGGCCCAGGTCTCCATGGTCAGCAAAATATCATTTTTCCATCTCCGACAGGCTAGGCGACTGGCCCCCTACCTGTGCAGGGATGACCTGGCCACGGTGATCCAAGCTACGGTCATCTCGAGACTAGACTACTGTAACACCCTCTACATGGGCCTTCCCCTGTCGACAATCCGGAAACTCAAGCTAGTGCAAAATGCTGCAGCTCAATTACTGGTGCGAGCACCGGTGAGAGAGCATATCACTCCCACCTTGCAGCATCTGCACTGGCTACCAATCGACTACCGAATTGCCTTCAAGGTGTTGGTTTTGACCTTTAAGGCCTTGCATGGTCTGGGGCCAGTGTACCTGAGTCACCGCCTTACCCCGTATGTTCCCCCGAGATCACTGCGTTCGGAAGAGCAAAATCTTCTGACTATACCATCACTCCGTTCCTGTCACCGCTCCTCAACCAGACAACGTGCCTTCTCGGTTGCAGCCCCGGCACTTTGGAACACACTGCCGCATGATGTTCGGGTCATCACAGAACTCATCCCATTCCGGAGGGCATGTAAAACCATCTTATTTAGGCATGCCTTCAATTGAGGCCCGGATGCGAAACTGTCCATTGTCCTCCAATCGTTGATGTCTCATGCATTATCTGTGACTTCATTGCGTTTATGGAAATGTTGCGTTTTCGCAAATTTTAATCTGTATGTAAACCGCCCCGAGCCTGCTGGAAGGAGCGGTATACAAGATCGAGGAAATAAATAAATAAATAAGATACGTTAGACCAGTGTTTCTCAACCTGGGGGTCGGGACCCCTGGGGGGGGGTCACGAGGGGGTGTCAGAGGGGTCGCCAAAGACCATGAGAAAACACAGTATTTTCTGTTAGTCATGGGAAGTTCTGTGTGGGAAGTTTGGCCATTCTATCATGGGTGGGGTTCAAGAGGCTCTTTGATTGTAGGAGAACTATAAATCTCAGCAACTACAACTTCCAAATGTCAAGGTCTATTTCCCCCCCAAACTCCACTAGTATTCACATTTGGGCATATTGAGTAGTCATGCCAAGTTTGGTCTAGAGATCCATCATTGAGTCCACAGTGCTCTTTGGATGTAGGTGAACTACAACTCCAAAACTCAAGGTCAGTGCTCACCAAACCTTTCCAGTATTTTCTGTTGGTCATGGGAGTTCTATGTGCCAAGTTTGGTTCAATTCCACCATTGATGGAGTTCAGAATTCTCTTTAATTGTAGGTGAACTATAAATCCCAGCAACTACGACTCCCAAATGACAAAATCAACCCCCCCCCCCCAACTTTACCAGCATTCAAATTTGGGCATATTGGGTATTTGTGCCAAATTTACTCCAGTGAATGAAAATACATCCAGCATATCGTGTATTTACATTACAGTTCATAACTGTAGTAAAATTACAGTTATGAAGTAGCAACAAAAACAATTTTATTGTTGGGGGGTCACCACAATATGAAGAACTGGATTAAGGGGTCACGGCATTAGGTAGGTTGAGAACATTCATTTTTGTGCATATCTTATGTCAGAATTTTAAATTTTCATTTTGACTGTGTTAAAGGGACTTCAAATTTCTTCCGATTGGGTTCACTTTGTAGCCTTGTTAACAAAGAGTATATACTTGAGGGGATTTCTGTTGTTTTTATTGGACAAGAGGGGGGAAAGTTGCCTCATGTTTAAGACTAGGTATAAATCTCCCTGAAATGGGTTTAATAGAATATATGGGCATACTTGCACAGGTCTCGTTTGCTTAAACTACTGTCTGTCTCTCCGTCTGACCTTATGCATCCTGAGAAATGCAGACGGCATCATTAAAATTTTCAGTCTTGGGTTTGATTAATGAAATTTTACGACTGTAAAATTGTCACCTCGGTTCCTAAATGAAATGTTCTAATAAGGTAGACAGGTTTATTTGGGAAGTCTTTGTAGTCCTTCATCTGAAGCTGCCCGCTCCCCCCGCCTCTCGGCTAATCCCTCCGAAGCAGAATGTTTCAATTTTACACATTTTGTGTCAATTTTCCAGACAGAAAGTAGCCCCTAGACATTAGGCATTTAGCTACGGAAAGGCGGTTTCCTTAGTTTTATTTGATTACTAGAAGTTAGATTCCTGCTGATAGTTCAGGACTGTTAGTGGTTACCTGACTGTTTGACAGAAAACATTTCCTTTCCTTTATTTAACCTTTGACTCGTGGATATAAAAGCTTTATCAGAACTGTAGTGGAAGCGCAAGTGAGGTGGAAGTCTACTTAGTGCAACAAAGCCGGGGAACGGCTTTGAACGAAAGCCTGCGCGCCTGCCTTGTGGCTCCTCGGATTAAAAGAGTATGCTAAATACGTTTTTAATTAGCAGTGAAATAGCTGGTGCCGTTGTTTATGTGACAGGTAAGGGCCACTTTTAGGTAGGATCTAATGCATTTTAAAAGCGTCACACTTCCACATCCATGATTAATTTTGCAGATTCGGGGCTTGACATGGCAGGCAGGAAATTTGTTGAGGCACTCCCTCCCCGTGCCGCAAAAATGCAAGATGGGGGTCATTTGGGGCTTTCTACTTCAAATTAGGGGGGAAAAAAGTCCCGTTGAAATTAGGACATACTGATTAAGCTGGTTTTGTGACTTAACTTTGATGTGATTATCGCTAATGTAAGCCTTATCCCTGACTTTGTACAGTGTTTAGCACAGAGTTTCTCAAGATCTAATTGGCTTTTCCCTGCTGCAATTGTGGAGTTTGACTGCCTTCGCTGTGGCAAATGTCAGGTTTGGTAAGAAAGTTCGACGGTGTGGGTTCAGAGGATAATCATCTCCTTCTCCCACAGTACTTTTGAAGTTTAAAAGTATAATGGTTTGGGCACAAAATTAGTTACAGGGTTTCTACATTTTGATGTTGACAGCTTTGGGGTGCATCTACACTTTATTTATTTATTATTTAAAACTTTTATATCCCGATCTTCTCAACCTCTATAGAGGAACTCAGACCGGCAGACGGCAATAATTTATTTATTTATTATTTACATCATTTACAAATGCTAACATTAAAATCTAAAACATCATCTCTGGCATTACTTCGTGAACAAAGGTTTTTAGAAAGGACTCATTCCACACTTTCTACAAGCGCGTTGATGATTCGGAGGTTGGATGTGTCCTTCGAGCCTGTGCAATGGATTTTTTCTGGTGGAGCGCAGCGTGCACAGAACTGGCCTCACCCTTTAAACCAAAGGTTCGTCTGCCGGGCCTAGCAAGCTTAGGACGGTGGCAGCGAGGTCCTCAGGTCGTAGGTTTGATTTGAGTTTCCTTCTCTAGATCAGTGTTTCTCAACCAGTGTGCCGTGGCACACTAGTGTGCCGTGAGTGATCATCAGGTGTGCCGCGAGAAAAGCTCTCTGCCCCCCTTCCTTCCCCCCTCCTCCAACCGAACTCCTGCTGCTTGGGAGAGGAGGAGGAAGGGACGGGCGGCGGCGAAGAAAAGAAGAAGGGACCGCACCGCCTCCTTGACCATTTCCCCCAACCAGCCTCCAATCTGCCATGACTCTCGCCCCTTGCTTGTTGAAGCCGCGTGGAGGAGGAGCCCCGCCTACTGAAGCCCATCCACCGCTCATGCTCTCTGTGAGAGAGCTGAAGCCGGGGGGAGGGGGGCCATGACGCAGCCTGGCTCCGCCCCCTCCCCCCGGCTTCAGCACTTCCACAGCTTCGCCAGCCTTGAGGGGGCAGTGCCAAGCCAGTGATGGCAGAGCCAGCACAATGCTGGCTTGCCCCCTCAAAGCTGTGGGAGAACTGAAGCTGGGGGAGGGGGCGGGGCATGGCGCGGCCTGGCTCTGCCCCCTCCCCCAGCTTCAGCACTCCCACAGCTTCACCAGCCTTGAGGGGCAGTGCCAACCCAGTGGTGGCAGAGCCAGCACAATGCTGGCTTGGCACTGCCCCCTCAAGGCTGGCAAAGCCGTGGGAGAACTGAAGCCAGGGGGAGGGGGGCGGGGCATGGTGTGGCCTGGCTCCTCCCCTGGCTTCGGCACTCCCAGCAGCTGCTCCCAGCAGCTCACCATCCCCCAGCCATTCTTTACTGTGTTACAGTGTCATTTTGTGTCATTTTGGTTGGTGGTGTGCCCCCGGATTTTTTTAATGTTAAAACTGTGCTGCAGCTCAAAAAAGGTTGGGAAACACTGCTCTAGATGGCTGACCTTACAGGGTTAGATGAGCACCATCTGTCCGGGTTTGAAATCAGAGTTTTCCTTCTCTTAGGATGGTTGCCAAAAGGCTAGAGAGCCCATCCTGCCCTTGACACTCTTTGTCAGACCCTTCGGTTGTGACCTGCCTGGCATGGGAGGCCCTACCGGTGGCTATTATACCACCGCCAGCATAGCTCACAACTTCATTAGGGTACGCAAGCCTCTCCCCCACAACAAGGGGGTGCCAATGGAGACGAAAACATCATAAATGCACAACAAAATTACCAATACATATAAAATAAATTACCTAAAAAACCATTCCCCAAGATAAAAACATATCCCACTCAGTCCGTATATTCAGTCCATATATTGTGGTCAATAACTTTATTGATTAACCGATCTCCGCCATCATTCTGCAAAAGCCTGATTCCTCAGCCAAGTTTTCATGAACTTCTTAAAGGTCAAGAGGTAGGGGGAGATCTAATTTCATTTGGGAGGGATTTCCACAGCCAAGAAAAGAAAACCACAGGAAAGGCCCTGCTTCTCGTCCCAATCAGACGCGCCTGCGAAGGTGGTGGGACCTAGAGCAGGTCCTCTCCAAACGATCTTAACATTCTTGATGGTTCATAGGGGAGAATACGTTTGGACAGTTAAATTTGGGCTGGACCGTATAGGGTTTTGTAGGTTAAAACCAGCACTTTGAATTTTGCTCGGAAGCTCATTGGCAGCCAGTGGAGCTGGCGCAACAAAGGAGTTGAACGCTCCCTGTACCTCGCTCCTGTTAGTAGTCTGGCTGCTGAGCGATGGACTAATTGCAGCTTCTACATAAGAACATAAGAAGAGCCATGCTGAATCGGACCTCAGCCCATCTAGTCCAGCATTCTGTATCACACAGTGGCCCACCAGTTGTACACAGGGATCTCTAGCAGAAAGGAGGGCAAAACCCTCACCTGCTCCCGACCCCCACAACCAGTACCCAGGAAATCCTGCCTACCTCAACCAACTCCGAGGTGGCACTTGAATGTCCTTTTCAGTAACTACCGATACACTTGGTATCCATGAATCTGTCTAATCCTGCCTTGAAGCTGTCCAGGCTGACCGCTGTCACAACCTCTTCTGGAAGTGAGTTCCATAACCCAATGACCCTCTGGGTGAAGAAATATTTCCCTTTATTAGTCCTAATTTTCCTACCTTGGAGCTTCAGGGTCTAGTCCTAGTGTTTTGTGACAAAGAAAATAATTTTCTTTATTCACCTTTTCTATCCCATGCATGATTTTATACACTTCGATCAAGTCACCTCTTAAACGCCGTCTTTCAAGGCTGAAAAGACCAAGGCGTTGCAACCTGGTTTCATAAGGGAGCCGCTCCATCCCTTGGATCATTCTTGTTGCCCTTTTCTGTACCTTTTCCAGTTCCGTTACATCCTTCTTAAGGTGCGGAGACCAGAATTGTACACAGTACTCCAAATGTGGCCTTACCATCGATTTGTAGAGAGGTAATACAACATTTGCTGACCTATTTTCGATTCCCTTCCTGATCATGCCAAGCATAGAATTTGCTTTTTCACTGCTGCAGCGCACTGGGTTGACATCTTCATTGAGCTGTCCACCAAAACCCCAAGATCCCTTTCCTGGTTTGTCTCGAAAGCTTTGACCCCATCAATTTGTAGGTGTAGTTGGGGTTCTTTGCCCCGATGTGCATGACTTTACACTTGTTTAGGTTAAAATGCATTTGCCACTTTGTTGCCCATTCACTCAATTTCGAGAGATCTTTCTGGAGCTCTTTACAGTCAGTTTCATTTTTAACTACCCTGAACAATTTAGTGTCGTCTGCAAACTTTGCTACCTCAGAATTCACTCCTACATCCAGATCATTAATGAATAAATTAAAAAGTAATGGACCCAAAACTGAACCTTGGGGTACGCCACTTCTCACCTCTTTCCACCCAGAGAAATGTCCGTTCTGGGCAGTCTTCAAAGGCAACCCCACGTAGAGAGCGTTGCAGTAGTCTATATGGGATGTAACCAGAGCGTGGAACAACTTGTCCAAGTGGCCACTTTAGAATTAGTGCAGTTTGATGCCACTTTCACTGCCATGTCAGAGTCCTTTCATGCTCTTGCTATCCTTTTTCCAGTGGTATGAAATGTTTCCAGGACTATTATTTTCTTGCGAAGTGCATCAGAAAAATGTTTATTATCATACTTTTTTTGGTGTTGGATATTAGATCCCTCCTTCAAAAAAGAAAAAACGCGGTGCAGTGATTTCCCTGTTCGACTTGTGTGTTTCTAAAGTTGATTTATTCCTCTTTTTCAGCTACTTACCATGGTTTGAGGTATACTACAAACTTTTAAACACGCTGGCAGATTATTTGGCTAAGGATCAGGTAATGTTATCATATTCCTGTTGCTCTTCATGAAATATACATTACTTTAGCAGAAATGCTAATCGTCACCAAACTGTTATAAAGTCATGGCCCATAACTGAGGTTGCTCTGTTGTTGTTTTTTTAATTGTTTGCCAACACGTTTGCAAAATGGAAATTTCATATGCCAAATGACAGTTGCTCTGACCATATTTTATTTACGCTTGCAGACATTGGGGCACTCTGAGGTGGTCCAGTTTTAACTATGCATAAATCAAGGGAACAGAGATGGGGTGAGAGAGATTTCTTCTGCAAACCTACGGATACACAGACTTCTCTCAGCCTTAGTTTCCCCAGACAGAAGAGCAACTGGACAAGTTTGAGGACTGCCTTTCACAAAGGAAATCACCAGTGCAATTATTGAATTACTCAATTGGACTCCAAATTAGAAAATGCAGTTTTCAAAATTCAGGAAAGTGTGATCAGTAGTGTATGCAATATACGAGGGCGGGTCAATAAGTCTGTGACTTTTTGAATTTCCCGCCTCTTAACTGAAAGGGCAACACTGCTCCCGTAAACAGGCATCTGTCAGATGACTCCTGTCAAAATTTGAACAAGCAGCGTCATTTAGTTTGTGTTTGACAGCCATTGATAGCAGACTACCACCTGATTTGATGAGAAAAAAGTGAATTTTGTGTGCTCATTAAGCATTTTTGTGGAAAAAAACCATCACCCAAACCAAGGCTAAGCTTGATAAATACTATGGGGACTCTGCACCATCAATTTCAATGGTAAAAAAAGTGGTTTACTGAATTTCGTTGTGACCGTACAAGCACGGAAGGTGTCGAACATTCTGGATGCACAGTTGAGATCTCTACACCCGAAGCAATTGAAAAAATTCACGATCTGGTGTTGGCCGATCGGAGACTGTAAGTGCGAGAGATCGTGGAAGCCATAGGCATCTCACGTGGCTCAGTGGTTTCAATTTTAAATGATCACTTGGGTATGAGAAAGCATTTTGCAAGATGGGTGTCGCGGTTGCTCACAATCAACCACAAACGCAATCGTGTGACAATTTCGCAGGAGTGTTTGGCGTTGTTCAACCGCAATATGGACGAGTTTTTGCGCCGTTTCATAACCGTGGATGAAACGTGGATCCACCACAACACCCCAGAGACCAAACAGCAGTCAAAACAGTGGGTTTCTAGGGGTGAATTGGCTCCAAAGAAGGCCAAGGTGGGTTTGTCAGCCAATGAAGTCATGGCGACCGTTGTTTGGGATGCACGCGGTATAATCCACATTGACTACTTTCAAAAGGTTAAAACAATCAATGGCGAATATTATGCCAACTTATTGGGTCAATTTAATGAGGATTTGGAAAAAAACGACCGCATTTGGCCAAGAAAAAAGTTATTTTGCACCAGGACAATGCAAGGGTACACACATGTGCAGTTTTCATGTCAACAATCCATGAATTGGGATACAAATTGCTCCCTCGTCCGCCCTATTCTCCGGATTTAGCCCCGAGTGACTATTTCTTGTTTCCAAACCTGAAGAAATGGCTCGGCGGAAAGAGATTTGACTCCAACAATGAAATCCTCTCACAAACAAATACCTATTTTGATGACCTAGACAAATATTGTTTTTTTGGAAGGGATAAAAAAATTGCAGAAACATTGGGCAAAGTGTATAGATCTCAAAGGAGACCGCGTTGAAAAATGAAATGATTTTTTAAATCCAAAAACCTGTGTTTCATTCAAAAAGTCATGGACTTACTGACCCACCCTCCTATATTTTAGATAGCTTGCTTTCCTTAAAAACGGAAGTAAAACTTATAAACACATGAGCACCACAAAACAAATGAGTGACATTAAATCTACTTCAATAGACTTCCAAACCTGCTTATTTCCATTCCATTAAAATTGACTTATTTGTACTCTGTTAAGAATGTTCTGCTGGGAAATGTCATAATATATGTCCTGAGGATGAATGATCCCATTCCTTGCTATTTGTCTACCCTTTATGCATTCTCAGAAACACATTTATCCTTATTTTCTGCTGACAGAGTATATACAGTTTTAGACAAATTTATCTGGAGGCTTCATTCCCCCACTATTCACATGACAATATTGTGGCATTTTCAGAGACAGAATCTATTTTCAGGCATGGAGAGACGCTGATATAAAATAATAGACAGAACAGAAAGATGGCCAGTTAGCCACCAAATTCTAAAACTTTCACAAATAGATTCTGGATGGGTAATAATACACCTTTTGCTTTGAGGTAAAGACACTCAGTAGGTTTCCGTGGCCAAGTGGGGATTCAAACCTTGTTCTTCAGAGTCCTAAACCAATGCTCAAGCCACTGTGTTACACTGGTTGTAATAGTATCTAATACGTATTACAACGTGGAGCCATTTTATGATGGTATCTGGTAACTTTGGCCTTGGATCACTGGACTTAGTTGTTACTCGAGATCCCGCCGCTGCAAACCAATTGTGGTGGGTAATAGCTGATTTTAACACCTTGGCTGCAAACAAGTATCGTGGTGAGGGCTCGCCTTAATCTCTAGGCTGAGCAAAGTGTCAGGGAACTATTATATTTATTAACACGCTGCCACCATTCACTTCAGGGAGGATTGAGGCACCGGGAGGCAGGATTAAGGATGAACAAAAACAGTTTATTTAAACAAATTGTGAGGGAAACACAGACACTTTAGCTTAATGGTTACTATTGAAGCGTTGGAGCGTGTGGTCAGGGCCGGATTACCCGCGAGGCCAGACGAGGCCATGGCCTCGGGTGGCGGGATTTGGGGGGCAGCGGCTTCGGCCCCCCGAAATTTTTTAAAAACCAACAAACAAACGCTCCCTCGCAGCACTTTCCCCCGCCCTCTCCCGAGAGAGTCAGGACAGGGCGGGGGAGAGCGCTGCGAGGGGCGGGGAGGAGGAGGGAATGGCGCCCACCCCTCACCTGGGCCGCCCCTTGCAAGGAAGGAGGCGGCCAGGAGGAGGAGGAAGCTCCGCCCGCCGGCGGGCATGCATGCATCTTGGCGCGCCAGCGGCATCCCTTCCTCCTCCTCCTGGCCACCTCCTTCCTTTGCAGGGGCGGCCCAGACAGCCAGGAGGAGGGCAGGACTTCCCTTCTTCCTCCTCGCGCCTTCCTTTCGGTCGCGGGAGGAGCCAGGAGGAGGTGGGCGGAAGGCGCGCGGCACCATGGGGCTTCCGTCCGCCGCCTCCTCCACCCCCCGTGGCCGAAAGGAGGGCGGGAAGAGGAGGAAGGTAAGTCCCGCCTCTCTCTTCCCGCCCTCCTGGTCGCGGGGGTGGAGGAGGCGGCGGACGGAAGCCCCCACGGTGTCGCGCGCGCCTTCCGTCCACCTCCTCCTGGCTCCTCCCGCGACCGAAAGGAAGGCGCGAGGTGGACGGAAGCCGTGGGGCCGGTGCCGCGTGGCTTCCGTCCACATCCTTGGGCCCTCCTTCCGGTTACGGGAGGAGGCGGCGCCGCGGAAGCCACATGCCTGGGGCTGCTGCCGCACATGCGCAGCAGCGCCCTGGGGGCGTGACTTCCCCCCGGGGGGGCGGTGCAGGGCGTCTTGGCCTCGGGCGGCCGAAGATCTTAATCCGGGCCTGCGTGTGGTTACAAAAAAACAACTTGCACAAAGCTTGGAACAAGTTACATTAAACATAGCACCCCAGATAATACTGCTGAAGTATTATCGGCTGCCTACAACTACCTGACTCTGCCTATTCTCAGCAAGAGTCCTACAAAACCCAGCACAAAGCTGCTAGCTCTCTCAGGAACCTAACTCACTCTGACCTTCTCTGTCAGAGACTGACCATCAACTCCCTCTCCAGAGTTCCGAGCCTCCCCACTGCCTAAACTGCTCACCAACTGTCAGTTTTTAAAATTCTAACTGACAATCCTGGCCCAACTGCCTACTGGCTCCCTAAGGTTCCATGTCCCCTTTTCCTAGGCTAACTCAGCCTAACCTGGGACCTTTAACCTTACAATGACTGTTCCTCCAAAACAGACCATTAACTGGCCAACCCACCAAAAAGGGCTTTTCCTCCTGGGCTTCTTCTGGCCCAAAATATAGGCAATTCGTCACACCAAGCCTATCTTTGTACATAATATTTTCTAAGTTCTCAATAAAATCACTTTTTTTTAAGAATACCGTATATAATAATGCATAATTCAACCTCATAAGTTAATCAACCTCATGTGTAAGCCAGGAGCAGATTTTGGGGTCAAGATTTTTTATTTTGATATTTATTTATTTATTTGGTACGTTTGTATACTGCCCCTCTCAGACCGAAGGCAACTCGGGGCGGTTAACAAGGCAACAATTCAATGCCAACATCATGATAAAAAAAACATTTAAAGCAATTAAAAACATTAACATTGTGGTGAAGTCATATTTATTTGTTACAGGTTTTAAATGTGTTTGATGTTTATATATATGTATGTATATTGTAAGGGTAAAACTTAGCTAACCTTAAAGGGTTAACAGGAATATTAGCTGACAGAACCTCCAGGGAGTTTCTGTTACTGTGGAAACAGGAGGCGGAGCCTATAAGTGGCTCTGGAATCTTGAGATTCAAACTATGTCAGTTGGTGGTTAACTGCGGAAGCAGAAGGGTGTGTGGAGAGTTAGGGAGTCTGTTTTTAACCAGCTACCAGCGAGTTTTAAAAGGACTCTGGTTCTACTCTGAGGGAGAGTAGCAGTGAAGCCTGATTCTACTCTGAGAGAGAATAGTAATGCAGCTCTGTTTAACTGCTAGGGAAGCAGTTTGATTTAAGGACCAGCAGAGTGTAGAAAACTACTGAGTTATTGGTTCTAGAAGAGCAGTGATATAGTAGAAGACTGTATCTGCATAGTTATTATATTGTAACCTTAAGGAAAGTGCCTCTGAGTAGATATTGTAACCACCCAAGCTCTTGAACTCTGAAACCTCTAGACTTAAACCTCTGTTTGAATACACTTCATAGTTCTTTGATTAAAGCATCTCTTCTAGTGGTTCTTTCCCCCACAAGCCTTGAAACAACCCTCTCCTAGTGGGTAGCCAAGCACAGTAAATTATATTGTGGCAACAAGTGAAAAGTAAAAGAGTCCTTACATATTGTGGTTGCACTGGTAGGACATTCTGCCCTGTCACAGACCTGAGTTCGAATCCTCACATTCTCTTCACACTTAAAACACAGATTCGAAATCAGATCCTCACAAAGTTTGAGCCTTCACATAATTGGTGGCAGTGGTCAGGAGTCGACCCTGTCACAGTTTTCGTATCGAATCCCTTCCTCACAAACATCAATTAAAACCACAACAGTAGTAAAAAAACATATCATTACATCTCCATAGTTCGATCTCAGTCAAACATTCATGACTGATTTCACTGCCATTTCAACGCCTCCTCAAATAGCCAGGTTTTCTGGCGATAGTAAAAGAAATACATATCATTACATCTCCTAGATAAAATATAACATAGTATTTAACGAAAACTCGAAAAACAACAGCCATCACAGCTACAAACATCCTTGTTCCATATTCCTATGACTGATTTCACTGCCATTTCAAACGCCTCCTCAAATAGCCAGGTTTTGACTTTTTTCGGAAGTTCAAAAGGGAAAGGGCTGATCTAATGTCCCTGGGAAGGACGTACCATAGCCGAGGGGGCACCGCTAAGAAGGCCCTGTCTCTCATCCCCGCCAAACGTATTTGTGATGTAGATGAGGTCTAGAGCAGGGCCTCCCCAGACGATCTTAACATCCTAGATGGTTCATAAGGGAAGATGCGTGATATGACTCATGGACAAGTCTAGGGTCATTCTGTGGAGAGAGGAAACCACAAAAATTGCCTTAGGACAACGTCCATTCCTAGTTGCAGCCACCCTGTTCCCACCCAGGCATACGAAAAGGGCAGGAGTGGTGCCACAGTTCAGAGAATAAAGAGGATCAGTGCTTCTTTTCAAAGCTCTTGCCTTTCAGTACTCTACTTGGAGATGGTTCCTTTTTGGATAAGAAAGAAGGTCCAAGAACTCACATTGATCTATGGATATGTTGACCCAGGTTTTTTGGGTTGATTTTTCGACTAAAACTTTTAGACTTATGCATGAGTATATTATAGAAAATATATATTCTTGCCCAGAAGAGCTGAAGTAGTGTCGAAGCATCCACGATATAGTGGAGAGCAGTAAAGATCACGACTGAAGCTCTCGGAAGTCTCTCGTTCACAATTAAAGTCAACTTTATTTCAAATATTGACAAGAAGTCTAAAAACCAGACACACTCTCCCTGCAGTGATTTCACAGGAACACAATCATGAATGTTAACATTGGAAATAATGGTTGAGATACAAAATAACTTTAGCGTGGGGGCACTGGGCTAGATGGTCAATTGCATCTGACCTTTAAAGCCCTATATGGTTCTGGCCCAGCTTACTTGTCCGAATGTATCTCCCCTTATGTGCCACCTTGAAATTTACGGTCTTCCGAGGAGGACTCACCCATTTTATGCTAGGCCCAGACCAGCATAGCAGTTTGGCATAATAGTATGATTACGGTATGGTATGTGGTATATGCATTTGGTATTGGTGGTGTTGTATTGTGACACAGTATAATACTGCCAATGATAATGTGATACAATAATTATATCGTGATATTATAATTTATATATTTGTATTACATGCAATATTGCTAACAATATTGCGATATGTTGTAATGTTAATTGTTGTTTTTTCAGTTTGTTGTAAGCCGCTCCGGCAATATTGTTATATGTACACTGTAAGCCACTCTGGCAGTATTGTTGTTTGCTGTAAGCCACTCTGTAATGATGTCGATTATTTGTGTGTAAATGTTGTATAACATATGTTAAATGTATGTGGTTTTGTGTAGTTCAAAGGAATATTCTATGAATTGTTGATGTGGGTGAGACAGAAGGGAGGCTTAACAGAAGCTCTGAAGAGCTGTCGCCATAGCAACCAGGGCCAGAGCCTTTTAGAATGTTCAAGGTATGAATTTTACAGTTGGTGAAGAGCGGTTGGAAGCCAACTGCCATGAGAGGGGGAGGAGTTTGTTTTGTTTTAGTTTTTGGGAGGCTGGGACTGTAAGAGAACAGTTCAGTCTTTAGTTGGTCTTAAGGTCTGCAAGAGAGCAGTCCAGTTTTATGGGTGTAGAGACCCTAGTTAAAGACGGAAGAGTCCAGGGCTTTATAGAGGGTTAGTGGGAACCCTATAGTATATCCCCATTGTGTTTTGTGTAACAGAATAAGTTTGTGCCTCTGAGGAAGTATAAAACCAATCAAGATTTGTACCCATTTGTGTCATAATAAATTATTTACATCTTAAAAGAAAAACACCTCTGTTAGTTCTTTTATTGGTGGTGGCCCTCAAGGTCAGTGGTCAGACAGACAAATGGTGGCAGTGTGGTCAAGTGGTTACTGAGAAATTTAAAGTCTCTGCAATTCAATGGTTAGTGGGGGAGATAGTCTACCCTGCCATAAGACAGAAGTTGCTGAGGTAACTTCGAGGCCCCCCTTGCATTTAGGGTTAGCAGTTTGAAATCCGAAAGATTGTCCAGTCTGAGGCCGGTCAACAAGGGGTTGTCACACACTCTGAGTCCCCTTCGGGGGTTGAGAAGGGTGGCATATAAAAATAGTAAGTAAATAAATAAGTAAATAAATAAATAAATTGGCATCCATGGAAAACAGGATGGCCAGTAAAGGGGGAGTGGCTTGGATCCTTCTCTGGGAGAGAGAGAGAGCTGCCTGGGAGTGGCTCATAGCAGAGGGGAGGAGCCGAGCTGCTTGAGAGGGAAAGAGGTGTAGCTTATTGAGCAGTCAGTTGTCAAAGCTGTAAGAGAAAGCAGTCTCTGGACAGAGCTGAGAGTGAGCAGTCAGAGAAGACAGTTGTCTTGTAAACTGACAGGAAAGGTTCTGTGTGAGAGCTGACAGGTACTCAGTCACAGGCTTTTGGAATCTCTAGGGTTTAGAGATTAGCTCACGTCTCTGGGGAAGCAAGCTATAGGAAAACTCTAGGATAGAGTTAATAGCTAGGGTGCTTCTGGTAGACTGTTAGCTCAGGGAACTAACTAGGTTAGTTAGTTGAAGACTACTCACGTCTAGTTTTAATATTGGAGTGAGGGAGTTTAGAAAGACAAGTTTCGGACTGTCTAGTTTTGTAACGAAGTTCTAAGAAAGCAATCTTTAAGTAACCATTATGCTCGAGAACCATTTTGTATAACCAGTACGTATTTGTGCCTCTCAAGATTAGCGTGTTCAGTTAATAAACGTTTTATTTGTGAACTTTACAAGAAAGCTTCAGTGTGCCTCATTATATCAGAGTTTGCCATTTCCAGCCTTCCCACATTCCCAGTCAAAGGGGAGACATTTTACCTCAGCAAACCTCTTCGTTTATTTATAGATTTGGAGCCTAGCTTAATTATTATTTTAAAAAAAATCCTAAAACTTATTTGTTTAGGTTGGTGGCAGCATCCTAGTGGTTAGAGCCTACAAGTTTTATAGCCCAGGTCGTCACATATTAATTGGTGGCAGCGGTGGGATCTAAAATAGCAAGGTCCACCCTGCCCCAAGGTCTCAAAGGCCAAGTCGTGACACCCACCTTTGTCGCAAATACGTTTGGTGGGGACGAGAGACAGGGCCTTCTCGATGGTGGCTCCCCAGCTACATTAGGTCAACCTCTTCCCTCCTTTCCTTTAGGAAAAAGTTAAAGACGTGGCTATGGTTAGATAATTGGGCAGCAGGCTGACAATAGAATGATGACAGTGTTATGAAAACGGACTGTGGACTGGCTTCGGATTGCAGAACTCGGATTATTTGTATAGTTGCACTTTTAATTGTAATTTTAATTGGTTTTAATCTGAGTAATCTGTTATTTCTTGTGTACCGTATTTTTCGCACCGGAGACGCAGCAGTAGCAGCAGCAGTGCCGCCGGAAGGGCCCCAAAAGCAGAGGCGCATCTTCGTGACGTCACTCGGTCGCGCCTCTGCCGGAGGAAAGGAGGAAGGCCTGCCCGGCCGCGCGCTGCAGGACGGCCGGAAGAGAAGCCCGAGGGAGGGAGGGAACTCTTCCTCCTTCCCTCCCTCCCTCGGGCCTCTCTTCCGGCCGTCCTTACAGCGCGCGCCGGCGCGGCCCTCCCCCTTCCTCCTCGGCAGAGGCGCCACTGAGTGACGTCACGAAGATGCGCTCTGGCGAGGAGGAAGTCCGCTGCCGCTGCCGCTGCGCCGCCGTGGGGCCGCCCTCGTGGCCTCCCCCTCCTCCTCGGGTCCGTGAGCGGCGAGGCCGCCCCGTGAGTCCCCTCTTCCGCCCCCGTTCCTCACCACGCGCCGCCTGGCTGCGCGACACGGGCGGCGGGAGTCTGGGCATCTTGCGCGGCGCAGCCGGGAGCCGCCGGGGGGCCCCCGCGAATATAGCGTGAGTATATCGCCCCCCCTCTGCTCCAGCGCCTCCCCGCCCTCCATATTAGTGTCTCAAATAGTAGCCAGCCCCCATTTTTTTTGTTTCCCAAATTTCCTCCTCTAAAATCTAGGTGCGTCTTATCATCAGGTGCGCCTTATGGTGCGAAAAATACGGTAATTGTTGTTTTTATTGATTGTATATGTGGGCATTGAATCGCTGCCAGTTGTCGGCCGCCCTTTTCTTTCTGGGGGTAGAAAAGGGCGGGGTATAAATATTGAAATAAATAAATAATGATAATAATATTATAATATTGCATCCTTTTGCCACAGTGCCTCTAAATTGTTAATTTCTGTTTGTCTCACCATTTTAGTGTGTTCTATTTTGCCGTGTATCTGTTTACCCTTAACTTTAGGAATATAGTACAGGCTTTTGCCACAAGGCTTTAAATATATCAGAAAATTATTGTGGGATTGCTGATCTCTAAATTCAGACACTAAAAGCTGGTGCCAACTGAATCATTTTTGTGCCTGGGGATGCTTTGCATTTCCCCCTGTGGAAGGATACATGTGCTAATGTTACAGAGTAGGAACCCCATGTGGCTCCTACATTTCCTGAACAATCCACATGGATTTTCAATTCTGATGCAGGATTTGGTATTCTTTTCTTCCATGGGCAACGTTCCAAAGCACTCCCGTGGTAGAAGAACGTTGCACATGGATTGGCTCTTCGGCAATCATGTGTTGAGCACACTCATGGGATGGCTTCCATGTGGTTAACACTTTGTAAGATGATATTGATAAGCACTCAAATGTATAAGGCTTTGCATGGTAGAAAACTTGACATATTTTCAATAAATTTGCAATTTGCTCTGAGAGTCCCATGTTTTTCCGTTGAGCTTTATGGCAAAGAGGAAAGTTATGTTATGAGGGCGGGTCAATAAGTCAGTGACTTTTTGAGTGAAACACAGGTTTTTGGATAAAAAACCAATTTATTTCTCAACGTAGTCTCCTTTGAGCTCTATACACTTTGTCCAACGTTTCTCCAATATTTTTATCCCTTCCAAAAAATAAGATTTGTTGAGGTTATCAAAATAGGTCTTTGTTTGTGAGATGATTTCATTGTTGGAGTCAAATCTCTTTCCGCCGAGCCATTTCTTCAGGTTTGGAAACAAGAAGAGTCACTCGAGGCTAAATCCGGAGAATAGGGTGGATGAGGGAGCAATTCGTATCCCAATTCATGGATTGTTGCCATGGCAACTGCACATGTGTGCACCTTTGCATTGTCCTGGTGCAAAAGAACTTTTTCTTGGCCAAATGCGGTCGTTTTTTTCTTTTTAAATCCTCATTAAATTGACCCAATAAGTTGGCATAATATTCACCATTAATTGTTTTACCCTTTTGAAGGTAGTCAATGTGGATTATACCACGTGCAACCCAAAAAAACGGTCGCCATGACTTTCTTGGCTGACAAACCCACCTTGGCCTTCTTTGGCGCCGATTCACCCTGAGAAAACCACTGTTTTGACTGCTGCTTGGTCTCTGGTGTGTTGTGGTGGATCCACGTTTCGTCCACGGTTCGAAACGGCGCAAAACCCGTCCCATATTGCGATTGAACAAGGCCAAACACTCCTGCGAAATTGTCACACGATTGCGTTTGTGGTCGATTGTGAGCAAACGTGGCACCCATCTTGCAGAAAGCTTTCTCATACCCAAGTGATCATTTAAAATTGAAACGACTGAGCCATGTGAGATGCCTATGGCTTCCACAATCTCTCGCACTTTCAATCTCTGATCGGCCAACACCATATCGTGAATTATTTCAATTGTTTCGGGTGTAGAGACCTCAACTGGGCGTCCAGAACATTTGGCATCTTCCGAGCTTGTACGGCCACAACAAAAATTCAGTAAGCCACTTTTTTACCATTGAAATGGATGGTGCAGAGTCCCCATAGTATTTATCAAGCTTAGCCTTGGTTTGAGTGATGGATTTTTTTCCGCAAAAAATAATGCTTAATGAGCACACAAAAATTCACTTTTTCCATTGTCTCCTCAAATCACGCGGTAGTCTGCTATCAATGGCTGTCAAACACAAACTAAATGACGTCGCTTGTTCAAATTTTTGACAGGAGTCAACTGACAGGTGCCTGTTGACAGGAGCAGTGTTGCCCTTTCAGTTAAGAGGCGGGAAATTCAAAAAGTCACGGACTTATTGACCTTGTGTGTGTGTGTGTGTGTGTGTGTATGTTGTGTGTGTGTGTGTGTGTATATATATATATATATATATATATATATATATATATCTTCATTGGGAATCGGCTTCCTTGGAATTACGGGTTACATTTTAATTTCACCCCTCTTTTACCAGATTCTAGCGTTATTTCAATTTTAATATTAAATTAAAATTATTTCAATGTGATTGATATGTATAAGTTTATTCATTCCTTTTTCAAAAACTTACTTTGAATAGGAAGATGACTTGAATGATTTGTTAGACACCTGGTATCAGCATCCTGTTCCAGAAGCCAACACCCCTATCAGCTTAAATTTGGTAGGTATGGATCACCTTAGTTAGAATGCACGGATAAGGGCTGCACACACACACTAATATTGATGATAGTGATCTGGTATTTTGTTTGGCTGGCTGACCCATCAACTTGGTTTACTTATTATTAGCAACTAATGGTCTATTTATGTAAGCTGTGTTCCAATGATGTGAAGGCTTGAGTTCTGTTTAGACCTCCATTTTGAAATATATTTTTTATTTTCCTACTTTTGTGCAGCTTATAAAAACACAAACAAATAATATTGGTGGGAAATACCTGCAAACCAGCAATCATTATTTCAGACAGATGGGATATTGACATCTACTCAGAGGTGGATTAACGCGCTCGGCGGCGTACGCGCCCGCCGAGAGCGCCAGATCCGCAGGGGCGCACCGCCACCGGCTGTAAACTCCGCTCCACGCCGGCTGGTAACTCCGGGAGGTGGAGTTACCAGCCGGCGCTGAGGCGGAGTTTAAAGCATGCGGAGCCTCCATGCATGCTGGAAACTCCGCCTCTGCGTATGCGCATTTGGGTGCGCAGGGTGCCAAAATAATGCTTGCCTACCATTTGAAATTACCTAGGGCCGCGTCTACACTTACTTCGGCTAGATGTACATTGCTATGTAATCCAGTATCTGATCCTAGATTATCTTTTTTGAACTGGATTATCTGAGTCTAAACCAGTGTTTTTCAACCTTTTTTGAGCCGCGGCACATTTTTTACATTTACAAAATCCTGGGGCACACCACCAACCAAAATGACACAAAATGACACTCTAACGCAGTAATACATATAGTTAATATGTTTTTAAATGTATTTATACACTCAGTGTGAAACCTGGGCCTGTTTCAATGAACACAACATAGATATCCTGGCAGGAATGGCAGAAAGACACACACGGTCTTGCTCAACAGCTGTCTGTCTGTCTGTCTGTCTCTCTCTCTCTCTCTCTCAGAATCACAATGTTGGAAGGAGGCTCATCACTTTAAGGTCCCTAAAACAGGCATGGGAAAACTTTGGCCCTCTGGGTGCTTTGGACTTCAACTCCCACCATTCCTAACAGCCTGAGGCCCTTTCCTGTTTAAGTGGCTGAGGGGAAAAGGAGGCACAGGGCCTGTGGCTGCCTGAGGAATGGTGGGAATTAGAGTCCAAAACACCTGGAAGGTCCAAGTTTGCCCATGCCAGCTTTTGACAGAGACCTCTTCTTCCCCCTCCCCTTCTCGCCCTTTCTTCCCCCTCCTGCCCAACACTTACTTTTTCTTCTCCACTTGGGCTCCCTTCTTCCCCGCCTTGCTTTGCTCAGGAGGGGAGGAGGAAGGAAGACGCGGGACGAGTCTGCGCAGTAGCGCCTGCGCGGGTCACGTCTTCCTCCCTTCCCCCTGAACACGCTCACGCTTCCTCCTCGGAGCAAAATGGCGGCAGAAGCAGAAGTGTGAGCAAAGCGAGCAGAGCGAGGCTGGGAAGAAGGGAGCCCGAGTGGAGAAGAAAAAGTGTTCGGCAGGAGGGGGAAGAAAGGGTCTTGGAGGTTCCGATTTCCCACGGCGATCGCTCACGGCACACTAGTGTGCCGCGGCACACTGGTTGGGAAACACTGGCCTAAACTGACAAATAATCTAGTTCAAAGCAGATAATCTGGGAGCAGATACTGGATTGTATGGCAGTGTAGATGGGTCTTTATTGTACAGTATATGAATGAATATATTCTTGAAATAAAATTGTTTTCTCCGCAGTTCTATCAGACTTACTGAGAAGTATGTGAAGAGCTGCCAGTCTGGGATGCCTTGTTTGACAGCACCCAGTCAGTCGAGAATAAGTTAGTTTGGTACTATAGTAAAAACAGATTGTTTGTGCCACATATTGATTGAGATTTGGATGCCGACTTATTTTTCTTGTTCATTCATCACCATCAGTTTTCTAGAACGTGTTCTGAAAATGGCAGTCACTGTTAACCATCCATTTGACTGGATGATTCCGAAGCTGGATAGAACAATCTATTTATTCATTTAAAGAATTCCTTCTAGAAAGAATTTATTATTATTATTATTTATTTATTAACTTCGATTTAGTATACCGCTCACTCCGAAGCTCAGAGCGGTTTACAAAGGAAGCATGAGCACCAAGAATAATAAGCAATTAAACAGTTAAAACACATTAAAACATCAGAACAGCTAAAACATATTAAGAGCACAAGCCCTCAGTAGAGGCTGGGGGCAAGATAAGAGTCCAGGTGGCCCTAGGTGGCACGGCGCACAGTACGGTTGAGCTAAGGGCCAAACGCCTTCCTGAAGAGCCAAGTCTTCAAGGCCTCACGGAAGGGCAGGAGAGCATGGATGGCACGGATCTCCTCCGGGAGGCCGTCCCAGAGACTTGGGGCAGCTACGGAGAATGCCCTCCGCCGTGTAGTGGCCAGTCTGCAGGTTCCGAGGAAGGGACCTCGAGAGGAGGTTGAGCTCCTCAGAGCGCAGTGATCTCGCAGGCACATAAGGGGTAAGTCGCTCCCTCAGGTACACTGGCCCCAAACCATAGATGGCCTTAAAAGTAAGAACTAACACCTTGAAGAGGACCCGGAATTCGATCGGGAGCCAGTGCAGCTCGCGCAAGAGTGGAGTCGCGCGGTCAGATCTTGCAGCACCCAGGAGGAGGCGGGCTGCGGCGTGCTGCACTAGCTTAAGCTTCCGGATCATCGACAAGGGAAGGCCAATGTAGAGCGCATTACAGTAGTCGAGCCTCGAGATGACCGTGGCTTGGATCACTGTAGCAAGGTCGCGTTGGGAGAGGTAGGGAGCCAGGCGCAGCCAACCGTAGATGGTAGAATGCTGTCCTGCAGGTGCAGCCAATCTGCTCCTCCATGGACAGATGGGCGTCAGCCCGGACCCCCTAGGCTTTTTACCGATGGCTGGGGGCAGAGGGCCACACCATCGAACGTTGGCAACTGGGTCGCTACCCCCGGGCGGCCCAGCCACAAGATCTCCGTCTTCGCGGGTTCACCTTCAACTTACTGGCTCGCAGCCATCCAGTAACGACCTCAAGGCAAAGATGGAAATTATCGGGTACAGAGACTGCCCCAGGGTCCAACCTCAGAATGAGCTGAGGTATTTAGAAATACCACATTCATATTGTGCAGAATCTAAACGTTAAGAATGTAATGGTTAACCATAACTTGTTGCTGATATAAAAGGTAGCATTGGGGGGTGGATTCAGGTTGTTGACATAGTATCACCAGGCCCGGATCAGGCCCTTTTGCCGCCCTAGGCCAAAGGGTCTGCCTCCGCCCCTCCCCGCCCCCAGCTCTGCCCCTCCCTCGGCTCTGCCCCTCCTCGCCGGATTGAAGGTAGGAGGCGGAGCGGGAGGAAAAGAGGCGCCCTCACGCCGCGCGTCCTGCGCGCCGCCCACCCCTTTTCGCGGGGCTGGCGCGACTCCTCTCTGCCTCCTCCCTGGCATGGCGTGGCGTCGCCAGGCAGGGAGGAAGGAGCGGCTGCGCCGCCGCCCCTCCTCCCCCTTGCGTGGCGTGACGACGCAAGGGGAGCGGCAGCGGCAGGACTTCTCTCCGCCTCCTTCTCCCTGCCTGGCGACGCCAAGCCAGAGAGGCGCAGAGAAGCCGCACTGCCGCCGCTCCTCCCTTGCGTCGCCACGCCACGCAAGGGAGGAGGGCGACTACAGCCGCCTCCTCCTCCCTGCCTGGCGACGTCACGCCATGCCAGGGAGGAGGCAGAGGGGAGTCCCGCCGCCGCCCCTCCTCCCTTGTGTGTCGCACCAGCCCCGCCAAAAGGGTTGGGCGGCGCACCGACGCCGGCGCAGCGGGGGCGCCTCTTTCTCCTCCTCGCCCCACCCTCCTTCCTTCAATCCGGCGAGGAGGGGTGGAGCCGGGGGGCGGGGAGGGGCAGAGTAAGGAGCGGAGCCGATCCTCCCTCCCTCCCTCCTAAAGCAGACGGGGAGCAGAACAAAGGGAGGGGGCGGCCGCGCATGCGCCCTTTTGGTAATTTTTTGGGGGGATTTTTTAAAATTTGGGGGTCCGGATCCGCTGCCCCCCCAAACGTGCCGCTCGAGGCCATGGCCTCGGGTGGCCTTATGGGTAATCCGGGCCTGAGTATCACCACTTGTTAGTTCTTTTAATTAAAATAAATATCAGCAAACCACCAGAAGTGACTTGCTGTTTCTCAAGACACGAAAAAAAGCAAATATTGATCCAGCCTCCTAGGCACACTGAAAATTTTACACATAATCTTGCATTGGTGAGAAAAGGAAAAAAAACCCAGGAAAATATTGTTGAAGGCTTTCACGGCCGGAATCACTGGAGTGTTGTGTGGTTTCCGGGGCTGTACGGCCGTGTTCTAGCAGCACTTTTCTCCTGATATTCCAGAAGGTGCCAACCACAGATGCAGGAGGAAATGCTGCTAGAACATGGTCATACAACCCAGAAACCACACCACACCTCAAAAGGAAAATATTCTAAAATGGTGGTTTAATGCTTGATCCTGAACTATGCCCTATTTGCCCTTTACCTGGTTGAAAAGTGGGTGAATTCCCTTTCCAGAAAACCTCCCAAAGCCACTAGTTCTCTTTTAGATGGTTTATCTACTGCTACTAGTCCTTAATCCAGGGATCAGGAACCTGCGGCTCGGGAGCCAGAAGTGGCTCTTTTCATGATTGCATCTGGCTCTCCAGAGCAGCCCGGGTCTCGGTTTCCCAGCATGCCGCGGGGAGGAGTGACACATTCTCCATTCTCTTCCTTCCTTCCTTCCTTCCTTCCTTCCTTCCTTCCTTCCTTCCTTCCTTCCTTCCTTCCTTCCTTCCTTCCTCCCCTTCCCCCTTTCCTTCTCCTTCTCTCCTTCCTTTTCCCTCCCTCTCTCCCCTTCCTTCTTTCCTCCATTCTCCTTCTTTCCTCTTCCTTCCTTTCTCCCCTTCACCCTTTCCTTCTCTCCTTCCTTTTCCCTCCCTCTCTCCCCTTCCTTCTTTCCTCCATTCTCCTTCTTCTTTCCTCTTCCTTCCTTTCTCCCCTTCACCCTTTCCTTCTCTCCTTCCTTTTCCCTCCCTCTCTCCCCTTCCTTCTTTCTTCCATTCTGCCTCTTCCTTCCTTCATCTTTGTTCCTTTCTTCCTCCCCTTCACTCTTTCCTTCTCATTCTCTCCTTCCTTTTCCCTCCCTCTCTCTCCTTCCTTCTTTCCTCCATTCTCCCTCTTCCTTCATCCATCTTCGTTCCTTTCTTTCTCCCCTTCACCCTTTCCTTCTCTCCTTCCTTTTCCCTCCCTCTCTCCTCTTCCTTCTTTCCTCCATTCTCCCTCTTCCTCCCTTCATCTTCCTTCCTTTCTTTCTCCCCTTCACCCTTTCCTTCTCTCCTTCCTTTTCTCTCCCTCTCTCCCCTTCTTTCCTCCATTCTCCCTCCCTTTTCCTTGCTTCCTTCCTCTTCTATTCTTTTCCCCCAAGTTCTCATTTCCTTCTCCTTCCTTTCTTTTCACTTCCCTCTCTCTCCCCTTCTTTCTTTTCTTCTTTTCCCTTCATTATTTTACTTTTTCCTCACTCCCTTTCCTTTCTTTTTCCCACCCTTTCCTTTCCCTCCTTTCCATTTCCTTCTTTCTTTTCCCCTCCTTGTCTCTCTCCTGCTTTTCTTTTCTTCCTTTTCCATAGTTCGTTCTTCTTTTCTTTCTCCCTCTCCCTCTCCTTCCTTTATTTCCTCTGTCTGTCTGTCTGTCTTTCTTTCCTCCTTCCTTCCTTCCTTCCTTCCTTCCTTCCTTCCTTCCTTCCTTCCTTCCTTCCTTCCTTCCTTCTTCTCTTCCTTCCCAGAGTCCTGAGCGTGCCTTTTGCAGAGCCAGGTCTGAAGTGTCCCGTCATTCTGCCGGGGGAATCTTTTTTTCATAGTATGTACATACAGGTCCTTCTCAAAAAAATTAGCATATAGTGCTAAAGTTCATTGTTTTCCATAATGTAATGATACAAATTAAACTTTCATATATTGCACTCCAACTGAAATATTTCAGGTCTTTTTTTGTTTTGTACTGATGATTTTGGCATACAGCTCCTGAAAACCCAAAAATACTGTCTCAAAAATTAGCATATTTGGTCAGATGGAATGTGCTAATTTTTTTGAGATATGTATGCCAAAATCATCAGTATTAAAGCGGAAAAAAGACCTGAAATATTTCAGTTGGTGTGCAATGAATCGAAAATATATGAAAGTTTAATTTTTATCATTACATTATGGAAAAACAATGAACTTTAGCACTAAATGCTAATTTTTTGAGAAGGACCTGTATATACTCACATTTAGTTGCATTCAGTCTTTATATATATATATATATATATATATATATATATATATATATATATATATATATATATAATATGTCTCTCACTCCCTTCTTCCCAGCCTCGCTTCTTCCGCCATTTTGATCCGAGGAGGCAGCATGAGGGTGTTCAGGAGGGGAGGGGGGAGGGAGAAAGACGTGACCCGTGCGGGCGCTACTGCGCAGATTCGTCCCACGTCTTCCTCCCTCTCCCCTCCTAAGCAAAGCGCGGACGTAGTCAGCGAGTTGAATGGCTAGGCCAAACATCTAGGAAATCTCTCCTCGAGTGCGGAGTGCCCCAAAGTGCCATATTATCACCAACGTTGTTTAACATCTATGTTCGGCCGTTGGCTGGTATAGCCCGGATCTTCGGCCTAGGGTGCTACCAATATGCCGATGACACCCAGCTCCTACTGAAACTGGAGCCTGGCACAACCGGTGCCCGAAAACTTCACTCGAGGCCTAGAAGCAGTGACAAAATGGCTCCGCGCCCACAAACTTAAAATAAATCCATCAAAGACGGAGATCTTATGGCCGGGCCGCCCAGAACCACCTTTCTCGCTGCCCCCCTTTGAAGGGGAACCGCTGATTCCGTCCCCCTCAGTAAAAAGCCTTGGTGTTATCCTGGACTCCAAATTGTCGATGGAGGCCCAGGTTGCCTCCACGAGCAAAAGGGCTTCTTCCACCTGCGCCAAGCGAGACAATTGGCGCCCTATCTTCCGACGGAGCGCTAGCTACAGTAATCCATGCCACGGTTACATCAAGGCTGAATTACTGTAACGCTTTGTATGTAGGTCTACCCGGTCACTAACCCGCAGGCCCCAGATTGTGTAGAAACGCGGCCGCAAGGCTTCTCACAGGAACATCGATGAGATGCCACATTACACCATCTCTGCAGCGCCTGCACTGGCTGCCCGTTGAGTATAGAGCCTTACACAAGACCTTGACCTTGGCTTTCAAAGCCCTACGGGGCCGGGGCCGGGGCCCAACATACCTAAAAGACCGCTTGTTGATGCCTGCTTACTCAAGGACCCCGCGGCCAGCAAACAAGAACCTTCTTCACGTACCAGGCTTGAAAGAGGCCCACTTGGAGACCACGAGACGGAGATCGTTCTCCGTTGTGGCCCCCGTTCTTTGGAACTCGATGCCACCGGACCAGAGAGCCTCCCTCGACCTGCCCCAGTTCCTGACCGCTCTGAAGACCTGGCTATTTAGGAAAGCCCATGGTTAATGCAGAACCAGGAACTCAAATACCGAGCCTGGTCCCTTGCATTTAACCACTGAATATTTTAATCTAGTTTTAAATACTCTATTTTAATTGTGGAATTTGTTGTGTGTAAGTCGCCTGGAGCACTAACGTGGAGGGCGACTCAGAAATAATAAAGTCAGTCAGTCAGTCAGTCAAATATTTTGCTTGCATGGCTCTCTGAGTCAAAAAGGTTTCTGACCCCTGCCTTAATCCCTTCTTCTGATCTAACATTTTCGCTTATCCAATGTTCTGCCGGCTCGTTTATGTTGGATAAGCAAGACTACTTGAATTTTCTGTTTTGTTTTGGGAGTTTTCTACAGGATGGGAGCATTTTGGCATTCTGCATGGCATTTGGGGAATGTTGGGGCATCCACAACCTACCGAAACTGCCCTCTTCATATATCTATATATATATATATATATATATATATATATATATATATATATACATACATACACCCACCCATCATATACTTCCGAGCTATTTGCCATTCCAACATACTAGTATGATAGTTTCCTCTTTGCCATTCCTGGTGCTGCTTTTTTGTAGAAGGAGAGAGTCTGAATTGTTGTTGTGAATTGACCAAGTCGCCTTTGTTGTTGTTGTTATTATTATGACTAAAGTATATCAAAGAAGTTATTTCAGAAAAGGGCAGCGTCATAGGGTAAATACAAACCCTCTGGCTTCCCCAAATGAACTTGTCCAATTTTCTTTCTCATATTGAAAAAGAACAACGAGGTGTTTTTTGCGAGTGAGCAAGTTTTGAAAAACCAACCAGGTTTAATAGCGGTGAGTTTCAAATGCGCCGACTGCTCCCAGGCAAGTTCCCCCTTGGAAAGAATTAATTGCCTGCCAAATGATGTCTCTGTTGATTGCAAGTGATTCATAAACGTCCCTTGAGAAATTACGGACGTTTTGACTCTGGTCTGAATGAGGCCGTCTTCTCGAATCTATTTTCTGTTTAGACTGAACCAAACTTGGCTGTGCAAATTGTATAATAAACATTTAAAAACATGATCCTTTATTCTTGCGCATTTTGATACAAAAGCCAACCAAAGAGATTGCATTTTCATCTGTTTCAACTATTAATGTGCTTCTGAGCGCACCTCTTTGAAGAAGAGGAATCTAAAATGTATTGCTTTCACTGAATAAATTTACGCGTGACCTTGTTGTCAGCATGCAAACGGTGCCTCGCCATCGCATATTCATTGATATTTCAGTGAAATGTGTTGTTTTCATCACAATCACTCAGGAAGCTGAATATTTCACTTTTAAATGACTGAGTCTAGCTGTCTGGAAAAAAAAAGTTGAATAATTGGCCACCAAAATAAAAAAAATAAATACTGAAAAAATTGGTACCTCTTTAAGTCCTTATTACCAGCAGTACAGATAGTGTCTGTTTTGAACATGTACCGTATTTTTCGCACCATAAGGCGCACCTGCTGATAAGGCGCACCTAGATTTTCGAGTAGGAAAATTGGGGAAAAAAAGGGGGCTGGCTACACTAATATGGAGGGAGACACTAACATGGAGGGGGAGGCGCTGGAGCAGAGGGGGCCAGCGATGTACTCACGCTATATTCGCGCCCCCGGCTCAGCGCATGCCCAGACTCTCGCTGCCGTGTCGCCGCAGCCAGCCGGCAGCGCGGAGGAACGGGGGCAGAAGAAGGGACTCGTGGGGCGGGCTCGCCGCTCACGGACCCGAGGAAGAGGGGGAGGCCACGAGGGCGGCCCCCACGGCGACGCAGCGGCAGCCGTAGCAGCAGCCGCAGCAGCAGCGGAAGGGCCCGAAGCCAGAGGCGCATCTTCGTGACGTCATGAAGATGCGCCTCTGCCGAGGAAGGAAGGGGAGCGGCGCGCGGCTGTAAGGAGGCCCGAAGAGAGGCCACAGGGAGGGAGGGAAGGAGGAAGAGTTCCCTCCCGCCCGGCCTCTTTTCCGGGGCGTTCTTACAGCGCGCCGCTCCCCTTCCTCCTCGGCAGAGGCGCGCCAGTGACGTCACGAAGATGCGCCTCTGAGGAAGGCCTCGCCGGCTGTGCGCTGTAAGAATGCTGTAAGCGCGCGTCCGGCGAGGCCTTTCTCGGAAGAGGCGCATCTTCGTGACGACACGAAGATGCGCCGCTGGCTTCGGGCCCTTCCGCTGCTGATGCTGCGGCTGCTGCCACGGCTGCCGCTGCGCCGCCCTCGTGGCCTCCCCCTCCTCCTCGGGTCCGTGAGCGGCGAGCCCGCCCCACTAGTCCCCTCTTCCGCCCCGTTCCTCCGCGCCGCCGGGCTGGCTGCGGCGACACGGCGACGAGTCTGGGCATGCGCGGGAGCCGCCGGGAGCCGCCGGGGAATATAGCGTGAGTACATCGCCGCCCCCTCTGCTCCAGCGCCTCCCCCCTCCCCTGCATCTTCGCTCCATAAGACGCAGCTGATTTTTCTTCCTACTTTGGGAGGAAAAAACCTGCGTCTTATGGTGCGAAAAATACGGTAAATAGTCCTGCACACAGTTTGCATCAGTGACATGTGCTATTAAAGCAAACATGATGGTTTTTAAAGGTGGCTTCCACCACTCATTCACTGTATTATTTATTGAATGGTTTGATACACTTTTTTATTTTAAAAAAGAATGGTATAAACAGAAAATATTTTCAAAATCTTGGGATGGATTCTTGGTGACATACTTTCTGGGGTGTTATATCTTTTTTTTTGTTCTGTCATTCCTTCCATATATTATAGAATAACCACTTGATTTACTTAACTACTTTGGCTAATTCTTTTCCTTTCAATATGTGCTTGTGTTTTATAGCTTATCCACCCTGAGTCCCCTTGGGAAGATTATTATGATTATTATGATTATTATGAGTATTATTATTATTATATTCAAAGATTAACACATTCCTATGGTGCATTTTATTTTATTTTTAATGTTGAAATAACAGGACTGGATAATAATAGGGTAATAGTTATCTAGGGCTGCCCAGGAAGTCAATCGCGATCGACCAGTCGATCCCTGGACCGAAGGAGGTTGATCCCAGCCAGATCGCTTCTCAGAGGGGGGCGGAGCCAGGCCCCGCCCCCTTCCCCGGCACTCCCAGCAGCTGCTCCAGGTTTGAGGAGGGCAGGGCCAAGCCAGCCTTGTGCTAGCTATGCCACCATTGGCTTGGCATTGCCATCCTCAAGCCTGGAGAAGCTTCTCCAAAGCCAGAGGGAGGGGCGAGCTTGGCGTGGCCTGGCTCCGCCCCTGTGGCTTCCGCTCTACCAGAAGCTTCTCAGGCTTGAGGATGGCAATGCCAAGCCAGCCTTGTGCTAGCAATGCCACCACTGGCTTGGCATTGCCATCCTCAAGCCTGGAGAAGCTACTGGGAGCTACAAAGCCAGAGGGAGGGGGAGGGAGCTTGGCGTGGCCTGGCTCTGCCCCTGTGGCTTGAGGACCGCTCTACCAGAAGCTTCTCCAGGCTTGAGGATGGCAATGCCAAGCCAGCCTTGTGCTAGCTATGCCACCATTGGCTTGGCATTGCCATCCTCAAGCCTGGAGAAGCTACTGGGAGCTACAAAGCCAGAGGGGAGGGGGCGGAGCTTGGCGTGGCCTGGCTCCGCCCCCTGTGGCTTTCGCTCTACCAGAAGCTTCTCCAGGCTTGAGGATGGCAATGCCAAGCCAGCCTTGTGCTAGCTATGCCACCATTGGCTTGGCATTGCCATCCTCAAGCCTGGAGAAGCTGCTGGGAGCTACAAAGCCAGAGGGGAGGGGGTGGAGCTTGGCGTGGCCTGGCTCCTCCCCTGTGGCTTCCGCTCTACCAGAAGCTTCTCCAGGCTTGAGGATGGCAGTGCCAAGCCAGCCTTGTGCTAGCTATGTCACCACTGGCTTGACATTGCCATCCTCAAGCCTGGAGAAGCTGCTGGGAGCTCCCCCTGTGGCTTCCGCTCTACCTGCAGCTTCTCCAGGCTTGAGGGTGGCAGTGCCAAGCCAGCCTTGTGCTAGCTATGTCACCACTGGCTTGACATTGCCATCCTCAAGCCTGGAGAAGCTGCTGGGAGCTACAAAGCCAGAGGGGAGGGGACGGAGCTTGGCGCAGCCTGGCTCCACCCCCTGTGGCTTCCGCTCTGCCTGCAGCTTCTCCAGGCTTGAGGATGGCAGTGCCAAGCCAGCCTTGTGCTAGCTATGTCACCACTGGCTTGACATTGCCATCCTCAAGCCTGGAGAAGCTGCTGGGAGCTACAAAGCCAGAGGGGAGGGGGCAGAGCTTGGCGCAGCCTGGCTCCACCCCCCTGTGGCTTCCGCTCTACCTGCAGCTTCTCCAGGCTTGAGGATGGCAGTGCCAAGCCAGCCTTGTGCTAGCTATGTCACCACTGGCCTGGCATTGCCATCCTCAAGCCTGGAGAAGCTGCTGGGAGCTCAAAGCCAGATGGGAGGGGTGGAGCTTGGCACAGCCTGGCTCCACCCCCCTGTGGCTTCCGCTCTGCCTGCAGCTTCTCCAGGCTTGAGGGTGGCAGTGCCAAGCCAGCCTTGTGCTAGCTATGTCACCAGTGGCTTGACATTGCCATCCTCAAGCCTGAGAAGCTGCTGGGAGCTACAAAGCCAGAGGGGGGGGTGGAGCTTGGCGCAGCCTGGCTCCACCCCCTGTGGCTTCCGCTCTACCTGCAGCTTCTCCAGGCTTGAGGATGGCAGTGCCAAGCCAGCCTTGTGCTAGCTATGCCACCACTGGCTTGACATTGCCATCCTCAAGCCTGGAGAAGCTGCTGGGAGCTCCAAAGCCAAAGGGGAGGGGGAGGGGCTTGGCGGGGTCTGGCTCCGCCCCCCTCTGGCCAAGCCCCGCCCCTCCCCTCTCCAGCCTTGAGGAGGTAGGTAGATCTTTCTGACTTGGTTTTAATATAAGTAGCTCGCATGCTGAAAAAGTGTGGGCACCCCTGGCATAGTCTATAGGGAACTCAGCTATTTTGTTCTCCCCATTCAAGCACTGTAGGTAGCACAACAGCCCCGGGAGAATCACAACAACATACAATAGGACTGAAACAAAACTGGGACTAAACTGCTTCTATTGCAGTACAATAGTATGATGTGATAAGGTCAATCAGCCCAATGAGTCTGCCTGCGGATACTTTCTGTAGATTGGGCTAAATTATGCACACACAATTCCCTGTAAACGAATATATGAAAAAGTTTGTCTAGTCTTATAAATATTTCATATTATGAAATGTGTATGCTAAAGAGGCAGAAACTGGAAGCCCAACGGCCAAATTTGTTCCTGTGAGAGTACCAGCAGCCCCCACTTTCAGCTGCTAACCAGAAAGATACGAGATACTGGAGATACTAGAAAGATTTTAGCAACACGCTTTGACTTTTCTGAAAATCAGTTGTTGAATTGTAGAAGAAGATGGAGGTATAACCCTTCCCTTCTCATCTTCAAGCTGTTCTCATTACCACCGTCCCTTGCTAATTTAACCATTACAAAAGGACCTTGTTACAAAGTCTTATGCTGGTGATAATGTACTTCCTAATAAGTACAGTCTTAGAAACTGCAAAACTCAATGATTGTAGTTAATTTTTAATTTTTCCGAAAGCAGACTTCTTCTCTTTTTTTTTAGCTTTCAAGTCATGGACTGTTGAATTACCGTATTTTTTGCACCATAAGACACAGTTTTTTTTCTCCCAAAGTAGGAAGAAAAATGAGCCGCGTCTTATGGAGCGAAGATGCAGGCAGGGAGGGGGGGGGGAGGCGCTGGAGCAGAGAGGGGGCGGCGATATTCCGGTACTCACCAAAATATTTTGACGCGACGCCGCTTGGCCCCCCCTCCTGCTCCTTCTTTCCCCCCGCCCTTTGTTCGATCAAACAAAGGCGGAGGGAAAGGAAAAGGAGCAAGGGGCGGGCGAGCGGCGTCACGTCAGAGGGCTCTGACAGACGCCGTTGTCCCCCCTCCTGCTCCTTCTTTCCCCCGCCCTTGTTCGATCGAACAAAGGGCGGGGGAAAGGAAAAGGAGCAAGAGGGGGAGCCAAGCGGCGTCGCGTCAATTTTTTTTCTATTTCCCCCCCCTAAAAATCTAGGTGCGTCTTATCAGCAGGTGCGTCTTATGGAGCGAAAAATACGGTATATCCCAATATTTCTTACTTTATAATTTTTTCCATTGCTGCAAAAAAAAAAGTTAGCAAGCTTTTATCAACAGCAGTTTGTTTAGAGTGTTAATTGTGTATTTTTTGTGTCTCTCACCTTCCTCCTTTACCAGCATTCATACTTCATTACTCCTGATTTAACTGGACTTCCATCGGTACCTGAAAGTGTAAGTTTTTGAAGTATTTGTGATATTTCTGTGGGATCACCTAGCAAATATTCACAGATTTAACCTTAGAGTTAACTTGCAAGTTTACATGTTTATGTGTGTTCTCCCTCATAAACATTTTAACATTTTATATTTGTACATCTAGCCCGCCTTGTCATTTGTGATTTTAGAAATCTATTTGTATATTGTTCTTTTATTTATATATATATATGCATTTTCATTGTGTTTATTGTTGATTTTTTCATTTTTGTTTTATTGTAATTTGTTGTTTGGGTTTGGCCTCATGTGAGCCGCCCCGAGTCTCCATTGGAGAGATGGTGGCTGGGTATAAATAAAGATTATTATTATTATTATCAACCGTCTTTATGGTTGTATCCTCTGAGCCAGTGGTTCCCAACCTTTTTTGATCCACGGCACACTTTTAACATGAAAAAAATCCAGGGGCACACCACCAACCAAAATGACACAAAATGAGACACTAACACAGTAAAGAATGGCTGGGGATGGTGGCCTGCTGGGAGCAGCTGCTGGGAGTGCCGAAGCCAGGGGAGGGGGAGGGGCCAGGCCGCGCCATGCCCCGCTCCCTCCCCCCGGCTTCAGCTCTCCCTCAGCTTCTCCAGCCTTGAGGGGGCAGTGCCAAGCCAGCGGTGGCGGAGTCAGCACAATGCTGGCTTGGCACTGTCCCCTCAAGGCTGGAGCAGCTGCTGCGAGTGCCGAAGCCGGGGGAGGGAGCCATGCCCCCATCCCCTCCCCCTCCCCTGGCTTCAGCTCTCCCAGCAGCTGCTCCAGCCTTGAGGGGATAGTGCCAAGCCAGCGGTGGCAGAGCCAGCACAATGCTGGCTTGGCACTGTTCCCTCAAGGCTGGAGCAGCTGTTGGGTGTGCTGAAGCCGGGGGAAGGGGGCAGAGCCAGGCTGTGCCATGCCCCGCCCCCTCCCCCGGCTTCAGCTCTCCCACAGAGGAGGAGCATGAGTGGTGGACGGGCTTCAGTGGGCGGGGCTCCTTCTCCGCGCGGCTTCAGTGAGCGGGGGGTGGGAGTCATGGCGGATTGGAGGCTGGCTGGGGAAACGGCCAAAGGAGGCGGCGCCCCAGCCCCTTCTTCTTTTTCTTCGCCGCCGCCAGGACCTTCCTCCTCCTCCCTCAAGCAGCAGGAGTTCGGCAGGAGGAGAGGGGAAGGAAGTGGGGGGCAGAGAGCTTTTCTTGTGGCACAGCAGGAGGTCCGTCACGGCACACTAGTGTGCCGCGTCACAGTGGTTGGGAAACACTGCTCTGAGCTACATATCCCATCACAATAGTCTTGTGCAGATTTTTGACTTCCATGAAGATGGGGAATTTTGCAAACAATAGTGTATATTGCAATTAAACTTTAAGTAAACCTTTGTTCACAATGACTAACAAGAGCAATGGGACAAATGTGCATGTGTATATTTTAACAATTGTATAAAGAAAAATGTGTGGGAGAACAACTTTACCCATTACCACATATATAAAACCTGATTACAGATGATCCTCCACTTTTGTTATTCATGGGTTTGAAAAGCCACTGCCTCTAGAAGTTGGCACTATCATGGCATCCCCATCTCTATCACACAGAGGGCAATATATCAGATATCAAAATAATATTATTATTATAGACAAAAAGGGACTAAACCAGTTTCCACAACAGAACCACAATGCATATCACAGAGCCGTATTATACGGGTATAGTCTCACATGGCCAATATCGGCATCATCAGTTCATCAGTCGGAAAATCCAAATTGTAGTCCATACAGTCCGTGGTCATGTGAATAAGAGTGCAAAAGGTTCTGTTTCCATGAAGGTGCGGCGTCCAATACATTTGCCAATACACGATAGGACATGAACCACCTTTTGGTCACCTCGCACCTCCGGTGGGGTTAAGCACTTGTAGATCGTCATATCGATAAGGACAAACGGCAAATTTGCTTATCGCTGGCCTTGATAAAGCTCCGTCTGGGAGCGAAATGCTAGTCAAGCGGCCCGACATCTCAGCCATTACTGGCTCGTTGGCCCCAGGCTTATGCTTATCTTTTGAGGAGTAAACAACACCTCCTTCATGTCCTATCGTGTATTGGCAAATGCCTAATTGACAGTGGGGACGCCGCACCTTCACAGAAACAGAACCTTTTGCACTCTTATTCACATGACCACGGACTGTATGAACTACAATTCGGATTTTCCCAATTATGAACTGATGACGCCGATATTGGCCATGTCAGACTATATCCGTATAATACGGCTCTGTGATATGCATTGTGGTTCTGTTGTGGAAACTGGTTTAGTCCCTTTTTGTCTTGAATAATAATAGTATTTTGATATCTGATATATTGCCTCTGTGTAATAGTGTAACGACAGCACCAGATCAGCAGGGGCGCACCGCCGCCATCTGGAAACTCCGCCTCTACGCCGTCTGGAAACTCCGTCTCCGCGCTTGCTGTCTTTCCAGCAGGTGCAGAGATGGAATTACCAGCCGGCGCGAAGGCAGAGTTTCCTGCATGTGTGGAGGCTCTGCATGCTGGAAACTCCACCTTCCGCGCTGGCTGGTAACTCCGCCTTCGCGCCTGCTCCAGCAGCGAAGGCGGAGTTTCCAGCATGCAGAGCCTCCACAGGGATTGGTTTGTTTGTTTTTTTGGGGGGGGGGGCGTTGTAACGAAGTATCTCAAACGCCGCCGAAGGCTAGCGTCGATCTTCGTTTATTCGCACACCAAACTGAGTGAACCGTGTAGTACTGTGGCAGGGCAGGCTATCCTTCAATCCCACCGCTGCCACCAAATGTAACGATGTTCCAAGCCTAGTACTGGAAGCACTGTGGACGACTGACCACTGCCACCAATACTCAATGTTTTCCTTGTTTATTATTAACTTTAATTTGCTACCACCATTTGTCAATGCTTGACCACTAGATGTGAGGGTCTTTGTGAACAAACGACTTCCACAGATGTTCTTGTTGAAAGTGTTTAACAGTTTATTTTACACAAATGGGCTCAACGCTTAGGTGATTTCAAAATTACTCCAAAGAGGTACAAACTTGCAACTTTAAACAATATAACACTGGGGTTTTCCCCCTGATACAGTTACACACAAGTAACTACTTAATACTGGGTTACTCTCAACCCTGGGACTAAACTCTGTCCCACACACCTGGGTTTCCTTAAACCCACACACAGAACTGAACTGCACACTGCAGCTCCTATAGACAGCTTGCTGCTCCAGCAACTGTCAATCCCTAACTCTCTCTGCTCACAGCAGCTGGCCAACTGACATTCTCCAACTGTCAGATTCAAACCTGAACATTCTAAAGCCAGAGTGGCCTCTGTTGTCATGGCAACAGCCTCTGCTTACAGCTTGCTGCTGCGAACATTCCACGGCTCACTCTCTGCAGCTTTTAAAGAATGTTCCTTCTAAATACATAAACAAACATGTGATTAACATATATATATAACCACCTCATCACAGGCGCCAAAATAATTTTCGCCTACCACTTAAAATTACTTTGGGCCGCCTCTACTTAGTATCTCCCCCTTTTGGCCCGAGTGAAAGGAGAACTCATGCCAACTTCTGCAGGGTATGTGAAGTGATGTGTGGGAATGGCTCCTCCTCCATCCCTGCGAGACCACAGCAGCGGCACCCCCATTCTACCCTCCCCACCAGAGATATTCATGTTTTCCCCATTTCAATGGTGGAGCTAAGCCCCAGTTATTGTTTCATTTTCCAAATGATAATGATACCACAAATTCCAGTCAAAGATGCTTTTTGTGTAAACCTATTTTGCTAACAAAATCAATTTTGCCTTCTTTCATCTCAAGAGAAAAAGGTAGTTATAAGCTTGTGCGCCACTCAATTACCACTATTAATGTGCTAACAGACCTTATTCTTTATTAAACAGAGAAACCTGACTGAATATTTTGTTGCTGTGGATGTGAACAATATGCTGCAACTTTATGCCAGCATGTTACACGAGAGGCGCATCATTATTACCTCCAGCAAACTAAGCACTGTGAGTACTTCACACATCTCCTTTCAAGTAGAATATATTGAGCATTGCACAAAAAGGGCCTGCAGACCTCTGCAGATTTAAATATGCTCTGTATGTACTTATGAGACAATATCTACATACTTTTTTTTTAAAGGTACGGTTTTAATCTGACTCTTGAAGCACAAAAGTCTGATTTATAGAAGGCCTACTCGGATACATTAAGTCGGGTTAATTATTTTTTTTTTCACGGGGATGAGAGTTCTCTAAGTCTCTAGAGTTCGCTTCAGTACCTTCCACCCTATAAAGAATTCTTAAGGGCTATTATAAGATCTTTATTATTCACTTGTGGCTTATTCCATTGGAGGTACTTGAAAGAAATCAAGGGGCTTTTATAATAGCTGCTATCCTAAACCTGGTAATAGCTGAATTCATCTTGGTTGCGGAGTAGTGCTTTGGGAGCGCACACTGTAATAGCTCTGGTTTTGGAGCAGCTCTTCAGGCTGATAATAACTTACTATTCCAAATAGCCCTTTTTATTACACGTTTTATGCTTCTGCGTATACCGAAATGGCTTTCTTATGTCATTGCAGATGGTGCTGAGATAAAGAGTGCTGCGTTTAGTTGCTATAGCCATGCTTACATCTTTCGATAGTTCTTTCTGTTTTAGATTTTCCCATGTGGTGTCATTTAGAAGTCTAAATCCATCTCAGTTAAGTTCCAAGTAACATTGCTTTCAAGGCAAAAGGCATAATTGTATGTGCATAGTGTTGCCTGTTTAGATTTAAGGACATTCATATATTACTGAAGGCTTCCTCAAATCATTTAATTGATGATTGTATCTGATTGTATCCTCCCTCCTCCTTCCCGGCGCCGCGCGACGATTGTGGGACACCGGCGCCAGGAAGGGCGGGAGGACCGAGGGGGCAGGCCTTCCAGGAAGCAGCCTGGATGGCTCCACGGGGGAAGCGAGCCCCTGGTTCTTGCTTCCCCGCGAGCCATCCAGGCCTCTGCGGGAGTTTTAAGCCCGGCTCTCGCGTCCCTCTGACTAGAGGGACGTGAGAGCCGGGCGAAAACTGTCCCGCAGGCCTCGATGGCTCACGGGGGAAGCAAGAACCGGGTGCTCGCTTCCCCTGCGAGCCATCCAGGCTGCCATGATGCCTTGGAAGGGAGGAGGGGGTCCCCCGCGGCGCCTCCCTCTCTCCCAATGCGTCACGGCAGCCGCAGAAGCCGGCGCAATCGCCGGTTTCCGCGGCTGCTGTGATGCCCCCACCAGTCCTCCCTCTCTCTCCAAAGCGTCAGAACAGCTGTTCTGACGCTTGGGAGAGGGGAGCCGCCGGCTAGGCGTGGCCGGGGCATGGCCGGGTGGCCCCCCAGGTGATTGTATCTGATTTTAATTATGATGTTTTATTATGTTGTGCATATGATGTGATTTTATTGTAACGTTTGAAATAGCCTCTAAACGGGGCTCAGTGTAAGCCGCCCTGAGTCCCCCTTTGGGGGTTGAGAAGGACGGGATAAATATGCGATAAATAAATAAATAATTTGCTTAACACACTGTTACCCAACCTTTTTTGAGCCGCGGCACACTTTTTACATTTGCAAAGTCCTGGGGCACCACCAGCCAAAAATGACACAAAATGACACTCTAACGCAGTCATACATATAGTTAATATGTTTTTAAATGTATTTATACACTCAGTGTGAAACCTGGACCTCTTTCGATGAACAAACATCCCTGGCAGGAATGGCAGAAAGACACAAACTTCCCACACCGAACTCCCATAACCAAGAGAAAATACTATAAGAGTTTGGTGGGCATTGACCTTGAGGGGCTACCATTTGGCAGGAGGGGGAAGAAAGGCCGCAAAGGGGAAGGGGGAGGAAGAGGTCTCTGTCGAAGGCAGAACGCCCTCCTGCGGGTTGTTGTTCGTTTGGCTGAGTTCGCCGATGGGATGGCCAACAGGTTAGTATTTTCGGATCGGAGTGATCTCGAAGGGCAATAAAAGGAAAGACGGTCCCTCAGATACGCTGGCCCTAGGCCATGCAAGGCCTTAAAGGTAAGCACCAACACTTTGAAGGTGATCCGGTGCTCAATTGGAAGTCAGTGCAGATCTCGCAAGATGGGTGTTATATGGCAACCTGCTGGAGAGCCAGACAGGAGCCAGGCGGCAGAGTTCTGCACCAGCTTGAGCTTCTGGATCACTGACAAAGGAAGGCCAACGCAGAGTGCGTTACAGTAATCCAGCCTCGAGATGACCGTGGCTTGGATCACCGTGGCCAGGTCATTCCGGGATAGGTAGGGGGCCAGCCGCCTCGCCTGTCTGAGATGGAAGAAAGCAGATTTACTGACCATGGAGACCTGGGTCTCCATGGTCAGTTAGGAGTCCAAATGAACTCCCAGGCTCTTTACAGAAGACGATGGGCATAGCGCCACACCGTCCTGGGTTGGAAGCTGGACATCCCCACCACCCGGGTGACCTAGCCACAAGATCTCCGTCTTCGCTGGATTCACCCTCAACCTAGTGGCTCGCAGCCATCCAGTAACTGCCTCAAGGCAATGTTGGAAATTATCGGGGGCGGAACCCGGCCTGCCCTCCATCCTCAGAATGAGATGAGTGTCATCAGGGTACTGATGGCACTCAAGCCCAAAACTCTGCACCAGCTGTGCAAGCGGCTGCATGTAGATGTTAAATAACAGAAGGGAGAGAATGGCCCCCTGGGGGACTCCGCAAACTAATGGGGAGCTCTCGGAGACCACCTCGCCCCTCCTCACTCGCTGAGACCGATGGCGGAGGAAGGAGGCCAGCCATTTCAAGGCTGTCCCCCTCACTCCAGCCATGGCCAGGCAGTGGATCAAAGATTGTGGTCGACCGTGTCAAACGCTGCCGTGAGGTCCAATAACACGAGCAGCGCAGACCCGCCTTGGTCAAGCTGGCAGCGGAGTTGATCTGTGATGGAGACCAGGACAGTCTCCGTCCCGTGCCCTGAACGGAAGCCGGACTGGAAGGGGTCTAGCCATGTTGCATCATCTAAGAAGGACCGCAACTGCTCCATTGCTGCCCTCTCAACTACCTTCCCCAGGTACGAAAGATTCGACACTGGTCGGTAGTTGGAGGGAATCGCAGGGTGTAATGACGGTTTTGTGATTCTGGATAGAAAACAAACAACAACATAACATAACATTGTTTGAGTCCACAGTGCTCTATGGGTGTAGGTGAACTGCAACTTCCAAACTCAAGGTCAATTCCCAAGCAAACCCTTTCAGTACTTTCTGTTGGTAATGAGAGTTCAATATGCCAAGTTTGGTTCAATTCCATTGTTGCAAGAGTTCAGGATGCTCTCTGATTGTGTGTTAACTATAAATTGAGCAAGACCTTCGTGTCTTTCTGCCATTCCTGCCAGGATATCTATGTTGTGTTCTTCGAAACAAGCCCAGGTTTCACACTGAGTGTATAAATACATTTAAAAACATATTAACTATATGTATTACTGTGTTAGAGTGTCGTTTTGTGTCATTTTGGTTGGTGGTGTGCCCCAGGATTTTGCAAATGTAAAAAAATGTGCCGCGGCTCAAAAAAGGTTGAAAAACACTGGGTTAGACAATGGTTAGGATAAATGAACATTTTAAAAATGGACTTGTTTCTAGATAAAATAAAAATAAGTGATAATGAGGACGTTGAGGAGGAGGAGTAGCACCTTTGCTTGTTGTGAATCAGGGGAAGACTACAAATGTACATCAAGCTTTCCGCTAAAGATTTTCTTTTCTCTTTTCTTGACACTATGTACATGCAGTTGCCAGATTAGGAACATGATAGGTTGTGTGTGTGTTTGTTCTTAAGTTGAATTTGTTGGAGATACATTTCTAAAGTATAATGGCATCCAATTTTTAAAAAGTTTTGAATCGCACACTGAAGGGTTAACAAATCTGTAACATTTGTTTTGATGTCAGTGCCCTTGTTCGGAAGATTTCGCCTCACTTTCTGTCCGTGGCACACTTGGATTTTGAAACTTTTGGGTTGTTTGAATCAAGAAAGTTTCAGTGGAGACCCCTTTTCCCATAATAGCACTTTAGCGGAGTGAATTTCCTTTCCTAGGGGTAGATATCCTCTCACTTACTACTTTCGTACCCTTGTTTGTAACTGTATCTCAGTCAGATGTTTATAATTCAGGGACCTCTTGTATTCGAAAACTATACTTAAAATGAGCAGTGGGAGGAAAAAAAAGAAAGAAATATGGCAGTACCTTTAAGACAGACTGCATTTTATTTTAGCAGAAGTTTTCATGCTATTTTTATTTATTTAAAAAAACCACTTCTTCAATGGTTTATCAACTTATTACCGGCGTCTGAGATGTATCTCCTTCCTACTACACTTTCAAAACACAGATCATTATTCTGTATGACAGTAATCTCACTTTTAGTTTGATGGCTCAGACATTTTCAAAGCCCTTCTGTGGATTGTACAGGAAAAGATACACATAAAGGAATGTGTCTAATCGTCAAAAGTGGCAAAAGCAGATTTGCATTTTTGCCTAACCTGTGCGCATGCTAGGACCGCAGTCATGTACAAGCTACTCTAAATCCATTTAAATTGCTGGCATGTGAGCCGTAACTTTGTTCAGTTTGGCTTTCTCAAAGTGTAATGTGAGCAATATCTCCTTTCTCTCTCAGTCCAGAGAGAAAAGTGAGGTACAAATGAATATGATAAAGAAACGAATTAAAAAGTGGAATGCCAACACTGAGGAAGTTCAGGTACTTACAACCCACTAGAACTTGAATTGCATATGGCTGCGTGCCAGTAGATTGAGGGTGAATCCAGCGAAGACGGAGATACTGTGGCTGGGTCGACCGGATTGGGGGGTGGTCCAGCTTCCCACCCTGGATGGAGAGTCACTTTGCCCGTCATCATCAGTAAAAAGCCTAGGGGTTGTTTTTGACCCTTTGCTGTCTAGGGAGGCCCAGGTCTCCACTGTCAGCATAACCGCCTTTTTCCACCTGCGACAGGCTAGGCGGCTCGCCCCCTACTTATCTAGAGACGACCTAGCCACAGTTATCCAAGCCACGGTCATCTCAAGGATAGACTACTGTAACGCCCTTTACATTGGCCTGCCCTTGTCTGTGATCCGGAAGCTTAAGCTCGTCCAGAACGCCACTGCTCAACTCCTCGCTGGAGTGCCGGCGAGGAGCCACATAACTCCCATCTTGCAGCAGCTTCATTGGCTCCCGGTCGAGCACCGGATCACTTTCAAGGTGATGGTGTTAACCTTCAAGGCCTTATATGGTCTGGGGCCGATGTATCTGAGGGACCGTCTCACCCCCATTTCAACCCCAGAGATCGCTCCGCTCTGAAGATCTGAATCTCCTCGAGGTGCCTGGTGTCAAGACCATCCATCTGGCCTCGACCCGGCGTAGGGCCTTCTCTGTGGTGGCTCCAACTATCTGGAATACTCTGCCGGCTGAAGTGCGTGCCCTGCAAGACCTCCTTGCCTTTCGCAGGGCCCGTAAAACCTCTCTCTTCAAACTGGCATTTAGTTGCTGATTTTTGTAATCCTGCAGAGTTAGTTTTAGTTTAAATTTAGAATAGTTTATCTGATGTTTTTATCTGTTTTATGCTTGTGATTGTGAGCCGCTCCGAGCCCTCGGGGAGTGGCGGTATACAAGAATGATTAATAAAAAAATAAATAAATATGTCCACAGTATGTATAGAGTGGGTTAAAGCTTAGTGTAGAGCTAGCACAAAGCATTGCAATTGGATTTCTAGAAGAACAAAGGCACTGCCTAACTTTTCATCTGGTTAGGCATCCTGAGGGTGCTGAGGATTTTTTAGTGGCACCTTCACTTGAAGCACTGGCTTTTAGGTTATCTGTTCTGAAGGATGATGAAGATTTTGCTTCAGGTGCCAGTGGCCAGGACCATATTTGTAGCCATGTCTTTCTTTCCTGACAACCTTCCAGGGATTAGCAGTTGATGCCTATGAACTGGTCTGTGGACCATCACTTTAAGTAGCATTCATTTAGGCCAGGGGTCGGGAACCTTTTGGACTCAAAGAACCATGAAAGCAAAATATTTGGAAATTTATTTCAGTGAAAGCCATAGAATATATATAATATATTTTAAGACTGAATTCAACTAAATGTGAGTATATTCGTACATACTATGAGAAAAGGATTCCCCCGACAGAATGACGGGACACTTCAGACCTGGCTCTGCAAAAGGCACGCTCAGGACTCTGGGAAGGAAGAGAAGATGGACGGAAGGAGGGAAGAAAGAAAGACAGAGGAAATAAAGCAGGGGGGAGAGAAAGAAAGAAAAGAAGAACGAACTATGGAAAAAGAAGAAAAGAAAAGCAGGAGAGAGACAAGGAGGGGAAAAGAAGGAAGGAAATGGGAAGGGAAGAAAGGAAAGGGTGGGGGAAAGAAAAGAAAGGGAGTGAGTAAAAAGTAAAATAATGAAGGGAAAAGAATAAAAGAAAGAAAGAGAGAGGGAAGTAAAAAGAAAGGAAGGAGAAGGAAAGAAAGACTTGGAGAAAAAGAATAGAAGAGGAAGGAAGGAAGAGTGAGGGAGAATGGAGGAAAGAAGGAAGGGGAGAGAGGGAGGGGAAAGGAAATGAGAGAAGGAAAGAATGGAAGAGGAAGGAAGGAAGAGGGAGGGAGGAAAGAAGGTAGGGAGAGAGGGAGGAAAAATAATGAAAGAAAAAGAGAGCAAAAAAGAGAAGAAGAGGCAAGAAGGAAGGAAGGAAGGAAGGGGGAGGAGGGTCTTGGTTTCGACGTCGGCGAGGCAGTCCCTATGGAAGGTATTAAAGAGGCTGACGATGAGGGCGATGAGCTGGGTATCTCCCGGGGCCAGCGATGCCAGGTCCGCTTCCACCGCTTCCCCCAAGGCCCATGGCGGAGGACAAAGAGGAAGATGAGGTGGCGCTGCCGGGCTTTGCCATCCCCGGCAACGATGGCGCAGGACCCCGAGAGCAGCGGGGGATGAGGAAGAGGCGGCGATGGTGGCACGGAAGTGGCAGTCGCGGCGCATTTGCGACACTCCTCCCCGCTGCATGCTGGGAAACCGAGGCCCAGGCTGCTCTGGAGAGCCAGATGCAAACATGAAAAGAACCACATCTGGCTCCTGAGCCGTGGGTTCCCTACCCCTGATTTAGGCAATCTCAATAGGTTGGTTTCAGATTGCATATCCATATAGAGTAAAAAGAAGGAAGGAATCATGCGGCACCTTTTGGATCAGTAGATCTTTTTCAGCACAAACTGTCCCAGAGTCCAATCCTTTTCTTCAGAAGCATGCCTAGATTTAGTCCAGAGGTAATATATCTGCTAGGAGAAATGTTACCATGCAGCTACTATTCGAGTATCTGTGAAAGTGATATATAATACATGCAGTCCCAGTTTCAGATTTTTAAAAAAACCCAGAGAAATAAAAAATTAATTAATTAATAGACATCGGTTCGCTGGTTGTGATTGTAGAGCTCCTTCCAATCAGAGTGGCGAACACATTCAGACCTATATAGGGTGAGGCTGTTTGTTTCCATCCAAGCTGGCATCCATTTTAAGTTACCACATGTACAACAAAGCTGAGTTATATCGTAATTTTATACTTTTCCTGTTACTTCTGGGTCTGGCATGCATTAACTGTTTCCCGTCTTTGGACTTCCCCCAGGTATCTGTCAGATATTGTATTACAAAGTGATACAATATCAGTTATAGCAGTCTTGTGGAATAATGTTAAATTGGTCACTTTGGGATAGGATAGGCATACTTCAATAAAGAAAAATACCATTGAGTTCTTTAGCTGCATTCAGGACTGCCTTGCTTCTCCATGCATAGCACGAGTAACCAAGAGAGGAGGCCTCTAGTCATGCATTTCTATGTTGCCTAAATTTGTAAACTACCATAGGAACAAACGAGGATTCGTAACTGTGGTCTAAAATGAATTTAGGGTGCTATTTGAGGGACCGTCTCTTCCCATATTGCCCTACGAGATCACTACGGTCGGAAGGTACTAACCTCTTGGACGTCCCCTCTGCAAAGTCGGCTAGGTTGATAGCGACCCGTAGAAGGGCATTCTCCGTGATTGCACCCACGTTATGGAATGCCCTCCCCGCTGAAACGCGCGCCATCCAGGATTTGCTTCCTTTCAGGCGGGCTTGCAAGACCTACTTATTCCAACAAGCCTTCAGCTTGTAGGTCTTTCTATGCGCTGCCCGTCCTGTATGTAAATTGGTACCTGTTGTGTTGTATTACACACCAAGGTTTTTAACACTTGCTGTATTTTATTGTGTATTCTCATGCTATGTTTTAACTTAATGTTTTTAATGGCCAATGTTTTTATGGAGTGAATATTGTTTTTAACTTGGAATGACTGTGTATGTTGCTGATGGAACTGTATTTTAATGTGTTTTAATGTATTTTAATTGTTGTCGGGTTTTGGGGTTTTATACTGTATGATGTGGCATCGAATTGTGCCGTACTGTAAGCCGCTCTGAGTCCCCCCTCGGGGGTTGAGAAGAGCGGGGTAAAATCCTGAAATAAATAAATAAATAAACTTATAATGTTGTTTTTATGCAGTATTATCCGCTGCTTGTGAGCCGCCCCGAGCCTCCCAGGAGTGGCGGCATAAAAGCCCAATAAAAAAATATTTCCCCCCCAAAACTGTTAGTATATTAGAACAGTGTTTCCCAACCAGTGTGCCAGGGCACACTAGTGTGCAGTGAGCGATCACCAGGTGTGCCGTGGGAAATTGGAACCTCCAGGAGGGGGGGGGGGGAGTCTAGTGTGTTGAAGTATAAGAACCCTAAGAAACCTACCTCGATAAAGGCACAAAATTATAACCACCCCCCTCCCCACCCGTTGTCTACTTGGTCTCTCCCTCTCCATGCATTGGGAAGGCCCGCCTCCCTTTCCCCAAGTAGAGACCCCCTCTTGCCTCCTGGGGGTTCTGTGTGGGAAGTTTGGCCCAGTTCTATCATTGGTGGGGTTCAGAATGCTCTTTGATTGTAGGGGAACTATAAATCCCAGCAACTACAACTCCCAAATGTCAAGGTCTATTTCCCCCGAACTCCATCTGCGTTCATATTTGGGCATATTGAGTATTCATGCCAAGTTTGGCCCTGATCCAACATTGTTTGAGTCCACAGGGCTCTCTGGATATAGGTGAACTACAACTCCAAAACTCAAGGTCAATGCCCACCAAACCCTTTTAGCATTTTCTCTTGGTTATGGGAGTTCTGTGTGGGAAGTTTGTGTCTTTCTGCCATTCCTGCAAGGATATCTATGTTGAGTTCATCGAAACAGGCCCAAGTTTCACACTGAGTGTATAAATACATTTTAAAAACATATTAACTATATGTATGACTGTGTTAGAGTGTCATTTTGTGTCATTTTGGTTGGTGATGTGCCCCAGGATTTTGCAAATGTAAAAAGTGTGCCGCGGCTCAAAAAAGGTTGGGAAACACTGTATTAGAAGAGGAAGTTGTATATCTGCGATGTTGGGGAAAAAACTCAGTCAGTAGGTCCCCCCGGTGCTTCACACACATATCTAATGTGTCCTCTGTAGAACGACAAAACGTTCCAAGGAAGTTTGGAGTGACATGGAAAGCTGGAGGAGAGAAGAATGTACAGTTGCAGGACATGCTCAGGAGAGTACATAATCTTTGGTTGGTGTTTTGGGCCTGCATGTGGATTGTACACGTGATGACCTTATCAATGGGTTTTCTTGGCAAGCGTTGTTAATCAGAGGTTTCCCTTTGCCTCCCTCTAAGGAGGAGGAGAACTTTAGTGGCTTAATAATTACATGTAGCAGGAAGTTTGTGTAAATTACCTCTAGACTGGATTACTGCAATGCACTCTACGTGGGGCTACCCTTGAAGACGGCCCGGAAACGTCAACTTGTCCAGTGATCAGCAGCCAGATTAATAACTGGGGAAAGTTACAGGGAGCGGTCAACATCCCTGTTTAAAGAACTGCACTGGGTGCCATTTATTTTGTGGTCCCAATTCAAGTTACAGGTGATCCCCTACAAAGCCCTAAACGATTCGGGACCCGCCTACCTTCATGACCGGATCTCCCTCCATGAACCAGGTCAAACCCTCCGCTTTTCGGGGGAGGCCCTCCTGTCGCCCCTGCCAGTCTCACAGTCTAGTCTGGTGGGCAGAAGGGAGAGGGCCTTCTCCTCTGTGCCCCCCCCCGACTCTGGAATTATTTGCCCCAGGCCCGGATTACCCATAAGGCCACCCTTGGCCATGGCCTAGGGCGGCAGCCATGGGAGGGCAGCAGGTTTGGACCCCCCCAAAAAAGTTTTTTAAAAATTCAAAAAAAATTCCAAAAAAAGTGTGCATGTGCACGGGCGCAGAAGCCATCCACGGCCGCCCCATCCCCCCCTTGCTCGGGCTCCAAAGGCTCTGCCCCCTGCTCCACCCCGCCCCTGGCTCCGCCCCTGCCTCTTCGCCAGCACGGCCTAAAAGGCCCTTTTCAGGCCGGCATGGTGGCTTTAGGAGGGAGGGAGGAGCCACGGGAGACTCCCCCGGTTCCTCCCTCCCTCCTAAAGCCGTCATGGCGGCCTGAAAAGGGCCTTTTCGGCCGCGCCGGCGGGGGTGGAGCGGGGGCAGAGCCGGGGCGGGGCAGGGGCGGAGCCTGGACGGAGCTGGGGTGGGTGGAGGCAGAGCCGGGGGTGGAGCCGGGGCGGGATCTGAGCCTCTGGCCTAGGGCTCCAAAAGGCCATGATCCGGGCCTGATTTGCCCTGAGAGATTAGGAAACCCCGCCACTTTGGAGACCTTTAAAAAACACCTGAAAACCTGGCTCTTCCGCTGTGCCTTCGGAGAGTAGTTATTTAATTCCTACCATTGCTCTCCTCAATGCCCTCGTTCTTGGAGTCCATCCTCCCACCCCCATAAAATGATGTGGTTTTTTTCCCTGTAAGGATGCTATTCCGCTTACCTCACCCTGAGTTTTTAACACTTTATATGTGTGCCTGCGGGTCGCTCTGTCTTTGTGATTTTAGATATCTAGTTGTATATTGTTTTTGTATTTATATGTATGTATTTTATTGTGTTTATTGCTGATGTTTTGATTTGATTTTATTGTAATTTGTTGTTTGGGCTTAGCCTCATGTGAGCCGCCCCGAGTCCACATTGGGGAGATGGGGGCGGGGTACAAATAAAGTTTATTATTATTATTTACTAGCTGAGGACCCGGCGATGCCCGGGTTATTTGAGGAAGGCATTGTATGCCAAGGTTGGTTCCTATTAGATGTTTATGTGGCTTGCAGTGGTCTCAAGAACTCAGTGAAGGTACTGCGAATCCCGGGGGCCTAGTCGGGAAAATCAAGTTGAGGGAGCCTAACAGTATCCTATGTGCTGAGGCCTAGTCAGGAAAATCAAGTTAAGGAAGCCTTGCTGTCAATTTTGGGCCTGGTCTGTGATGTATAGGGGCTACAGTGTTGTTTGGGAAGTGAATGAAGTGAAGGTACTGCAAATCCCATCATTCGTGGCCCATCCTGCCCTAAATCACACCAGGTTTTGAAGTGGGCCTGTGGGCCCCTGTTTGCCAAGTTTGGTCGTGATCCATCATTGCTGTGGGCCGCTGTGGCTGACTGCCTGAGGCCTTTCCCTTTCCTTCTGAGTCACCTTAGAATGTTGGAATGTTGTTGTGTCAGCCCTTTATGCAAATACCATTTCAGGGGCAACCAATCCCCTCTGTCTGGGGCCGTTTGGGCCTGGTCTGTGATTTATAGGGGCTACAGTGTTGTTTGGGAAGTGAATGAGGTGAAGGTACTGCAAATCCCATCATTCGTGGCCCATCCTGCCCTAAATCACACCAGGTTTTGAAGTGGGCCTGTGGGCCCCTGTTTGCCAAGTTTGGTCCTGATCCATCATTGCTCTGGGCCGCTGTGGCTGACTGCCTGAGGCCTTTCCCTTTCCTTCTGAGTCACCTTAGAATGTTGGAATGTTGTTGGCCAATCGGAGCCCTTTATGCAAATACCATTTCAGGGGCAACCAATCCCCTCTGTCTGGGGCCGTTTGGGCCTGGTCTGTGATTTATAGGGGCTACAGTGTTGTTTGGGAAGTGAATGAGGTAAAGGTACTGCAAATCCCATCATTCGTGGCCCACCCTGCCCTAAATCACACCAGGTTTTGAAGTGGGCCTGTGGGCCCCTGTTTGCCAAGTTTGGTCCTGATCTATCATTGCTGTGGGCCGCTGTGGCTGACTGCCTGAGGCCTTTCCCTTTCTGAGTCACCTTAGAATGTTGGAATGTTGTTGGCCAATCGGAGCCCTTTATGCAAATACCATTTTAGAGGTCACCAATCCCCTCTGTCTGGGGCCGTAGAATTTTGGAGTTTTGAGGCTGGCCAGTCATAGCCATTTATGCAAATAATCCAAGAGTGGCAGCCAATCGAAACGCTGGCACATATTCCTCCAGTTGCTCAGTCGCACCACCGCCCGCAAACACTGACTTTTATTATATGTAATAGATAGATAGATTAATAATTACATGTAACAGGAAGTTCGTGTAAATTCCAGTTACATCATACTGGATTTAAATCCATGCATTTTTAATAGTTTTATTTTTCATACAAAGCATGGTTTAAAAAGAGCAAAAACCTTCATTTCAATACACGACATTGGAAATTATATTTAATGGCTAGTGCCTGCATAAAATAAAGCAAATCTGACTCTATTTCCCAAGTAAAAAAAAAAGAGAGAAAAAGATAAGCTCTGCCTTAGAGTTTTGCTTTTGTAAAGAAACCCCCGTTTCCTTTGAAAACGCTGGTATCAACCCATTCTATTGTTAAGGGAGTTGTCCTTTATCTTTGAGGTTAACGTAATACCAAGTGTTTATGACAGTTCATGCAGACTGAGTTGTGATGTCACCTTCAAGTTATCAGCTCTGTTTCGGTTCACTATCTAAGGGCAGAAGCGCTGGTATCAAAACATATAATTCAGTGTCTCTCTCAAGCTCTCCTTTTTTTTTTGTGGGGGATGTGAAATTGTTTGAATCTCTAGGCCAAAAAAAAAAAAAAGATCTCGCATCTCCGTACCACTAAATTTTGCCCTATGGTGTTAATCAGTATGAATAACTGATTTTGATAGGCACGTAACTGAAGAAGGAAAGGAAATGGTTGTATTTCGAGGCATAGGAAGGTTATACATCTCTCATACAGTTGCGAAGAACGTATTTGTAGGAGGGAAAGTTAGAACAAGAAATCTCACTTTTTCAAGTGATGAACAACATAGTTATTTATTTATTTATTTATTTCACGATATTTATATGGCGTTGTTCCGTCCTCCAGACGTTTCATATGCATAGCCCCATAGTTTTGTTTTAAAAGGCAGCATTTTTTCCTTTTGCATTTTTTCCTGGGACTGTTCCAGACACACTGGCACCTTGCCTGTTAATTATTAGCAAGGTTGCAGCCTGGTGCAGAATTTGCCACCTAAAGCTCTGCAAATGTATCTTTTTAGTTGGTGTCCGCCCCTTTTTCTTCCTGGGGATTGGCCTCCATTTTAGAAAGTGTTTTTAGTTCCTTTCAGAGAGGGAAGGAAGCCAGATGTGTGTTTGGCCAGCCAGGATTGGCTCCGAAAGGGTCACCGTAAGTACTGGGTGCTTACTGGGTGCTTACTGGGTGCTAACCTGTATGCTAACCTGCATGCTGACCTGCTGATTGCTATTTGCTTGACCATTAGCTGGGGGTTTGCTGGAACCAGATGAGTTTATGGTACCTTGCAGAGACTGGCTTTGCATGCTGTATAGGATAGACATCTGGTTACCAGCCCAGCTTTAGGTCACCTTTTGGACTGGTCTTAGGTTTAGAGGGGGGAAGGAGTGGTTCCTTCTACCAAACACCTAGGACCAGGGTGGGAAATATCTGGTTTCCTGCCATCCAAAAAGAAGCAGTGGGAATCTTATGAGCAACAACCCAAGGCATTTCCAGTCTGTTTGTTTTTTTTTTTTTTTTGCAACCATTAAGAAGCTGTGCCAAGTCCTGCAAAGACTTTGTTATTGAATAAACTGTTTGATTTTCAACTTTATTTTGGAGTGTTTTTTGGGTTGCCAGACCACCTAGCCTTTTCAGCAAGCGCTCTGCAGTCCACCAGATAGAAAGGACAACACATCTGCCAGTTTTAATTTTAAACAGACCTGGTGTGACGGCATAGGCGTCCTTCTCAACCCCGAAGGGGACTCGGAGCGGCTTACAGCAAACTGCAAATACAACAAACTACATTACTGCCATAGCACAATATCAGTACTACACATCACATTGTACTATAACATTAGATCACAATATTATTAGTAATATTGCATGTAAAACAAATATACAGGTCCTTCTCAAAAAAATAGCATATAGTGCTAAAGTTCATTAATTTCCATAATGTAATGATAAAAATTAAACTTTCATATATTTTCGATTCATTGCACACCAACTGAAATATTTCAGGTCTTTTTTTGTTTTAATATTTATTTATTTATTTACTATTTTTATATGCCACCCTCCTCAACCCCGAAGGGGACTCAGAGTGGCTTACAGCAAATAACAATACTGCCAGAGTGGCTTACAGTGTACATATAACAATATTGCCGGAGCGGCTTGCAACAAACTGAAAAAACATCAATTAACATTACAACATATAGCAATATTGTTAGCAATATTGCATGTAATACAAATATACAAATTATAATATCACGATACTGATGATTTTGGCATACTGTACATAGCTCAAAAAATTAGCATATTCCAGCCGACCAAATATGCTAATTTTTTTGAGACAGTATTTTTGGGTTTTCAGGAGCTGTATGCCAAAATCATCAGTACAAAACAAAAAAAAGACCTGAAATATTTCAGTTGGTGTGCAATATATGAAAGTTTAATTGTTATCATTACATTATGGAAAACAATGAACTTTCGCACTATATGCTAATTTTTTTGAGAAGGACCTGTACAATTATAATACCACAATATCATTAGTAGTATTATATTGTATCAATGTATAATTATAATAATAATACACTTTATTTATTTTCCGCTCTTCTCACCGTGAAGGGGACTCAGAGCGGATTACAGGTACACATACTTAGCAGATAATCCCTGCCGTTTTCCACAATACACACACATAGACGAACAGAGGCAAACTCTGGCCACCAGGGGGAGCTAGCGCACCCCTCATCTCTCAGCGTCCCTTGTTCCTTCCACATTCCTCAGCGTTCCTGGAGTTCTTAATGGCCTCATAATTCAGTCAAAATTTGCCTCCCCACTTAATGTGGTACCTTTATCTCCTACTTGACAGCTGCAACTGTCTTTCGGGCTGCAAAGGTTGGCAGCAGGCTACACTTAAAGGTCGAGCATCCACCTCGACCTGGGCAGGCCTCGAACTCATGACTTATTGGTCATAGAGATCTTATACAGCTGAGACTTAGCCAGCTGTGCCACATTCCCGGTATAGACAATATATTTTACTATACTCATATTATACTATACTATGTTATATCGCAATATCATTAGCAGTATTGCATGCAAAACAAATATAGAATTATGATATCACAATAGCATTAGTATTATATTATATATACATATATAATATATTATATATACAGGAGCGGGGTACAGGGAGCACACAACTCTCTTGTTGCGGCAGCTCCACTGGCTGCCAATTAGTTTCGGAGCACAATTCAAAGTGCTGCTTTTAACCTACAAAACCCTATACGGTTCCGGCCCAGTTTACTTGTCTGAACAAATTCTCCCCTATGAACCATCAAGGACATTAAGATCCTCCGGAGAGGCCCTGCTCTCGATCCCGCCATCTTCCCAAGCGCGTCTGGTGCGGACGAGAGACAGGGCCTTCTCTGTTGTGGCCCCTCGGCGGTGGAACTCCCTCCCAAGCGATGTTAGATCTGCCCCCTCCCTGTTGTCCTTAAGGAGGCGGGTGAAGACCTGGCTTTGGAACGAAGCATTCCCAGAATAAGCGGAGATTGATTTCAATCCGAAATGAGTGACCATTTTTATAGACCGAGTTGAATGTGGTTTTAATGGCAATGTGGTTTTTATGTAATTCTGTTTTATGTATTTTAATATGCTGTTTTAAGATGTTGTAAATTTGTATAGTATTGAATTTTTCTGTAAGCCGGTCTGAGTCCCTCCGTAGAGGTGAGAAGGTCGGGGCACAAAAATTTTAAATAAATAAATAAATAAATATATTATAATATAGTAAGTATAGTATATATTATTTTATATCATAATTATATTATACCACATTGCAATATAATTATTATATTATAATATATTGACATTATAACATAATACAACATTATTACATAATGTTGCTGGGGGAGGAGCTTTGATGTTGCAAGATTATTTATTTATTTATTTATTTATTGGACTTGTACACTTGTATACCGCCACTCACTGTGGCTCGGGGCGGTTTACAAAATAGTTCAGTGAAAAACAAGCAATAGATCAGGGCTGTCCAACTTCTACCAGCCCAAGGGCCGGAATTCCGGTGACTGATCAGGTGGCGGGCCGGGCTGCAGCAGGGGGCGTGGTCGCTCGCGGGGGGCGGGGCCAATTGCGGGGTGGGGCCGATCACGGGGGGCGATTTCTCCCGGTTCTGCTGCCCTGGCTGACGTTGTAGGAGGGAGGGCGAAGCTAAGGAGGGCTCCCCTTGGCCCCTCCCTCCTACAGCGTCAGCCAGGGCGGCAGAAGCGGCGATTTTTCCCAGTTCTGCCGCCATGGCTGACACTGTAGGAGGGAGGGCGAAGCTAAGGAGGGCTCCCCTTGGCCCCTCCCTCCCTCCCACAGCGTCAGCCAGGGCGGCAGAAGTGGCGATTTCTCCCGGTTCTGCCGCCCAGGCTGACGTTGTAGGAGGGAGGGCGGAGCTAAGGGGGGCTCCCTTTGGCCCCTCCCACAGTGTCAGGGTGGGAGAAGCGGCGCGCGCATGCACACTTTTTGGGGGGGAATTTTTTTAAAAAAAAAATTCGGGATATTTTTTTTGCAGGAGGGTAGGGGGCCGGATCCAAGGGGCTGGCGGGCCGTGTGCGGCCCGCGGGGCGCCTGTTGGCCAGCCCTGCAATAGATAAAACATAAAATACAAGTTATAGATAAAACACTAAATAAAGCACAGCTAAAATCACAAAGCATTTGAAAGCCTGTCTGAACAAATGCGTTTTGCAGGCTCTGCGGAAGGTGGTTTGATTTCACATAGCCCGCAACTCTGGTGGTAACATATTCCACAGAACCGGGGCAATGATTGAGAATGCCCTGCGCCTTGTCGAGGTCAGATGGAAAGACTTCACACTAGGAATGTCAAGAAGATTCTGTTCTTCTGAGTGTAGTGATCTCGGAGGGTTATATGGAATCAGGCGATCCCGCAAGTACACTGGCCCCAGACCATACAAGGCCTTGAAACACCTTGAAAGTGATCCGGCATTCAATTGGCAGCCAGTGCAGACTCTGCAGTATAGGTGCTGCTGGGCTGCAGCATTCTGCACTAGCTTAAGTTTCCGGATCACATTCAAGGGTAGGCCCAATGTAAAGAGCGTTACAGTAGTCAAGTCTTGAGATGACCGTGGCCTGGATTACCATGGCTAGGTCGTCCCGTGAGAGATAGGGAGCCAGACGCTTTGCCTGTCGCAGGTGGAAGAATGCGATTCTGCTGACACTGGAGATTTGGGTCTCCATTGTCAGCAGAGGGTCCAAATGGACACCGAGGCTTTTTACTGATGATGACGGGCGTAATGCCTCTCCATCCAGGGTCGGCAGTTGGATTTCCCTATCGCCCGGACGGCCCAGCCAAAGGATCTCCGTCTTTGCCGGATTCACCTTCAATTTAGAATAATAACCACTATATTCAATATATTTTGCATCTGTTTCCATGAGCTCACACATTTCATTCAGTGTAAGTAAAATGTGTATTTTCCTATGCATTTTTCATTATTTGCAGATTTTTTAAAATTCTGCATCTCTCCTCTGCACATAAGTGTGCGCACACACATATACCATACTGTACATGAATTGAATGCTTCTTAAAGCAACGTGGGAGTATTAGATTTAATCGTTTTCTCCTTTTAAAATGGCTTGCTGTGCGCATTATGCAGCCAGTATGGAAAGCTTTTTCTTTTCGGCGGGCAGAGTTGGAACATCGATTTTGTGCCTCTTGTAGGCAGGCCCTCAAAGCTCGGGCCCCAAGTGAACCTGCGGTGGTAGTCTACCATAACATCATGCTGTAGTCTTGTGTATTCAAAACAAAGGAATAAATCATGGTTTTACAACAGTGCATCAGTTGACTTATTGCTGTTTTGTGACCGCTGGGTAGGAAGGATTGCTGTTTAATGCCATGTCATCGGTTCTCAACTCAGTCAAGCGTGAAGGCTTGTCATATGCCTCTATAATTGTACCTCTCCAGACTTTCTCTAACTAGTCAGCTGGGGCTGTGCATTTTGTCTCCAACACCCGGCTGGCCCGTGCCTGACAGCAGCTTTCTCATCAGCCTGTCAGTAATATGTTAAGTAGTAGGGGTCTGTTTTGTAGCCTCTGCTGTAGAGGCAGGTGGAAAGGATATCATACTTTAATGTGCATGTCGAAATGTTATCTCTGCCCCTACCCACATGTTTAGAAAAAAGTTTCCCCCCTTCTTCTGTAGCTAATGCTGGGCTGATAAGTTTGCAAGTGCCGTAGTTACACATTGCAGCTGTATAATGTTTGTGTTCTCTCGTGGAGGATGGGCATGTGCAAAATACATTCAGAAAGCCCCAGAAATTAAGCTTGCATTTGGATTTTAGGAGACAGTACCATCATGGTTGAGAAGCCCCAAGAGCTTCTTCTTCTTCTTCTTCTTACTACCGTGTTTCCACGAAAGTATGACACCCCCGATTGTAAGACGTATCGGGGGTGTCAGGGGGGGTCGGCTAATGTAAGCCGTACCCCAAATGTAAGCCGTACCTGTCGCCACGCCCACGCCGCCGCCGCAACCGCCCATCGGCCGCGGCACACCTCCGCGCACACCTCCTTTCTGCCAGGCCCCAAGGGAGGGGGAAGAGAGCCAGAAGCATGGCAAAGCGTGCGCTGCGTCAGAGTGACGCGTCGTCGCTTTGCCCCGCCCCTGGCTCTCTTCCCCGTCCCTTCCTTTGTCCAAGAAAGGAGGGAGAAGAGAGCCAGGGGGGGCAGAGCGACGCACGCGTCACTCTGACGCAGCGGCGCTTGCCCCGCCCCTGGCTCTCTTCCCGTCCCTTCCTTTGTCCAAGAAATGGAGGGAGAAGAGAGCCAGGGCGGGGCAGAGCGACGACGCGTCACTCTGACGCAGCGGCGCTTGCCATGCTTCTGGCTTTCTTCCCCTCCCTTCCTTGTCCAGAAAGCTGCGCTGCGGAGGTGTGCCGCGGCGGCGTGACGGCGGCACCAGCGGCGCGTGGGGCGTGGCGATGGGGTACGTCTTAGTTTATATAAGACGTACCCCAAAAGTAAGACGTAGGGGGACTTTTCGGGGGGAAAAGAAAGTAAGACGCTGTCTTACTTTCGGGGAAACACGGTAGCTGTACCCGGCACGCATTGCTGTGCCCTATTTAGGAGATGCGAGAAAGTCTGAGTATGTAAGGGTTGGAATTGATGTTACTTATGGTCTTGGTGGGGTCATGGCTGTGTCGTTGTGGGTTGTTCTGGTGGGTGGGATGTTGCAGTCCTGTGCAGTTGTCGGTGTGTCTTTCTGTTCTGGCGTTTGTTCTGCCCTTTTTTGTTTGATGTATGTAGCGTTGCGAGTGTGTCGTCTGATGTTGTTCTTTTTAGAAGGCATTGCTTGTCTTTTGGGTCAGCTTATGCCTGTGTGGAAGGAAGGAATGGCATACAAATGGGTTGAGCAGTAGATGCGAGGTTGTGTTATGTGCGTATTGTGTTGTGTGTAGGTATTACTTTTTTGGTGAGTTAGTGGGTGTGTGGTAGCATTGTAGGTGGTAGTATGTTGTGGAATGCTTGTGTGAGTGGGGTGTTTTGGGTGTTTGTGTGTGTTTGTAGAGTATCAGTGCAGTGTTGTGTTGTGTTTAGAGTATAGGTGAAGTTGGTTTTTGTTTGTGGTGGTGGTAGGTGTTGTGTGTGCGGGGTCCCGTAATGTTGGGGGGATGGGTTGTGATAGGAAGTTGTGTTGTGTTGTGTGGGTAGGAATTGCTGGAGAATTGCTCCCTCCTAGAGTTTGGTTTTGACAGTTTAACCCACTAACACCAACTGACTAAATTCAAAGCACTCAGCATTCTAACCTAGCCTTGGCTGGCTCTGCCCACCGTTACTATGGTAACTCAAGCTCCCTGCATTTTGTGTGGGCCGATGTTGGCCAATGGGTTTTGCTGGCGGCCGCAGAGGATGCTGGGAAATGTGGTTTTTCTTAATCGTTGTTTTGGGGGCCTTCTAGGTTTTTGGGGGGAAAGTTTCTTTGCCTGAGGCCTATTTTTGTTGCCAACAATGGTGTCTCTGCCTTGGAAGGTTTCTCTGTCTCTGGTAGTCGTTCGATGACGGGTCCTCCTTTATATAATAGAAGATTGACATCCTTTCTACTTTGCTCTTCTCACCCCTCGAGGGGGGACTCAGAGCGGCTTTAAAAAGGCAACAATTCAAAGCTGATACACAATATAAATACAATATCAAACCATAAACATTCAGCATTAAAATACAATTAGGATTAACACATAATACACATTCACCTAAGTTAAAACAGTGTTCCGTCCCCCCTCGGCATTACTTCGCGAATGAAGATTCTTTAGGAACGACTCATCCCATGCTTTTTACAAGCGCGTTGATGGCTAAAAAGGCCAATCCGAGATAGGCAAGTCCGGTTGCAGAAAGCACAGCAGAAAGTCTCCTTGGGTGATGTTGTTTCCAGGTTGTGGTTCTTTCTGCGTTGTCGTTTTTTTTTCGAGACCCGTTCCGCGTGTCTTCTTGAAAGAGGCCGCAGCATTGTGGATAGTGCGTCTCCATGCCTCCCGATGTGAGGCCAGGGTGGACCATTGTTGGTGATCAATCTGGCTGAGACTGAGATGTTGTTTCAGGGAGTCCTTATATCTCTTTTTGGGGGCGCCTCTCTTGCGCTGACCCGTGGCGAGTTCACCATAGAGTAGTATCTTTGGGAGGTGGTGGTCCTCCATCCTAGAGACGTGTCCTGCTCAGCGCAGTTGTGTTTTCAATAGCATGGCCTCAATGCTGGTGATCCCTGCTTGCTCAAGGACAGCAACATTCGTCACATAGTCGGTCCAGTGTATATTTAGGATTGTGCGAAGACAGCACTGATGAAAGCATTCGAGGAGTTGTAGGTGCTGGCGATAGGTGACCCATGTTTCAGACCCATAGAGGAGAATAGACAGTATGATAGCTCTGTACACACTGATTTTGGTGCTTTGGGTCAGGTGTTTGTTACTCCAGACTCTTTTGTGAAGCCTTCCAAATGCACGATATGCCTTTGCTGATCTGTGATCTAGCTCTTTATCAATCTTGGTGTCTGAATAGATGATGCTTCCCAGGTAGGTGAACTGCTAAATCGACTTACGCACAGATTTGCCTCTGCTTACGTGGGGATGATGGTGTTCTTCCTGTGGTGCGGGCTGGTAGAGAACTTCCGTTTTCTTCAGGCTGATTTCCAGCCCAAACAGCTCTACAGCAGTTGCAAAGCAGGATGTCAGGTGCTGCAGAGCTGCTTCTGAATCGGCAACTGAATGTGGAGTGTTCCGTCCACAACATAAGCATTGAGCCCTATCCATCAACTTGCCATTACAATTCCAATCCAAAGTGCTGCATTGCGCTAATGTGCAAAAGCCTGGTCCCATAGCCAAGATTTTACTCTTTTCCTGAATGCTAGGAGGGATGCGGTTGATCGTATGTCGCTTGGAAGCGCATTCCACAGACGGGGAGCCATCACCGAGAAGGCCCTATCTCTCGTCCCCACCAACCGCGTTTGAGAAGTTGGCGGGAGCGAGAGCAGGGCCTCCCTGGATGATCTTAAGAGCTGCCAAGAAAGCCTGGAGGAAGTACCCACTCTATCTGCTCTCTCTGTTGCTGGTTAACATAATTCTCAGAAAGACAAAACTAGTGTAAGACACTGAAAAATTGCAAAAGTCATTGTATCCCGCCCCAAATAATACTATAAAAGATCGTGCAATATTTTATTTATTTCACGATATTTATATGCCGCCCTTCTCAACCCCGAAGGGGACTCAGAGCGGCTTACAGCAAACTGGAAATGCAACAAACTACATTACTGCCATAACACAATATCAGTACTACACATCACATTGCACTATAACATTATATCGCAATATCATGAGTAATATTGCAAGTAAAACAAATATACAATAACTAGCTGTACCCGGCACGCGTTGCTGTGCCCTATTTAGGAGATGCGAGAAAGTCTGAGTATGTAAGGGTTGGAATTGATGTTAGTTATGGTGTTGGTGGGGTCATGGCTGTGTCGTTGTGGGTTGTTCTGGTGGGTGGGATGTTGGAGTCCTGTGGAGTTGTCAGTGTGTGGTGTTGCTGGCGTACTGCAGAGCTTGTGGATATACAATGTTTTTTGTCTTTCTGTCTGCTGTGTTGATGTAGAGGTTGATGCTTGTGTGGGTGGGGTACTTTGGAAGTGAGTGGAGGTACTTGAAATCCCATCATCCATGGTGTGCCCTTCTCTAAACTGCAGTTGGATGGAGTGTGGGTCATGGGGGCACTGTGTGCCAAGTTTGGTCTTTATTGGTCTTGGTTCTGGGCCACAGTGGTCTGTGGGGAATGAAGGGTTTGAAAGTACTACAAATCCCATAATCCATGGTCCACCCTCCTCCAAACTGCAGTAGAATGTAGCGTGGGTCATAGGGCCTCTGTGTGCCAAGGTAGGTTACTGTAAATTCAGGCCATACACAATGTCCCATGAGCTGAGGCCTAGTCAGGAAAATCAAGTTAATGAAGCCTTACTGTCAATTCGGAGCTTAAACAGCATCCCATTAAGTGAGGCCTAGTCAGGAAAATCATGTTAATGAAGCCTTACTGTCAATTTTGGGCGTGGTCTGTGATTTGTAGGGGTGTAAATTTTCTGTGGGAAGTGAATTGGGTGTTTGTGTTGGCGACTGCCTCAGGCCTTTGCCTTATCCTCCTCTGCGAGTTTAGAGGGTTGGAATGTTCATGTTGGCTGGCCAATAGAGGTGTTATGCAAATGGCAACCAATCATGTTGTCAGAATGTGGAGGCTGGGAGATTTGCTGGCGACCGCGGAGGATGCTGGGAAATGTAGGGTTTTTTTCTATCATTGTTTTGGGGGCCGGCTAGGTTTTTTTGGGGAGTTTCTTTGCTAAAAACCTACCTTGCCCGAGGCCTATTTTTGTTGCCAAGTTTGGTGTGTCTGCCTTGTAAGGTTTCTCTGTCTATGGCAGTCGTTCCATGATGGGACCTCCTTTATATAATAGATAATATCACAATATCATAAGTAGTATTATATTGTATCAATGTATATGCAATATATTATATCAAACTCATATTATAATATATTATATCATAACTATCTTATATCATCCGCATCCTCAGTGAATCAATTATGGCTATGTCCTTTATTAAATTATGATGCTTTGTGACTAATCCTTGTCTGCATATAATGCATGTTTGTTTCTATCTATCAATTTCTCTGGCTGTGACAGCCTTATTGTTTTATTTATAGTTGCCAAGGGACTTTGGGTACTTGAAGGCAGCAAAGCAACTGACCAGATGCTAGGGAATGCAAAGCACCCTCCATGAATTGCCATAATTACATTATCCTTTGTCACACTCGCCTTCCAGCTGACTTTGAGAAGAGATTCATGAGTATTTGCTATCCAATCCAGATCCCCTAATGGATTGTCAAAGTCTTCGTATGCCATCCTTGCTTTTTACCGTGTCCAGCATCCGTAACCTTTCCAACGCAAAGCTGACTCACACTTTGAAAACGCAGCCCACAAAGCTGAAGGATTCTTCACCCAGCAAGGAAGCAAGCTATCTAGCTCCCCCCCCCCCATTAAAAACAATGTTTCACTTACGTAATAATGATCCCAAAGTCCTTTACAGCAGTGTTTTTCAACCTTTTTTGAGCCGCGGCACATTTTTTACATTTACAAAATCCTGGGGCACACCACCAACCAAAATGACACAAAATGACACTCTGACACAGGAATACATATAGTTAATATGTTTTTAATGTATTTATACACTCACTCAGTGTGAAACCTGGGCCTGTTTCGATGAACACAACATAGATATCCTGGCAGGAATGGTAGAAAGACACACACGAAGGTCTTGCTCAACAGCTGTCAGTCTCTCTCTGGTTTTAGTTTTTATCGCAGTCAAGCTAGAGAAGCTCATCTCACACAGATATGTGGTTGAAAACGGGAGAAATGTCAAAATAGCTCCCTGGCAACAGATAACCAAAAACTGTCCAAAGGAAGATCAGCAAATTTTAGCTTTAAACTACGATCTTGTTTCAGTTCAATGAGTTCCTCTTGCTCCTTTAAAGTCTACGTTGGTTACTTAGCCTGAGCGAATCCAAGATGGCGTGACCATAGCACTCTCGCATCACTTCTTAGGTCAGTGGTTCTCAACCTTCCTAATGCCACGACCCCTCAATATAGTTCCTCATGTTGTGGTGACCCCCAACCATAAAATTATTTTCGTTGCTACTTCATAACTGTAATTTTGCTACTGTTATGAATCCCAATGTAAATATCTAATATGCAAGATGTATTTTCATTCATTGGACCAAATTTGGCACAAATACCTGATACACCCACATTTGAATACCGGTGGGGTTGGGAATTGATTTTGTCATTTGGGAGTTGCAGTTGCTGGGATTTATAGTTAACCTACAATCAAAGAGCATCCTGAACTCCACCAACGATGGAATTGAACGAAACTTGGCACACAGATACTCAACACGGATACTTGGCACGGGTACTCAATATGCCCAAATGTGAACCTTGGTGGAGTTTGGGGGAAGTAGAGCTTGTCATTTGGGGGTTGTAGTTGCTGGGATTTTATAATTCACCTACAAAGAGCATTCTGAACCCCACCAGGGATGGAATTGGGCCAAACTTCCCATACAGAACCCATGACCAACAGAAAATACTGTGTTTTCTGGTGGTCTTTGGTGACCCCTCTGACACACTCTCGCGACCCCCCCCCAGGGGTCCCGACCCCCAGGTTGAGAAACACTGTCTTAGGTGATGCGAGAGTGCTATGGTTCCATTTATTAAAGGGACAGATGCGCCTTATAGTTTATCTAAGAATGAAGTTTGAAAATAATTTCCCACGGCACACCTGATGATCTCTCACGGCACACTAGTGGTCCGCAGCACACTGGTTGAAAATACTGCTTTACAGTAACAAAAACAACCCAAAATAATAAATCAATTAATAAAGCAATCTCTCCCTCTCTCTCTCTCTCTCTCTCTCTCTCTCTCTCTCTCTCTCTCTGTCTCTGGCATTACTTCGCGAACAAAGATTCTTAGAAAGGACTCATCCCACGCTTTCTACAAGCGCGTTGATGACTAAGAAGGCCAATCCGAGATAGGCAAGTCCGGTTGCAGAAAGCACATCAGAAAGTCTCCTTGGGTGATGTTGTTTCCAAGTTGTGGTTCTTTCTGCATTGTCGTTTCTCTTCGAGACTCATTCGGCGCGTCTTCTCGAAAGAGGCCGCAGCATCGTGGATAGTGCGTCTCCATGCCTCCCGATGTGAGGCCAGGGTGGACCAATGTTGGTGATCAATCTGACCGAGCCTGAGATGTTGTTTCAGGGAGTTCTTTGTCTTTGTTTGACCGCATCAGAAGATGCCCATTGGCCATGGATAGCCAACCGGGTAGATGAGCTTTCATTAGGCCACCTTTTCTAGGCCCCTCTTCATATGGAGCAAGCAGTGCTCTCCTTAAAAAAGGCTGCTTGGTCGTTCAGGATGCTGCCGAACAAGACTGTCATCTCCCGGGTCAGTCTCGAGCGACCAAAGTCCTGAACCGCTTGCATGCAGGGTTGGGTTTGCGGCTTCCAGTGCATGTTTACACCTGCTGTTTCATCCCTTGCCTATCACTACAGGGTTTTTACGGAAGTTGGATGTGTCCTTCGAGCCTGTGCAATGGATTTTTCTGGTGGAGCGCAGTGTGCACAGAACTGGCCTCACCTGTTAAACCAAAGGTTCGTCTGCCCGGGCCTAGCTAGCTTGGACGGTGGCAGCAAAGTCCTCAGGTCGTAGGTTTGATTTGAGTTTCCTTCTCTCATATGGTTGACCTTACAGGGTTAGACGAGCACCATCTGCCCGGGTTTGAAATCAGAGTTTTCCTTCTCCTAGGATGGCTGACAAAAGGCTAGGGAGCCCATCCTGCCCATTGACGCTCTTTGTCAGACCCTTCGGTTGTGACCTGTCTGGCATGGGAGGCCCTACCAGTGGCTATTTTGCCACTGCCGCAAAACACACAAAGAGACTGTATATTATCAAAAATAACATATACTGTATATTGTGCATAAACAGACACGTGGTGAATACTGGAAGGGAGCATTAACAATAGTCACTCCCTGGCGCTTACATACATCAATCTTGGCATAAATACCATACAGGAAAGTGCAGCGCGGTTCTCGGTCGAAGTCCCAAGAGTTGGCGTGGTAGAGCTAGAAGGGGGCGGCGAGGTAAACAGTAGGGATGAGGATCAATATGCACAGGCGTAAAGGGAAGATGAACAGGAATTGATGGCCGGAGTGATCCCAAACCGCGAAACATAAGCGGTAAAGGCAAGTGCCTTTGTTTGTAATCCCAGCTCCTAAACGGCCGATCGCCGGGAGCAGTGCTGCGCAAATGCGCTGTAACTCGGAGCCAGAGCAACGCACGCCGTTCTGGGGAACAACCCGGAGGAGAACCGCAGGCTCAAACAGCAACGAACCACGAAGAAACGCCGGGCACGCCTCTATTTTGCCACCGCCAGCATAGCTCACAACTTCATTAGGGTACGCAAGCCTCTCCCCCACAACAAGGGGGCGCCAACGGAGAGGAATAAAGCAATCACAATCATAGCAAATCATTTCCTCCAATCCTAACAGTTCTTCTCTTGAGGCAACAGGCTTTCTTTTTCTCTGGAAAGTGATGGAGAGGCATTCACTACAATGAAATTGCAACCTATTATAGATTTAAAAGGAGAAGAAAATATGTGTTTGTCCCATGCCCTTGTTTTAGCTATGATTGATCCACATGTCATAATAAAATCCATGATTTTGACCACAGAACCTGTCCTTGACTGATACATGAGGTCGAGTTATGCACGGTCGGCCACTAAAACATATTTTAACTAAAGCAATAATTGGGAAATCTAATGATTTAGGTAAAATAGCTAGGGAAAGCTAGCAAATGAATACATTAATGAGTTCATTGGTACTTTATTTCCTTGCTCTCTTCCACCCAGTGCCTGTGTGCCACCTGTTTCATAGATGTCCACCATGACAGAGTTGGAATTCTGCCACGGACTCTGTACTTTCCTACCTGCGGTGTCATTGTCAATTACGTTTCTGTCATATGTAAGTTAGAGATGTTTTGCATAGAAATGGTGACTGACCTATTTCTCTCTCTTACTCACTGAAGAGTTCACTCCAACTATTTTATCCTGGCATAAATCTCTGAATCTAGAATTGTATGTGTGTGTGTGTGTTGGGGGGGGGGGTCGCTTAGGCTTAGTATCAGAAAGCAGCAGCGGTGGAAAATCTGGGCAGGCATCCAGCGTATTCCCCCAGCATAAGATCAGAAAGTACAAACTGAGCAAGTGAACAGTGTTTTGGTTCACAACACAGGTGATGCATGGCTCAGTCTGGAGATCCTAGTTTTGCTCTGTGAACCTCTGCGCTCTGACTCTTTGTCATGAGGATATTTTTAGAAACGGAGTAATTTAGAATTAAAACGTGCTTAGGGAAATCTTTCTGCATTTCTCTTCCTTTCACTGATTCTATGTGTATAGATACACAGAGATGGAGACAAAAGTCTTTCTGCTCGGCCCACTTACCGGATTGCCATGGCACTGCGTTCATCGGTGTCCTGCTTCTTTGCTAATGGATATGTGCCAAAGCCTGTTCACGTCTCTCACTGTTTTCTGATCTAGTCTGCCAGGCCTTTATTCACAGGGACCTGTTTTCAGTTATGATGCAGTATATTTTATATGTAGCCATGTCACCTTTTTACAGTTTCCATGCCTCTATAACAGAGTCTTCATCGATTACATATGTAATTCCCAGAGTTATTCGTAGAGTACAGATAGAATGCCAATAGAAGATCTCTAGACCAGTCTTTCTCAACCAGTGTGCCGTGGCACACTAGTGTGCCGTGAGCGATCATCAGGTGTGCCGCGAGAAAAGCTCTCTGCCCCCCTTCCTTCCCCCTCCTCCTGCCGAACTCCTGCTGCTTGGGAGAGGAGGAGGAAGGGACGGGGGGCCGCAAAGAAAAGGAAGAAGGGACCGGGGCACCGCCTCCTTCGGCCATTTTCCCAACAAGCCTCCAATCTGCCATGACTCCTGCCATGACTCTCGCCCCTTGCTTGTTGAAGCTGCGCGGAGGAGCCCCGCCTACTGAAGCCCGTGCACTGCTCATGCTCCTCCTCTGTGAGAGAGCTGAAGCCGGGGGGAGGGGGGCATGACACAGCCTGGCTCCGCCCCCTCCCCCGGCTTCAGCATTCCCACAGCTTCGCCGGCCTTGAGGGGGCAGTGCCAAGCCAGCGATGGCAGAGCCAGTACAATTCTGGCTTGCCCCCTCAAAGCTGGTGAAGCTGTGGGAGAACTGAAGCCGGGGGGAGGGGCGGGGCATGGCGTGGCCTGGCTCCGCCTCCTCCTCCAGCTTAAGCGCCCTCACAGCTTCGCCAGCCTTGAGGGGGCCGTGCCATGCCTGCGGTGGCAGAGCCAGCACAATGCTGGCTTGGCACTGCCCCCTCAAGGCTGGCGAAGCTGTGGGAGAACTGAAGCCGGGGGGAGGGGGCGGGGCATGGTGTGGCCTGTCTCCTCCCCTGGCTTCGGCACTCCCAGCAGTTGCTCCCAGCAGCTCACCATCCCCCTGCCGTTCTTTATTGTGTTACAGTGTCATTTTGTGTCATTTTGGTTAGTGGTGTGCCCCCGGATTTTTTTAATGTTAAAAGTGTGCCACGGCTCAAAAAAGGTTGGGAAACACTGCTCTAGACAATAGACAGTAGTTTTTTTCTATTCTCTTCACCTTTGTCATGCATAACACGGTTTATACTTAGACTACTCGGAGGATGCCAGTGGCCTCCGGGTGTTTCCGCAACCTTTCTGGATTGCCTAGTGGCTTGTCTGACTTACCATTTGACTGGTTGTACTTTACCAGAGCAGATTAGGGATCACTTCATTAAATTTATGGTAATCCCCATTAATCTTTGAGGGGCTTCATTTGGGGGACCGAGACTTCTGCTGGAAGATGCTTGGTCTACTCCAGTGTTTTTCAAACTTTTTTGAGCCGCGGCGCATTTTTTACATTTACAAAATCCTAGGGAACACCACCAACCAAAATGACACTCTAACACAGTAATACATATAGCTTATATGTTTTAAATGTATTTATACACTCAGTGTAAAACCTGGGCCTGTTTCGATGAACACAACATAGATATCCTGGCAGGAATGGCAGAAAGACACAAACTTCCCACACAGAACTCCCATAACCAAGAGAAAATGCTATAAGAGTTTCGTGGGCATTGACCTTGAGTTTTGGAGTTGTAGTTCACCTATATCCAGAGAGCACTGTGGACTCAATGTTGGATCAGGACCAAACTTGGCATGAATATTCAATATGCCCAAATGTGAATACAGATGGAGTTTGGGGAAAATAGACCTTGACATTTGGGAGTTACAGTTTATGGGATTTATAGTTAAGACACAATCAAAGAGCATCCTGAACTCTTGCAACAATGGAATTGAACCAAAATTGGCATATTGAACTCTCATTACCAACAGAAAATACTGAAAGGGTTTGCTTGGGAATTGACCTTTAGTTTGGAAGTTATATTTCACCTACACCCAGAGAGCACTGTAGACTCAAATAATGTTATGTTATGTTGTTGTTTGTTTTCTATCCAGAATCACAATGTTGGGAGGAGGCTCACCACTTTAAGGTCCCTAAAACAGGCATGGGAAAACTTCGACCCTCTGGGTGCTTTGGACTTCAACTCCCACCATTCCTAACAGCCCGAGGCCCTTTCCTGCTAAAATGGCTGGGGGGAGGAAAAGAGTCTGAGGCTGCTAGGAATGGTGGGAGTTGGAGTCCAAAACACCTGGAAGGTCCAAGTTTGCCCATGCCAGCTTTCGACAGAGACCTCTTCCTCCCCCTCCCCCTTCGCGCCCTTTCTTCCCCTCCTGCCCAACACTTACTTTTTCTTCTACGCTGCCGCTTCTGCCGCCATTTTGATCCGAGGGGGCAGCGTGAGCGTGTTCAGGAGGGGAGGGGGGAGGGAGGGAGACGTGACCTGTGCGGGCGCTACTGCGCAGACTCGCCCCAGAGCAAAGCGACAACTATAATAATATCAACAATGGCAGCCCTTGTGCTTTGTGCTAAGAGTGATATAATACATTAATATCCATTGTTCAGATATCTCTTAGGACTTCTACTCCAAAACCGACTTTTTATTATATGTAGTTACTATGAACAATTCAATGCATTTGCACAACTATGCTGTGCACATTAGACTCAGGGGTTTTTTTTCTCAAACAAAACATTTCCTCTCCATGATATCAGATTTGTGAGATCTCTGTGAAGTTATTAGAAATCATTTTCTATGGCCTATATTACTAACATTTCTCCTAATTTAAACTGTCTGCATTTCCACTGGACCAAAATCAATCCCTGACTATTTATTTATAACACTGAGAAACACAACTGGTGGAATTGTTTGATAAATCTCATTTGTTATAATTTCGAGAGTGGGCTGAGATTTGCAATCCACCAATTCAAAATAATAATAATAACTTAACAGCAAGGATGCCTAGAAACAAATGCCTGCAAGATATGAGAAGGAAAAATGATACTCAGAAAAGCAGACCTTTGGGGATCACTCTTAGCACAAAGCACAAGGGCTGCCATTGTTGATATTATTATAGTTGTCAAAAGCATTTGATGTCATTGTTCAATGTATTCTACAATGCTGTCAAGTTTTGAGCGGGAGTGTTTTTGTCTGATTCCCCCCTAACCTGACAAGACACTTTACTGCTAGCAACTGTGTGGTTTGATGGTGGATACACAGTAGCTTGCCATCAAGATAACTCCACTGAGTATGACTTGTATTTCTAAAAGGGACACCTGAGCTGGACGGGAGTTGCAAGCCCCTGGCAGAGACGGAGCAGAGTAAGGAAAGATGACGTAAGGGAGATAAAGTCATGGTTTCGTGATACAGAAGTGAGACAAAACCATGGGAGTTGCAGATCTATCCTCTTCTGCCATGAGATTCTCAGCTCAGGGTATTGAAGTTGCTTCTAGACACTAATTTAAACTCATAGAAATAATATTTCTATTAGTTTAAATAGGTCCGCGGTTGCCTGCCTTCCTTCCTTCTTTCCTGCGGTTTGAGGGAGTGCTTCCGTTCCCCGCACTCCCTCAATTACAGGTGTCACGATGCAAGACCTAGGCCGGCCCCTTAATCTCACACACAGAGACGATAATCAGCTAACTACTTTATTGAAGTATAAAAACAGTTGAAAAGGTAAATGTCCATAAAAAGTATCAAAAGTAATCCAAAAGGTTGGGAACAGTCCAACTGCAAACTTGGCTCAAAGATCCAAAGACTTGGCAAGGCTCCGCTCAGTTAGCGGATCAGGAACAAAACAAGGTTGCAAGATCTAGCTCTACTTGGCAGGCAACTAGCCCCAAACTTGGCTACGTGAACCTGGCTTCGCTACACGTCCGTATAGGTGAGACGTGGCCGAAGTACTGAGGATTTGTTCCCACGAATCCTATACTTAATCCCCTTGACGAGGCCCCCGACGCTCTAGGCTTCTCCTCCTCCAATCTGTGCTGCGAGCCATCGGTCTGTCTAGGCTGTGGAACCAACCCCTCCTGCTAGCCTCAATGCTCCGTCTCCTATCAAAGGTTCGACCTTGCCTCCCAGCACCTGCTTCCCTATCTTCGTGAGAGTCAAACTCCCCATCTGCTTCCCGGGCCTCTCCCTCGGTTGTTTCCCACATCCTCTCCTGCGAACCTCGCCCCCCCGGCCGTTCATAATCTTCACTATCAGTGCTTTCGGATTCCAACTGGCCTTCCTGCTGTTCGTAAGGGTCAGGCCAGCCGTCATCCCAGGCCAGGCTTTCTGTGGGAGAAGAAGGCCCAGCGATCTCAAAATCCCCTTCTTCTAGCCCCTCCAAATCCTCTTCCGAATCAACTGGCTCCAATGCTAGTGGGACCCCTGGTGCTGCCCCCTGCCCTCCAGGCACAAACGAGAACTGGTGTGCTACAACAGGCTGGCTGGCTGGGGAAACAGCTGAAGGAGGCGGCGGCTCGGCTCCTTCTTCTTTGCCGCCGCCCGGTCCGTCCTTCCTCCTCCCTCCGCAAGCAGCAGCAGAAGTTCGGCAGGAGGGGGAAGAAAGGGGGGAAGAGAGGTTTTCCCGTGACACACCAGGTGATCGTGAACACACATAGACTGTAAAACTCTCAATATAATCAATATTCAATATATTAGAATCCTTGTTGAGTTAATGAATATTCAATTTTTACATTTATACATCCATAAATTGGTATACAATGTCACAAGTAAGTAAACCTTACAACATAAATTTACACAGTGGAAAACGGTTCGAGATTTTGTAGGATATGGGGGATAGACCAGGGAGGGGATGCAATCCAAACCATAAAGTCTTTGCGGATCAACTATAGATTCAATCCCGCTCTCCCAATGGTGATGCCAATGAGCAAATGTTCCCAAATTCTCACAACACAATGTTCATCATAATCCAGTTCTCGAATTTGTAATCCAATATTTACTGTGTGATTGTTGAACAGGTTCACGGCATTAACTGCCCCTCCAGGGTCCCAAGCAATTAATGCCGTGAACCTGTTCAACAATCACACAGTAAATTAGGGTTTTTATACTTCAACACACTAGACTCTCCCCCTCCCTTTTCCGGAGGTTCCAGTTTCCCACGGCACATCTGATGATCGCTCACGGCATATTAGTGTGCCCCGGCACACTGGTTGGGAAACACTGCACTAGGGCACAGGAAGACCAGGGTCCAAACCCCTGCAGGGCTATGGGAGGCTACTGGGTGACCTTGGAGAAAAAAAGACAAAGGTCTCTTCTCCTTCTGAACAAATTCGGCCAAGAAAACCTATAACAGGATCATCATAACTCAGGAACGACTTGAAGAAGACATGTAAAACTGCAAACTTCAAAGGCTGTCTATTGACCAAAGGGTTTCCTTATGTATGTGAATTAATAACTGTAGTGAGCAACATGGTCCTATCTTTATACTTCCTGTACTTCATCCTATTTTGACAAAGTCACAGTTTGATACAGTGATTTTTACTAGTCCTCACATCAAACTAAGTCCAAGCTTGGATTCTGAACTTTTCCCCATGTCATTTGTTTCCTAGACATGAATGTGACAGATACAGAAGATCAATCCACTTTCCTCCTCCCCCAGGGATTAGTGTGGTGTGTGTGTGTGTGGGGGGGGGGGGTACTGCTCAGCGGGCCACACCAATGACTTGTGTGGCACCATATGTTATGCAGGCCCACGGGTTATATTTTGTACAGACCTGGTCTCTCCAAATTTTACATTTACTGGCAGCATATATTCTTGCTGTCATTAGTAGGTTGGCCATTTATAACGGAACGAGGCTAATTTTGACATCAGGCCGGGTGGACTATTCTTTTTTATCCCGTCACTTGCCACTAATATAACAAAGAACGCTTTCAAACTCTTCAGCAACCAAAAGGTTTTATCCGCTGCCACCAATATAAAGGAGTAGGGTTTATTTTACTTAAGGATTTAAAACTGCACTGAGCTGGAACGCTCTCCCGGCCGAAAACTACTTTTGAAAACCCACTGGCCACCACCACAGTTATTAACAAAGTTAAGCCCTTTGGCTCACTGGAGGCAAAACTAAAGTGATTTCTTCTTCAGATAAGGTATGCTGTGGCGAGGCTGATAGTTTTTTACACTACACCTGGCTGCCACCAAGTACTGTGGTGAGGGCTCGCCTTAGTCTCAAGGCAGGGCAGCAATACAGGGAACTTTTATATGTAGAGGCTGGAGAGGTTTCACTTCTTTATCGCTGCCACCATTTAAAACCAAGGAGGATGGAAACACAGGGAGGCAGGACTGGATGAACAAAAAAACTGAGTTTATTTTAACAACTTGTGAGAGGTCACAGGCACTTTAGCGTGATGGTTACAATGAAGCGATGGAGCATGTGGTTATGTAAACAAACTGGCACAATGCTTAAAACAAGTTACAATTTAACTCAGCACCACAGATAATACTGCTGAAGTATTATCTGCTACCTATAACTACCTGACTCTACCTATTCTCAGCTAGAGTCCTACAAAACCCAGCAAATTGCTGCTAACTCACTCAGGAGCTAAACTCACTCTGACCTTCTCTCCAGAGTTCCAAGCCTCCCCTCTGCCTAAACTGCTCCTCCAACTGTCAGTTTTTTAATTCTAACTCACAATATTCCCCTGGTGCATGGCCCAACTGCCTACTGGCTCCCTATGGTTCCATATCCCCTTTTCCTAGGCTAACTCAGCCTAACCTGAGATCTCTAACCTTACAATGGCCTTTCCTCCAAAACAGACCATTAACTGGCCACCCACCAAAAAGGGCCTTTTCTCCTGGGCTTCTTCTGTCCCAAAATATAGGCAATTTGTCACATATGCTGCCACCATTGGACTCTTGATTGCTGCAGGACTTGATTTAAGTTCTTTTTGACTGAGGCACACATGAGGCAGTTGTTTGAACAACCAAACAATAAAGTTTATTTGAGAGAACTTTCAAAAATAGTTAACAAGCTTGGTGGTTTCAAGATATTGGCATGAACTCATGTGGTTACTTTAATCAGTACAAATCTTTGTTACCAAGTACAACTTCTTTCTCAGTTATCCAATAGTTTACTGACGTGAACTCTTCTCTCTGCCTAATAAACTAGTCCAAACTCTAGATCTATCTAAACTACAAATCTACACACTATCTACCCTGATAACTGTAGATTTCTATTCGCTAGCTATCCTCGCTAGCCACTTGATCACTTTCAGGCCTTGTCTTTCTAACACTCACTAACCCTGACCCTTCTCTTCCCAAACTCAATCTGCTACTGTCTTCTTCAACACTCAGTCTCAATCTGCGGTCAGATTTCAAAACGCCTCCTTTTGAGAGCATTTTTTCCCTTTTCCAAGTTAGCCTCCGCCCCTTTTCTACCAGCCAATTCTACTTCCCTCATTTCTCTCCAGGTCGCACTTAGCCACGATAGGGTTAAAGGATTTAGTGAAATGAAGGAAGCCCTATTAGAAATGAGAACCTAAGATGAATGGCTCCATTACATCCCATCTAAAATGGCTGCCAAGGTTTTGGGCCTAGCCCTTCAGGCCTCTCTAGTCTCCCAAGTAGGGGATTCACTACACCATTCCTCACGGCACTCTCTTGAGACTCTATCATCTTTCATAGAGAAATGAACTCTAATTAGTTGTACAATTCTGAGTGATATGTTTTGAACAATTGCTTCTATACTATTCCACTAATCCTTAATGCTAGGGCAGTCCCAACAGATATACATGTCATTTGAGTTCAGACACAGTGGTCAAGTTCTGAAAATACTCTTAGTGCATTTGCTTGATCTCCTTTGGGTAAGGAGTCATTTCTATAAAACTTCGTAATAGATTTCACTTAAATTGCTTGAGAATCGAGTACTGTAGTTCATTCTTGAATATGTTCTTCCACTTTTCTGTGATATCTCATCATTGCAATTACGGTTCCATGTAACCATAAGCCTACTCAATCTTTCCTTCTTCCTTTTCATTATGTATCAATAAATTATATACTTTTGACAGAAGACCCTTAGTTCATTTGAGTTGCACTTCTTCAAAACCATTCGTGTCTTCTGTTAATGCTAAACTGACATGTAAGTTACTTTACAAATGTCTGATTTGGAAGTACTGAAAAGGCAAGGATTAATTTAAATGGAGCACGATTGTCTTCTTTGCTGAATGTGTAAAGATTACAATACTTTTGTATTTCTTTTGTAAGTCCCACACATTTTCAAACAGTAGCACCTTTAGTGTTTTCCTGTTTGGAGGTAGTCTTATTTCCACATCTTGAGGATTAATTGTCCGTGAAGCTTTCCTTAACTTGAAAATGGACTCTGCCAGTTCACACTGCAGAGCCGGCTCATGTGATTGTATACTCCAGGGGTCGAGAACCTTTTTGACTCAGAGAGCCATGAAAGCAAAATATTTGGAAATTTATTTCAGTGAGAGCCATATAATCTATTACGGGCCTGCCCAACAGGCGGCCCATGGGCTGCACACGGCCCGCCAGCCCCTTGGATGCGGCCCTCCTACACTCCAGCAAAAAAAAATTTAAATTCGAATTTAAAAAAAAAAAAAAAAATTGAAAAATAGTGCGCATGTGCGTGGTTCTGCCAGCTTCTAAGGCTGGCATGACGCTTTGGGAGGGAGGCGGAGCCATGGAGAGCCGCCCGTGGCTCCGCCCTCTCCCAAAGCGTCACGCCAGCCTCGGAAGTGGCGGTTTCGCCCGCTTCCGAGGCTGGCGTGACGCTTTGGGAGGGAGGGCGGAGCCATGGGGAGCCGCCCGTGGCTCCGCCCTCTCTCCCAAAGCGTCACGCCAGCCTCGGAAGCGGCGGTTTCGCCTGCTTCCGAGGCTGGCGTGACACTTTGGGAGGGAGGGTGAAGCCATGGGGAGCCCCCCGTGGCTCCGCCCTTTTCCCCAAAGCATCACGCCAGCCTCGGAAGCGGGCGAAACCGGAGGAGGAGGGGGCATAAGCGTGGGCATGGCGGAGTGGCCCCCCAGGTGATCAGTGACCGGAACTCCAACCCTTGGGCTGGTAGAAGTTGGACAGCCCTGATCTATTACATATAATAAAAGTCAGTGTTTGCGGCCGAGCGACCGAGCGGAGGGAGGAATATGTGCCAGTGTTTCGATTGGCTGCCACTGTGGGATTATTTGCATAACGGGCTCTGCTTGGCCAGTCTCATAACTCCCGAAATTCTACGGCCCCAGACAGAGGGGATTGGTTGCCACTGAAATGGTATTTGCATAACGTACCCCGATTGGCCAACCACATTCCACCATTCCAAGGTGACTCAGAGGGAAAAGGCAATGCCTCAGGCAGTCACCAACTGCGGCCCACAGCAATGACGGATCAGGACCAAACTTGGCAAACGGGACCAATGGCCCACTTCACAACCTGGTGTGGTTTAGGGCAGGATGGGCCACGAATGATGGGATTTGCAGTACATTCACCTGATACATTTCCCAAACAACACTGTAGCCCCTAAAAATCACATACCACGCCCAAACGACCCCAGACAGAGGTGATTGGCTGCCACTGAAATCGTAATTGCATAACGGACTCCGAATGGCCATCCAAATTCCAACAGGTGACTCAGAGGAAAAAGGAAAAACCTCAGTCAGTCAGACACTGCGGCCCACAGCATTGATGGATCAGGACAAAAATTGGCACACAGGGGCCCAATTGCCCACTTCACAACCTGGTGTGGCTTAGGGCAGGCCCACGAATTATGGGATTTGCAGTACCTTCACCTCATTCACTTCCAAAACAACACTGTAGCCCCTATACATCAAAGACCAGGCCGAAAATTGACAACAAGGCATCCTTACCTTGATTTTCCTGACTAGGCCTCAGCACATGGGATATTGTTAGGCTCCCTCAACTTGATTTTCCTGACTAGGCCTCTGGGACTCGCAGTACCTTCACTAAGTTCTTGAGACCACTGCAAGCCACATAAACATCTAATAGGAACCAACCTTGGCACACAATGCCTTCCTCAAATAACCCGGGCACTGCCGGGTCCTCAGCTAATTATATATAATATATTTTAAGACTGAATTCAACTAAATGTGAGTATATACGTACATACTATGAGAAAAGGACTCCCCCTCGGCAGAATGACGGGACACTTTAGACCTGGCTCTGCAAAAGGCAAGCTCAGGACTCTGGGAAGGAAAAGAAGACGGAAGAAAGGAAGGGGGAAAAAAAAGAAAGACAGAGGAAATAAAGGAGGGAGGGGGGAGAGGAAGAAAGAAAAGAAGAACAAACTATGGAAAAGGACGAAAAGAAAAGCAGGAGTGAGACAAGGAGGGGAAAAGAAAGAAGGAAATGGGATGGGAGGAAAGGAAAGGGTGGGGAAAAGAAAGGAAAGGGAGTGAGGAAAAAGTAAAACAGTGAAGGGAAAAGAAGAAAAGAAAGAAAGAGGGAAGTGAAAAGAAAGGAAGGAGAAGGAAAGGAAGAAAGGAGGGAGGGAGAATGGAAGAAAGAAGGAAGGGAGAGAGGGAGGAAAAAGAATGAAAGTAAAAGAGAGGGGAAAAAGAGGAAGGAAGGAAGGAAGGAAGGAAGGAAGGAAGGAAGGAAGGAAGGAAGGAAGGAAGGAAGGAAGGAAGGAAGGGGGAGGAGGGCGCTGGGTGTTAGAGTGTCATTTTGTGTCATTTTGGTTGGTGGTGTGCCCCAGGATTTTGTCAATGTAAAAAATGTACCGCGGCTCAAAAAAGGTTGAAAATCACTGGCCTACAGGATGTAATATTCACTATTATTTTGTATCAAAAGCATTGCATAAATTAGTATAAAACTGATAAAAATAGAAGGTGCTCAGGCAGCTAAATATCTTTTGACCAAAAATGGGTAACAGCAACGGCATTGTCTGTGGCCTCCCAACAATTCCTCCTCTGTACATGAAACAGGGCACAGCGGACAAGCATACAGATGTGGAGTTGTCTGTTCTGCTCCACAATCACACAAGGTGTGGGATTCTTTTAGGTAGTGCCATTTTGCCAGGTTATCTTTTGATATGCCCACTCCGCTTCTGAGTCTGTTCCGGGACTTCCAAGTTGCCCATTCTTGGTTTGCCCCTGGAGGAAGATCCTCGTGCGCGGGGGAATCCAGTTGGGATTTCCTGGTTGAGCTGCCCCGTGGGATACCCTTGCTTTTTCTTGGTGTGGGACGGGACGGACGCCAAGAGGAGTGGTAGTTCTCATAAAGCTTTTCCTTGATTTGAGTCTACTGGGAGGAGGCTGGTAGCCATGTAGTAGATGGCTTTCACAGTGTTCAACCTTATTTCTCTCACATTTAGCAGCAACTTCCCATTACACATCAGAGGGGGGCAATGCCAGCTAGCTTATAGAGTTTATCAACAGGCCTAGATTTAAGACATCCTATGATTATTCTGCATGTTTCGATCAATGCTATTTTCACCTGTTTGCATTTGTAGTATTCACCAATAGTTTCCTATTTAAGTTCTAAGAAGGGATGACCCTGTTTAGCTTCCAAGAGCAAACATGAGCTGGTGTCTCTAGGGCAGTGATTTTCAACCTTTTTTGAGCACATTTTTTACATTGACAAAATCCTGGGGCACATCACCAACCAAAATGACACAAAATGACACTCTATACTCTCCATCGGTCGCCCTCAGGATGGACAGGCCGACACGACCTACCCCCGGGCAGGCGAGCATCTGAGCTTGGGGGCTGATCTGACTTTGAAAGCACCCAATAATGACACAGTGGAGGGGGTTTCAAAAACTGTCATAAAGGGCACCAAGCCTCCAAGTAAGGACCAACAAGGCCCCTGCCGGCGGAGACGGCGCTATAGGTCTAGGACCTTTTGGGGGGCGGGTTTCTCTGCCAGAAGGAATAGCAGACCTGTTAAAGCACTTGTCAAAGCCAAGACCTCAACCGGGGACCTAATGAGTGGCCCACCTTGTCCAATTGGACTGCCGGAGGGGGTGCCGTGTGCGCGTGGCGACGACTGCCCTTTTGCAGGGCTGTGTGACTGCCCGTGGTCCCGTTACGGCAGGGGTGCTCACACTTTTTCAGCATGGGAGCTACTGATTTAAAAGTCCCAAAGATCACCTACCCAGAAATGTAAAACGTATAACTATTTTCTTATTTATTTATTTATATTTATTATTCATTTTTATGTACCGCTCCTTCCAGCAGGCTCGGGGCGGTTTACATAAAATGAAGTTATAAAACATCAACATTTCAATTTAATAACAACAATATAAAACAGAGCATAAAAATACATCCAACCACCCCATTTCTCCCACACTGCCATATTACCACACATATTATCAGCCAGAAAGTAAGAAGAGAGGCTTTTGAACTGCAAGGCCATTTAATACTCAGCAAGGTAAACAAAGGGGCATGCAAAAATACATCCAACCACCCCATTTCTCCCACATTTCCATATTCCCCAACATATATTTCTCAAGGAACAAAGCAAGCAAAGAGGCTTTGCAGCTAAAAGGCCATTTTTAAACATTAAAAATAAACACAGAGACATGCCACAGAACAATCAAGCACCCACCCCAAAGTAAAAAGACCGACCTTTGAGATGCGGTAAGGAAATGACCCCAAAGCGTCCTTCTTCTCCTCCTCTGTCATTGTTCCTATTTCCACACCGCCAGCATGCATGCCACCTCCAAGAGCTCACGAGAAGTCTGAGAGGCAGAATGGGCGCTTCTGCGCATGCGCACAGGACCAGCCATGCATCGCGTCATCCAGGCCCACCCCCTTTGGTCTCCTATGACTCTGAGTGGCTGGAGAAGGGCGGAGGGAGGAAGAGGAATCCAAAAGAGGGGGCCCATTCTGCCTCTTGGACTCTGGAGCTTTTGGTGGCGGCACGCGAGCAGGGAGGAGCAAGGACGGAGGACTTCTTTGCAGCATGCAGGGGCGCGTGAAGAGGACCAACTGCAAAAAACCTGGTCAGGGCCCTCAAGATCACCAGGATGAGGCCCAAAGATCACCCTGGTGATCCCGATCACCATTCTGAGCACCCCTGCTTTACGGCATCCGCTGTCCTGGTGTGCCACTCCTTGGGGGCGCTGGGAATGCACTCGGAGCCATGGACGTCCCGGAGGTCCCCATGGGGGACTCAACTCCCCGATCTGACCTCCCGCTCTGACCCCCATCCCCTCCCCTTATCCTCCTTGCTGTCTGTGATTTTATGTACTGTTTTTCTCAATTCTTGTAAACCGCTCCGAGCCTTCGTGGAGTGGGGGTATAGAAGCTTGAGGTTAATAATAATAATAAATAAATAAAAACACAGCAATACATATAGTTAATATGTTTTTAAATGTATTTATACACTCACTTAGTGTGAAACCTGGGCCTGTTTCGATGAACACAAAATAGATATCCTGGCAGGAATGGTAGAAAGACACACACGAAGCTCTTGCTCAACCGCTGCCAGTCTCTCTCTGGTTTTAGTTTTTATCGCAGTCAAGCTTGAGAAGCTCATCTCACACAGATATGTGGTTGAAAACGGGAGAAATGTCAAAATAGTTTTGTTGGCCCGAATGGGGAACTCCCTGGCAACAGATAACCAAAAACTGTCCAAAGGAAGATCAGCAAATTTCAGCTTTAAAAACTCTTGTTTCAGTTCAATGATCTTGTTTTAAAGTCAGTTCAAATGGATGTTCCTCTTGCTCCTTCACACTGGTTGAAAATCACTGCTCTAGGGCCATTTCTTAAAGGGACAGATGGGCAATAGTTTATATATGAATGAAGTTCAAAAATAATTTCCGGCACACCTGATGATCTCTCACGACACACTAGTGTTCCGGAAACTGCGAAAATCACTGCCCTTTGGCCGATTCTATCCAGCCCTCCTAAGGGCCCAGGCAGGCAGGCTTGCTCGCCGCTCACCCCACCTACCGCTCGCTCTGCCTGCCTCACCCTCTCGCCTTCTCACCCGCACGCCCTCTCGCCCACTCCGGCTCTCCCAGCGCCAGCAACAGCAAGGCCAGCGCTGGGAGAGCCGGAGTGGGCCAGAGGGCTTGCGGGCCAGAGGGCAAGGCGAGCTGCGGGCGGGGTGAGTGGCGAGTGGGTGGGGCAAGGCAAGCGAGCGGGGCGAGAGGGTGAGGCAGGCAGGCAAGCAGAGCGACCGACGGAGAGAGAGGGAGGGGGGAGAAGAGGAGGAGACCAGGGAGGGAGGGAGCAAGTGCCGCTGCCGCCGCCAAGCATCCTTAATAAGTGAACTATACATCCCAGCAACTCCAACTCCCAAATGTCTAGTTTCCCCAAATTTCCCCAGTGTTCACATTTGGGCATATTGAGGATTCATGCCAAGTTTGGTCCTGAGTTTCCCATCCTTTCAATGGGGTTTGATCTCTTCCTTTTCCGTCACGAATCTCAAAGGCTCACTGTCAGGAGGTTTTTGGAAAGGTGTGAACAGGAAGTCATCGAGAGGGAAGGGACCCCAGGGCCATCCAGCCCAACTCCCAGGGACACACAATCAAAGCACCCCCGACCGATGGCCATCAAGCCTCTGCATAAAACTCTCCAGAGAAGGGGACTACAAGGAAGCATTATTTTATTTTAGTGGTTTTTATTAGTATTGTATAATAATTTTATAATAATAATATAATATAATGTTATATTATATTATAATTTCAATATATTATAATGTCTACAGTATATATACCTGTATACTATAATATAATTATGATATTAATACTAATCTATGAATATTTTTGATATATTAATATGTTAATATTAATGATGTGTAATATATAGTAAATATAGTAAGTGAATAAGTAAATAAATTATGTAGATTAGCATGTAGTTCCGCCTTTAGGTGTGGCCCTCCATAATATTTTTGGCTCTCATGTGGCCCCTTGGAAAAATAATTGCCCACCCCTGCTCTAGGGTATATAAGCATATAGAGAAATTATACAGCAATACAGTATAATTAGAAATCCATCCAGGGAAAGAAATATTCTGAGAATGGCAGGTTGTTTATTTGCTGAAACTTTAAATTATCTGTGTGTGTGTGTGTGTGTGTGTATACATATACTTGCTGTGCCCTTTTTAGGAGATGCGAGAAAGTTCAATCATCCACGGTGTGCCCTCCTCTAAACTGCAGTTGGATGGAGTGTGGGTCATGGGGGGCATGGTGTGCCAAGTTGGGTCTTTATTGGTCTTGGTTCTGGGCCACAGTGGTCTGTGGGGAATGATGGGTTTTGAAGTACTACAAATCCCATTTTCCATGGTGGTACTTCAAGTCCCATCATGCATGGTCGGGGCTCTGTGTGCCAAGGTAGTTTACTGTAAATTCAGGCCATACACAATGTCCCATGAGCTGAGGCCTAGTTAGGAACAGCAAGTTAATGAAGCCTTACTGTCAATTCAGGCCATACACAATGTCCAATGAGCTGAGGCCTAGTCGGGAGAATCAAGTTAATGAAGTCTTACTGTCAATTCAGAGCGTAAACAGCTTCCCAGTAAGTGAGGGCTAGTTAGGGAAATCAAGTTAATGAAGTCTTACTGTCAATTTAGAGTGTAAACAGCTTCCCAGTAAGTGAGGGCTAGTTAGGGAAACCAAGTTAATGAAGTCTTACTGTCAATTCAGAGCGTAAACAGCTTCCCAGTAAGTGAGGGCTAGTTAGGGAAATCAAGTTAATGAAGCCTTACTGTCAATTTTGGGCGTGGTCTGTGATTTTTTGGGGTGTAAATTTTCGGTTGGAAGTGATTTGGGTGTTTGTGTTGGGGATTGGCCTTTTCCTTATTCTGTTTTGGCAGTTTATTATGGTTCGGAATTTTCATGTTGGCTGGCCAGTGCAGCAGTTATGTAAATCCGCCCTTATTGGCAGCCAATCATGTTGTTCAGAATGTAGAGGCTGGGTGAGTCTTTGGCTGCCCCGGAGGATGCTGGTAAATGTAGTTTTATTTTTACTCGTTGTTTTGGGGGCCTTTTAGGTTTTGGGGGGGAAAGTTTCTTTGCTACAAACGTACCTTGCTTGAGGCCTATTTCTGTTGGCAAGTATTGTGTTTCTGCGTTGTATGGTTTCTTTGTTTGAGGTATACATCACACATGACGTGAACCCATTTATATTATATATATATATATATATATATATATATATATATATATATATCCAAAAACAATATTGTAATTAAAATGGCAGTTGGGTAATATAAGGTGTTCTTTAAAATTACAGCTGTTTGGCAAAAAAAAAGGAAGCAAATGTTCAGTTTAACTGGAATTATGACATCTTTGCTATGTGTAGTATAGCTGTCAAGCCTGGGTAGTTTGGTGGTCAATAGTGACATTCTGTGTGTCAGTGAACAGAGTCTCTTGATGCTGTAACCCACAGTTCACACATTACCGAAGCTCCAACTGTCAGACATTCAAGTCCCTTGGTATTACTGCATCTTCCAGCCCCTTCCGACTGGCTCATGTTTCATTCTTTGGCAATTTGCCCTAATGATATCCCTCAGGAGCTTTCGGGACTTCTTCTTTTCCATATTTAATCCTGCTAGCTTAATCTGGGTGAAGAGGATAAAGTGCAGAAAAGTGGAGCCTGTTGTTTTTCAGCTATATATATATATATACACACACACACACACACATACACACACACACACAGTACACGCACACATAGAGTACATTTAAAAGGATCATCTTTTTCTTTACTGGTTATTTATGCCTGAAATGTGTCATACAAATCATGGGATAGTTCTGAAATGCAAGCAAAGCACTCTGAGATATCCTGGATTTGCTATTCGCATCATTGTTAAATGAAAGCATTTTAAAGCACTAGGTATGAACATGTGTTAGAAGTATGTGATCTTCCTTGATCCGACTCAAACAGTTCGGTTCAGGTGCTTGGGAACTGGCAGCTTCCTCCTTTCATGGGAACAACAGGCCTAGGAATCACAGGAGACAAACTATTTCTTTCTTACAATGTTTTCCTGTGAGCTCCTGAGTATTTTACTTAAGCGTCGTATTCCTACTAAACACTAAAGTAATTCTCTGTTTTCGAGAATGAGCCAGTTATATTTTGGAAAGCTAATTTGAATGCAATTCTATTGTTACTTCAACAGTTTTGGAGGCATCTCAATATTTGTCACTGTCAGGATGTTAGAAACACTGGGAACAAGGGTTTGTCTCCCGTGAAACAGTTTCACGGTTTTTAGAAGAGTCTGGAGAAGAAACATATTTTATTTTTCATCACGTGATGCCTTACCGCAGTGTGACGATGTATCGTAAACGCCGCCGAAGGCTAGCATCGATCTTCGTTTATTCGCGCACCAAACTGAGTGAACCGTGTAGTACTGTGGCAGGGCAGGCTATCCTTCAATCCCACCCCTGCCACCAAATGTGGCGATGTCTGGACACACACAGACTACTTCGTTACTTTAAAAAACTGTGTGGCATGGATAACCACCAATTATCAATGTTTTGCTTTCTCTTTATTATTATCTTGCTGCCACCATTTGTCAAGTCATGACCACTAGATGTGAGGGTATTGGTGAATAAACGACTTCCACAGATGTTTTGTTGAAAGTGTTTAACAGTTTATTTTACACAAATGGGCTTAAAACTTAGGTGGTTTCAAAAGATCTCCAGAGAGGTACAAACTTGCAATATTAAACAATATAACTCTGGGGTTTCCCCCTGATACAGTTACACGCAAGTAACTACTGAATACTGGGTTACTCTCAACCCTGGGACTAAACTCTGTCCCACACACTTGGGTTTCCTTAAACCCACACACAGAACTGAACTGCATACTGCAGGTCCTACAGACAGCTTGCAGCTTCAGCAACTGCTAATTCCTAACTAACTCTGCTCACAGCAGCTGGCCAACTGGAATTCTCCAACTGTCAGATTCAAACTGAACATTCTAAAGCCACAGTGGCCTCTGTTGTCATGGCAACAGCCTCTGCTTACAGCTTGCTGCTGCGAACATTCTACTGCTCACTCTTTGCAGCTTCGAAAGAATGTTCCTTCTAAATACATAAACAAACATGTAATTAACATATAAATAACCACCTCATCACACGCAGTAAAGGGGAAAACTTTCTGATAATGCTTTCTTCTTCTTCTTCTTCTACTACTACTACTACTACTACTATTACTACTACTACTTCTCCTTCTCCTCCTCCTCCTCCTCCTCCTCCTCTTCCCTCTCCTCCTCCTCCTCCTCCTCCTCCTTCTTCTCCTCCTGCTCCTCCTGCTGCTCCTCCTCCTCCTCCTCCTTATTCTCCTCCTCCGTCTTATTCTCCCCTTGCTGCTGCTCCTCCTCCTTCTCCTCCTCCTCCTCCTCCTTCTCCTTCTCCTCCTCCTCCTCCTCCTCCTTCTTCTCCTCCTTCTTCTCCTCCTCCTTCTCCTCCTCCTTCTCCTCCTTCTCCTCCTCCTCCTCCTCCTCCTCCTCCTTCTTCTTCTTCTCCTCCTCCTTCTTCTCCTCTTCCTTCTCCTTATTCTCCTCCTCCTCCTTATTCTCCTCCTCCTGCTGCTGCTCCTCCTCCTTCTCTTTATTCTCCTCCTCCACCTCCTCCTTCTCCTCCTCCTTCTCTTTCTCCTCCTCCTTCTCCTTCTCCTCCTTAGCCCTTCTCCACCACTATTTTGAGGGGTCAACAACAACCCTAATGCAGTTGAACAAGAAGGTGATTAGAGACAAAATCTTTGAAGTGGATGTAATTGAAAACTTGCGGACTGGTAAACAGCAGGGTTTCTCCACTTGGTATCCTCTACTAAAGAGTGACCAATATTGTCAACAATATCTTCAAGATTTAACATCTCTATCCCTTAGAAAAGCATGTTCAGCCCCGCGCTTTCAAACAATGCCATCAGGCAGGTTAGAGGGAAGATATAGAGGGATCCCTCATGCCCAACGCCTTTGTATCTGTGGGTCTGGGGAAAGAGAGGATTTAACACACTATCTGTTACATTGCCCATTGCATAATGACCCTCGAAACAATCTCCTGGGAACACTTTTGGAAGAAAGGGCAGCATGGCAACAGTCAGCAGTTATCTGTGACTTGTTAGCAGATTATTCCAAAAAGATTACATTAAAGGTTGCCACATTTGCAGTTGCAGCTCAAAAAATTCGAGCCAAAATAGCTGCACCCGTACCTTAGGAAGTCTGACGTGGCCACGGTGGTCCACGCTCTGGTTACATCCCGTATAGATTACTGCAACGCTCTCTACGTGGGGTTGCCTTTGAAGACTGTTCGGAAGCTGCAACTAGTGCAACGGACAGCAGCCAGGTTGATAACAGGAGCGGCATTCAGAGCGCGCTCTACTCCTCTGTTGTGCCCGCTCCACGGGCTGCCAGTTTGCTACCGGGCACGATTCCAGGTGCTGGCTTTAGCCTTTAAAGCCCAAACGGTTCTGGTCCAACTTACCTGTCCGAACGCATCTCTCCCTATGAACCATCGAGATGTTTAAGATCATCTGAAGAGGCCCTGCTCTCGGTCCCGCCTTCTTCGCAGGCGCGACTGGCGGGGACGAGAGACAGGGCCTTTTCAGTGGTGGCTCCTCGACTTTGGAACGCTCTCCCTAGAGACATCAGATCGGCCCCCTCCCTCCTGACATTTTGCAAGAAAGTCAAGACCTGGCTATTTGAGCAGGCATTTCCTGATGAAATATAAGGCTTAATGAGATATATGGAATGACGACGATGCAATGGAAACTGATTTCAACATGACACTGAGACTGCAATTGTATGTTTTTAATTGTTAAATTGTTATTATATGGGTTTTTTTGGGGGGAGGGGGGATTTGCCTTGTTGCTGTGTTGTATTGAGGGCAGAAACTGCCTGTGTAAACCGTCCCGAGTCGCCTTCGGGCTGAGAGGGGCGGTATAGAAGCGTGACAAATAAATAAATAATACATAAACTCCACTGCAGAAGAAGAAAAGGAAATGGAGATATAGTGGGATGGTGCGAATCAGACATTGTAATGGTTGTCATGTCACTACTGTTGTATTTTTTAAAAAATAAACAGTATATGGAACATGTTTTAATGTTTATATTGGAAAGTGCGTGTTGTAATTTTAGAGGTGTGTATATTTTATGTCATGTCCTAAGGCTAGTACAATAAACAATTCATTCATATTGTAAAGTAATAATAATAATAATAATTATTATTATTATTACTTTACGATATGGAGATGCTGTTTCATGGATTTCCATCTCCACTTGTCCCATTTAGCTATTACAGATGTTGACTTTAATTTTTATGTTAATGATCTTGGGCTTCTGTTACATGGTAACTGCACAAGAGTATGTGGCTGTTAAAATATCTGCTGGTTCTGTATATATTCCATAAGCACCTTCTTTTAGGAAATATAATTTTATGAACCTGTGTGATGACAGTTGCCAAAAAATGATGCCCTTAAGCATGCATGCACACTCTTTAGATTAGAAAAATAGCCTAAATTACACTGTAGTATTATTATTATTAAGTTCAAATTTGTGCGTCGCCACTCCCGGGTGGCTCGGGGTGACTTACAGAAGGCATAAAACAAACGTACAATAACACAATAGCTATACAACAGGGAAGGGGACAGGGAGGGGGCATAGGGACAAGTCACATCATTGCTAGGTCAAACCAAGCGGGATCGGTATGCTGTCAAAGGGAGGCAGTCTGGGAGTTCCCAGACAAATGCCTCGAAGCTGCTTGCCTATTGGGGGGGGGGGGGATAGCTCTCCTGCTATCGCCCTCTGAGGCCTTGGCAACCTGACCCCCCTGGATAAACCACACAGCAGCTATGGTACAACGGGTTTTATTGAGAATAGGTAGGTATAGGAAAGAGGTTGGAGGCAATCTTAATAGTGTCTCCAACTAGCAGCCAAAACAGGAATCAGCAGGGGTGTGTGTGCTCCGCAGCAGTGGGGCACAAGCAGGTAAACGGGAACACAAGCCGGATGCAAAAAGTGTCTCTTAGAATCCCAGCCGAAGCAAATTAGGCTGGGACGTGTTGCTTTAAATGCAAAGAGTTCAAAAGGTAATAAAGTCTTTTAGGATCAACCACCAGGTCTCGACGACGAACAGGAACAAGGATGACACGGGAACAAGTAGCCCGAAGCAGGCTGGCTGGCAAAAGCTTGATGAAAGGCCCGACTGGTCTAACCCACAGGATCTTCTCCCAAACGCATTGTTGGTACAAGACACTGGCTTGGGGGTCCACAGGGCAGTTATAGTGTTCCTTGGTTGCATCGCATGTCAAAAGCTAAGATCGATGATCCCTTGTATGTTTTGTGAACTCAGTACTCTTGGAATGCGGTGCTCGTTAGCGAGTACCATCTGGGCTGGGGAGTCAGGTTTTCTACTCCCGCTGCCCGCTTCCACTATCAGGGAGGCGAGATGGTACAACCTTGAAAGGCCTATGTTATGCTTACATCCCTAGTCTTCTCACGGGAAAGGCACGGGAGGCCCAAGCAGGGTTTGAGAGCGAAGCAAGCTGGCTTGGAAGTTACACTCTGGTTACCTTGGCTGGAACTTTGCTCAAGCAAAAGTGATGCCTGAGGCCCTTGAGGTGTGACACCTACCATGCAAAGACCCCCAAAGAAGACTCCTGCTGGTTGGTGTTGCTTCCCTTTTTAGCCTAGGGCGAGCCCGGGAAAGCTCGAGTTCCAAATGGTCCTGGACTGAGAAGTCCTCCAAGTCCTGGACCTGAGGGACCTGGGTCTTTTTCCTTCAGAGAGGATGGCCGGAGACCCGCTGGCGACTGGAGCTCCACTACTGGGACGGGGCGCCGGCTTCCCCCGGCGGCCTGCAGGGGGGTCAGCCGGTGGGTGCCGGCGCCTCCTCGCCCTGCGATGCCGCCTCCGCCCTCTCCTATGGTTGCGCAGCCTCTGATCCGAGCCACTTCCGGTTCTTCGGTCCTCCAGGGGTGGGGACTTCCGGTGAGAACCATTTCCGCTTCCCACCTCCTCTCGGGAAGAAGATGTCCTAGGCAGCCCGGCGTCTTCAGGGTCCTCAGGGAAGTCGGGTCCGGGGCTGTCCATCGTCGTAGGGTCCGGAGAGTAAGATGGAACCGCCTTCTGTGTAGGGTCGAAGGGAGGAGGCGAAGGGGGCAAAAAACCATCCTCCATTGCGTTCACGGCTCCGGGTGTATTAGAGAAACGTAAGCACTGCAGGCTGTTCTTACATTTCAGTGAAGATAGCATAAGCCTTGGTTTTGTCTCTGCAGTCTATACGCAGCCAAGTTTGAAGACTAGGGTTGAGAAGAAGTGGATAATTATGTTGGTATTGTTTTTATATTGTTTCACATAGATTTGGGATTTTTTTGCATATACTGCTTATATGTGTGAATTAAAATATGAACTTCCTTTCTTGGTTTTTAAAACTCTGAATTTATCTTGCATTTTTAAGACCTGTTTTTCAATCATTCAATTCCAATTATTTGTCTTGATTTATTTCTAGTTAACTGCTTGTGTTCATGGCTCAGCTTCATTGCTATATCCAATGTATTGGCAACACATATACATCCCAGTTCTCCCTCCACATCTCCTGGATTACTGCTGGTAAGATGACAAATATACATTATTCATTCTTTCTTGCTCATATGTGAAAAACTCAAAATCTGTAGGTCAGTTTTATTTATTTATTTATTTGTTAGATTTATTGGCCGCCACTCCCAGCCCGCTCGGAGCGGCTTACATCAAGCACCACAATAAAACAACAAATTTACAACAGCAATAAACCCACAAGGATAAAACAATTCCTAAGAGATAACACAAATCCTAAGGGATAGCACATTACAACTCAAAGGCCTGCCGGAATAGGGCCGACTTGCAGGCCTTCCGAAAAGCCAACAGATTATGTAAGGCCCGAACCTCCGGGGGTAGTGCGTTCCAGAGGACTGGGGCGATGATGGAGAACGCCCTTCTCCGTGTTGAAGTTAGGTGGCATTGTTTGACATTGGGCACGGCTAGAAGATTCCAGTCTTCAGATCTAAGTGTTCTCATGGGTTAGGCGGTCCCTTAGGTACACTGGCCCCAGACCATACAAGACCTTAAAAGTCAAGACTAACACTTTGAAGGTGATCCGGTACTCAATAGGAAGCCAGTGCAGTTCCCGCAGAATTGGTGTAATGTGGCAGCTCCTTCGAGCAACCGAGCTGCGGCGTTCTGCACCAGCTTGAGTTTACGGATCACCGACAGAGGCAGGCCAATGTAGAGAGTGTTACAGAAGTCTAACCTTGAGATGACCGTGGATTGGATCACTGTGGCCAAATTTTGGCGTGCCATGTAATTTCATGTGGCCCTCCAGATGCTGGATTACAACTTCTGTACTCACATTATCCCCAGTCTACATGACAGATAACACTATGTAACAAAATTTGGAGGGGAAAAAAACCTGTTCCTGGTTTGAAAGTATTATTTCCTGTTTAATTGTGTGTTTCTTAATTTGAAAGTAGTTGTTATACTCCAGAAACTTGATTTTTGTGGCTGCCACAAACTATGTTTTATTGGTTGAGACATTCATTGAAAAACTATAGCAAAATGTGCTGCAGGATGTCCCACAAAAGCAAAGTTTTAGCATTTTAATAAACATTTCCCTTGTTTTTATGATAGAACCCATTAGAAAATGATATTTATAACCAAGGAACAAAAATTATGTTACCTAGTGTAATCAAAAGTGAAGAGAGTTGTCATTCAATAACATCAGGGGTCCCAAATTGGGTAAAATCTGAAGACCACCAGCCACTATGTTAAATAAAATTATAGTTGGATTTTCCTTCCTTCTTCCTTTGAAGACAACCATAAGGATGATGTGGCCCTCAATGAAAATGAGTGACACCCCTGCTTTAGCTGTTCTAGTTCACTACCTTCTTTCAATGTTTACCAAATTGTAAGCTGAATCCACCTGGTAGAGTCCTGTGACGACTTGGGCTATAAACTGAGAGGCTTTAACCATTAGGAACGCTACCACCAACCTAAAGTTTACTCTTTAGGATTTTCTTCTAAAATAGTATTTCAGCTAGGCTCCTTTCCAATTCACAAACGGAGGGGATTCTGAGGTAAAAATCTTTCCCCCTTTCCTGGAACGGTGGGAAGGCGGGAACTGGCACACTCAGATGTAAAGAGGCACAATGGAGGTTTTTCTTAAAAGTTAACAAACAAACTTTTATTAACTTAACAGGCTTTTGAAAGGCACAGAACGTAATGGTTTTCAAGTGAGGCACAATAGCGTAATGGTTAACAGAAAAGTATTAGAGCGTATTGGTTACTATAGATTACTTTCTTAGATCTTAGTTACTGTACAACACTAGACAGTTCTAAACTTGTCTATCTAACCTTCCTCACTCTAATGCCGCTGACTAGTAGTGAGTAGTTGTCCACTAGCTAAACTAGTAACTCCCTGAACTAACAGTCTTTCTAGAAGCACCCTAGCTACTAACTCTCTTCCCTAGTTATCCTGTAGCTGGCTTCCTCAGAGAAGTGAGCTAATCTTTAGAGCCCTAGAGATCCCCAAAAAGCCTGTGACTGACTGCCTGTCAGCTATCACACAGAACTTTTCCAATCAGCTTTCAAGACAACTGTCTCTCTCTGACCGCTCACTCTCAGCTCTGTCCAGAGACTCCTCTCTCTCTGAGTTCTGACAAGAGACTGCTAAATAAGCTACACTCTTTCCCTCCTAAGCAGCTCGGCTCCTCCCCTCAGCTCTGAGCCAATCTCAGGCAGCTCTCTCTCCCCCTCCCAGAGAAGGATCCAAGCCACTCCCCCTTTCCTGGCTATCCTGTTTAACCATGGATGCCAAACTACTATGCTGGTCTCGGCCTAGCACAGAATGGGTGAGTCCTCACAAGTGCCTTACTGAAAGTTTGCTTAGCTGTATAAAACACTTTAAAAGTTAACTCGTCAAAAGCGTATGTCTAAATTAAAGCAGGAGTAAGACATATCTTCCCGAAAAAACAAACAAACTCAGCCTTAAAAGTCATCTGAGGGTGTTAATCCATTGGATGGAATAGCTGCATGAGTGTGGCCTGTGAAATAACCACAAAGCGCAATTCTCTTCTGGTACAGTCCCCAATGTTGTTCTCATATTTATTTGTACATTTTTGAAGCATAGGCAAGTGTTTGTGTGTGTGTTTTATAGAGTCATCTAAAGTTGAATGGAAAGGAAACCAATAGATTAGATACTGAATGCCTTCAGCAGAGGTTCACTATTTTAGCCAATTTTCTCCTGCTTTCATCTCCCTTGCAATTCAAGATTTTTTGTTCCCCAAAGTCGATTTCTAAGAGCCTTCGTGGAAGAAGGGAGGGAAAAAAATCATCATCATGCTTTTTATTTATTACTTGCCTCTCCTGATGACTCAAGGCAGGATCTCTCTTGGCTTTTCTTCGTGAACGAAGATTCAGGAAGGACTCATCCCATGCTTTCTAAAAGCGCATTGATGACTAGTTGGATGTGTCCTTCGAGCCTGTGCAATGAATTTTTCTGGTGGAGCACAGCATGCACACAACTGGCCTCACCCTTTAAACCAAAGGTTCGTCTGCCGGGGCCTAGCAAGCTTGGACGGTGGGAGTGAGATCCTCCGGTCGTAGGTTTGGTTTAAGTTTCCTTCTCTCAGATGGTTGACCTTACAGGGTTAGACGAGCACCATCTGCCCGGGTTTGAAATTAGAGTTTTCCTTCTCCTAGGATGGTTGCCAAGAGGCTAGAGAGCCCATCCTGCCCTTTGACGCTCTTTGTCAGACCCATCGGCCGTGACCTGTCTGGCATGGGAATGTGGCGCAGCTGGCTGGGTGTCAACTGCATAAGATCTCTACTGACCAGAAGGTCATGAGTTCGAGGCCTGCCCGGGTTGAGGTGGGCTCTCGACCTATTGTGTAGCCTGTTGTCGACCTTTGCAACCCGAAAGACAGTTTATTATTTATTTATTTATTTATTACTTCGACTTATTAGTCGCCCTATCCCACAGGCTCAGGGCGACTTACATATAAGTCATAAAACGGAACAAAACAGAACATGGTTAAAATTGCTACTACCAGTGCGCAGCATGGTTTAGGCACAGCCTAACACACATATGTCTCTAAACACCGAACGCCTGAGCAAAGAGGAAGGTTTTGCAGGCCCTGCGGAATGTTAGTAGATCGGCCTGTGCTCGGACTGTGGGGGGAAGAGCATTCCACAGTACCGGCGCCGCGGCACAATGCCCTCCTCCGCGTTGATCCTAGGTGGATGGATCGTTGGCTAGGCACCACCAGGAGGTTTTGGGACTCGGATCGCAGTGGTCGTGGTGGACTGTAATGGGAGAGGCGGTCCCTTAGATACACTGGCCCCAGACCATTCAAGGCCTTAAAGGTCAAGACCAGCACCTTGAAGGTGATCCGGTGCTCTATCGGAAGCCAGTGCAGTTCACGCAGCACAGGCGTGATGTGGCAGCGTGATAGAGAACCTGCCACCAGCCGTGCTGCCGTGTTCTGCACCAGCTTGAGCTTCCGGATCACTGCCAAAGGAAGGCCAATGTAGAGGGCATTACAGTAGTCTAACCTTGAGATGACCGTGGCTTGGACCACTGTGGCTAGGTCGTGACGGGACAGGTAGGGAGCCAGTCTCCTCGCCTGTCGGAGATGGTGAAAAGCCACACCGCTGACGATGGAAATATGCTTCTCCATCGACAGCTCAGAGTCAAGCGTGACTCCCAGGCTCTTTACCGATGAAGACGGGCGAAGTATCGCACCGTCCAGGGTCGGAAGGCGGATCCCCCCCGTACCCGGACGACCCAGCCACAGGATCTCCGTCTTGTCCGGATTCACCTTCAACCTACTGGCTCGCAGCCATCCAGTGACGGCTTCGAGGCAACGATGGAAATTATCGGGTACGGAGTCTGGCTGGCCCTCCATCCCCAGAATGAGCTGGGTGTCATCCGCATACTGGTGACACTCCAGCCCGAAGCTGCGTGCCAACCGGGCAAGTGGTCGGACATAGATGTTAAATAATAAAGGGGAGAGAATTGCCCCCTGAGGCACCCCACAATGAAGTGGGGCGCCCCCGGAGACAACCTCACCCCTTCTCACTCGCTGGGACCGGTTCCGGAGGAAGGAGGACAGCCAGCTAAGGGCTGACCCCCTCACCCCGGCCCCGGCCAGTCGGTGGGTCAAAAGATCATAATCGACAGTATCGAACGCTGCCGTGAGGTCCAATAACACGAGCAGCGCCGATCCACCTTGATCTAGTTGGCGACGCAGCTTGTCTGTGATAGCGACCAGCACAGTCTCCGTCCCATGCCCCGAACGGAAGCCGGACTGGAAGGGGTCGAACCAAGTTGCATCATCTAGGTAGGACTGCAACTGCTCCATTGCTGCCCTTTCAACCACCTTGCCCAGGAACGACAAATTCGATACTGGGCGGTAGTTGGAAGGGACCGACGGATCTAAGTTCGGCTTCTTCAGCAATGGAGTGACCACTGCCTCTTTCAATCCCCCTGGAAAAACTCCTTGCTCAAGGGAGCTGTTAACTAATTTCAACAGGGGGTCACGTAACCCCTCCAGGCAAGCTTTCACCAGCCAGGAGGGGCACGGATCGAGGGAGCAAGTGGTCGGTCTAGTTGCAGTGACTATCCTATCAACAGCTTCTGCGTCCAGTGGTCAAGTAGGAAATTTAAGGTACCACTTAGTGGGGAGGCTAAATTTAACTGATTTACCACGCCATAAAAAAGATCTCCAGGAAAAATGCTGAGGAATGAAGGAGTGCAGCAGCTCCCCTTGGCGGCCAGATGTTAAATTGCCTCTGTCTGTCTTGTGTGTTTGTGTGTCTAAATGTAATGTATACATTGTAATCCACCCTGAGTCTCCTGCGGGGTGAGAAGGGCGGAATAGAAATGAAGTAAGTAAGTAAGTAAGTAAATAAATAAATAAATGGGAGGCCCTACCGGTGGCTATTATGCCACCGCTAGCATAGTTCACAACTTCATTAGGGTACGCAAGTCTCTCCCACACGACAAGCGAGCACCAACGGAGTCAAACCATATGAACATAAAATACCTACAATAACAACAAAACAACAGCAACCCCCTCCATAGTCTTATGAGCAGAATTCCAGTTGCAGATATATTAGACCAGCCCTTGGTAATCAATATATTTTCCAGCAAACTGATAGAACCATTTTACACCAGCTTTTTGTCACTATATATTATTGTTGTTATTAACAGTAGTAGTAGCAGCAAAAGCCATCGTAGCAACTTGTAGGACATTGTGAAGTGCAGAATCATGTGTGCACCTGTATATTAATTTTCCATTGAGATCATTCTTATCAGTATTCCCACCTTAAAGTTAGGAAGATAGGATGTCTTCCCCGAGTCCATCGAGTACAAAATTGGCAGAGATGGATTTAATACCTGACTCTAAATTTAAGCCCGCGACTGGAACTTTTTGTGACGCGACCACATCTCCATTTCAGTTGTGAATATTTTTTAAAACCACAAAAGCCGACTAGCATGTGGATTGTAGCAGATTTGATGCACAAAACGGCATGTTTCATACTAACTACTTGGTTAAAATTTCCAAAGTAGAAAGAATATGCAACGACAAGAATGTGAGGAGTAATAATATGCATGATGTGAGGATCGTGCGGCAGCGATCCAACTTCAGAAATTCTTAGGCGACACGGATGGCCTGGATCCATTTCAATCTGGCTTCCGTCCTGGACGTGGGACCGTGACTGTTCTGGTGGCCATCTCTGATGACATCCGTCGCCAGCTAGACAAGGGAGGATCGGTACTGCTGGTGTTGCTCGACCTCACCGCAGCTTTCAATACAGTAGACCATGATCTACTGATCCAACAATTAGCTGCTATTGGAATTCAAGGATCAGTAATAACGTGGTTCAACTCATTCTTGTGAGGGCGTAGCCAACGAGTGGAGTGGCTGGGCCAAGTATCTGAGAAATCCCCTCTTGACTGTGGAGTACCCCAAGGCGCTATTCTATCGCCAATGCTGTTTAACATCTATGTTCGACCTCTTGCCAAGCTAGTCTGGAGATTTGGATTAGAATGTTTCCAATACGCCGATGACACCCAGCTTCTTCTATAACTAGAACCTGGAACACCTTCAGTACCAGATAACTTCACCCGGTGTCTTGGAGCGGTGACAAGATGGCTACGTGCCCATAAATTGAAAGTAAATCCAGCAAAAACTGAAATCTTGTGGCCTGGCCGCCCATCAGAATTGGTCGGTCTATTGCCATCTTTTGAAGGGGCAGCGTTAGTTCCATCCCCCACGGTGAAGAGTCTCGGCGTTATCCTGGACTCCGAAATGACGATGGAAGCCCAGGTTGCCTCCACTCGTAAAAGGGCCTTCTTTCATCTACACCAAGCGAGGCAGTTGGCGCCTTACTTACCAACAGAGGCTCTGGCTACGGTAATCCATGCCACGGTTACGTCGAGGCTGGATTACTGCAATGCTTTGTATGTGGGCTTACCTCGAGCAGCAATTTGCAAGATCCAAATTGTACAAAATGCAGCTGCTAGACTCCTCACAAAAACATCAATGAGCTGCCATATAACGCCGTCTCTGCAGCGCTTGCATTGGCTACAGGTTGAACACAGAGTCCTCTACAAGACTCTGGTCCTAGCATTCAAGGTCTTTCGAGGTCAGGGTCCTCCATATCTAAGAGACCATTTAATGCCACTCCACCACCAGAGACTGCCACGGTCAGCTCATGAGAATCTTCTCAATGTCCCTGGCTCTAGAGAGGTCCGTTTGGAGTCCACAAGACAGAGATCCTTCTCCATTGTAGCCCCAATCTTGTGGGACTCCCTGCCGCCAGACCAAAGAGCCACTCCTGATCTACATACATTTTTAGGGGCACTTAAGACATGGCTCTTCAGAAGAGCCGATGATTGTTAGTAACAAGCAGTGACTATGTAACCTGTTTATTTTAATTGTGTAAGTCACCCAGAGCACCTTTCGTGGAGGGCCACTCATAAGAAATAAAGTAAGTAAGTAAGTAAGTTAGTTAGTTTTAGCTTCATGGGCATGTTCTATTGCCTTTGTATTAACTATTGCACTATGGGTCTGAAACATGGGTCACCTATCGCCAACACCTATGACTCCCCAAACGCTTTCATCAGCGCTGTCTTCACACAATCCTAAATATACTGGACTGACTATGTGATGAATGTTGCTGTCCTTGAGCAAGCAGGGATCACCAGCATTGAGGCCATGCTATTGAGAACACAGCTGCGCTGGGCAGGGCACGTCTCTAGGATGGAGGACCACCGCCTCCCAAAGATAATACTCTATGGTGAACTTGCCACGGGTCAGCGCAAGAGAGGCGCCCCCAAAAAGAGATACAAGGACTCCCTGAAACAACATCTCAGGCTCGACCAGATTGATCGCCAACAATGGTCCACCCTGGCCTCATATCGGGAGGCATGGAGACGCACTATCCACAATGCTGCGGCCTCTTTCGGGAAGTCATGCCGAATGGGTCTCGAAGAGAAACGACAACGCAGAAAGAACCACAACTTGGAAACAACATCACCCAAGGAGACTTTCTGCTGTGCTTTCTGTAACCGAACTTGCCTATCTCAGATTGGGCTTTTTAGTCATCAACACGCTTGCAGGGAGGTCCGTTTGGAGTCCACAAGACAGAGATCCTTCTCCATTGTAGCCCCAATCTTGTGGAACTCCCTGCCGCCAGGCCAAAGAGCCACTCCTGATCTACATACATTTTTAGGGGCACTTAAGACATGGCTCTTCAGAAGAGCATATGATTGTTAGTAACAAGCGGTGACTATGTAACCTGTTTATTTTAATTGTGTAAGTCGCCCAGAGCGCCTTTCGTGGAGGGCGACTCATGAGAAATAAAGTTAGTTAGTTAGTATTACTGATGTGAGGAGTAATGTGCAGGAAGCACTGTCTCACTCTGGCAATTGTGTACGATTTTTAAGATTTAGTTCTAAGGTGTTATGAAGAAAAGTTTTGCTTTCGGAGCTGACTCAGCTGTAGAAAGCCTTCCTGCAGCCCTCTCTCAGCCTTAAGCAACAGTTTCATGCTGGTCCATGATACGGTATCACTGTGTCTCAGGTGAACCTGGTGTTAGGTCATCGATGCCTACGATGCATGTCATGAATGAGGGACATAAATTGGTCCCAGCACACATTCCCTATGTTGCAAGTCATTCCCTTGGTGAGTCCCTCCTGTGACCCTTGTATTTTGCTGGCCGCATGCATCTGAGCACAAAAGACTGTGCCGTGACAGGTAATCAATACCATCAAAATGGGCACCTGTTTGGGAAAACATAGGGCAAGCTGCACGAGAGATGAACTTTAAAAAGTAATATTTATTTAAGAATATCAACAGTGAAAAGAAGAGATCTACCAGCTTTGGCTTCAAGTCGTTTTGACCATTCTGTGGATGTTGAAAAAGCAGAAATGCAGCCAAGAGTAAGCTATGTTCTCCCACGAGGGAGAAAATCTTTAAAGCAGGGGTGCTCACACTTTTTCAGCACGCGAGCTACTTATAAAACAACCAAGTCAAAATGATCTCCCTCCCCACTACCCAGAGAGCCATAAAAGCAAAATATTTGGAAATTTATTTCAGTGAGAGCCGTATAATATATTTTAAGACTGAATTCAACGAAATGTGAGTATAATAAGCCCCTGAATTTATTCATAATACTAACGATTATGATACTCATTCAGCCTCTGCTAATAATAACAACAACAACATGTTCCTAGAGTAGGAGGAGACCTCCAAGGGCCATCCAGTCCAACCTCCTTCTGCCATAAGGGAAAAACACAATCAAAGCATTCCTCACAGATGGCCATTCAGCCTCTGAAGTAACAACAACAACAACATGGGTTCCTAGAATAGGAGGGAGACCTGGGCCATCCAGTCAACCTCCTTCTGCTATAAGGGAAAAACACAATCAAAGTATTCCTCACAGATGGCCATTCAGCTTCTTATAGTAACAACAACAACAACAATGGGTTCCTAGAGTAGGAGGAGACCTCCAAGGGCCATCCAGTCCAACCTCTTTCTGCCATAAAGGAAAAAACACAATCAAAGCATTCCTCACAGATGGCCATTTAGCCTCTGATAGTAATAATAACAACAACAACAACAACAATGGGTTCCTAGAATAGGAGGAGACCTCCAAGGGCCATCCAGTCCAACCTCCTTCTGCCATAAGGGAAAAACACAATCAAAGCATTCCTCACAGATGGCCATTCAGCCTCTGATAGTAATAACAACAACAACAACAACAATGGGTTCCTAGAATAGGAGGAGACCTCTAAGGGCCATCCAGTCCAACCTCCTTCTGCCATAAGGGAAAAACACAATCAAAGCATTCCTCACAGATGGCCATTCAGCCTCTGATAGTAATAACAACAACAACAACAACAACAATGGGTTCCTAGAATAGGAGGAGACCTCCAAGGGCCTCCAGTCCAACCGCCTTCTGCATCTGGGCGGCGTCGGGAGCCTGCGGGGCGGGACTGAGCCTTTCTCCCGCCCTGCCTGCAATCTATCAGGACGCCATACGCGATCTACCAGTAGATCGCGATCTACCTAATGAGCACCCCTGCTTTAAAGGGATGCCGAATAACTTTTGTCGAGTAACCCAGTCTTTCTCAACCAGTGTGCCGTGGCACACTAGTGTGCCGTGACGGACCTCCTGCTGTGCCGCGAGAAAAGCTCTCTGCCCCCCCCCTTCCTTCCCCCCTTCCTGCCGAACTCCTGCTGCTTGGGGGAGGGGGAGGAAGGGCCGGGCAGTGGCGAAGAAAAAGAAGGGACCGGGGCGCCGCCTCCTTCGGCCGTTTCCCCAGCCAGCCTCCAATCCGCCATGACTCCCACCACGACTCTCGGCCCTCGCTCGCTGAAGCCGCGTGGAGGAGGAGCCCCGCCCACTGAAGCCCGTTCACTGCTCATGCTCCTCCTCTGTAGGAGAGCTGAAGCTGGGGGGAGGGGGCGGGGCATGGTGCGGCCTGTAGGTGAGCTGAAGCTGGGGGGAGGGGCGGGGCATGGCGCGGCCTGGTTCTGCCCCCTCCCCCGGCTTCGGCACTCCCAGCAGCTGCTCCAGCCTTGAGGGGACAGTGCCAAGCCAGCATTGTGATGGCTCTGGCACCGCTGGCTTGGCACTGCCCCCTCAAGGCTGGAGCAGCTGCTGGGAGAGGTGAAGCCGGGGGTAGGGGGCGGGGCATGGTGCAGCCTGGCTCCTCCCCCTCCCCGGCTTCAGCACTCCCAGCAGCTGCTCCCAGCAGGCCACCAACCCCCAACCGTTCTTTACTGTGTTAGGGTGTGGTTTTGTGTCATTTTGGTTGGTGGTGTGCCCCCGGATTTTTTTAATGTAAAAAGTGTGCCGCGGCTCAAAAAAGGTTGGGAAACACTGAAGTAACGAATGAAGGAATGCTAAGTCTTTGTGGCTGTTCTGGATAGCTAGTCCCATTTGCATCCCATTGGGGGAGAGTGAGCAAATCATTAGCATTCTTACATTTCAGAAAGGAACTGGATGCCATATTCAGACAACCCCTGAACAACAGGATGCCGGTCGTGACAATAGGTTCTGTACAGGGCCGTAGCCAGGATTTTGATTTGGGGGGTGGGGCTGATTTTGGTTTTGGGGGGGGGCGGAGAATGGGTGGACTAGGGGCTGCCCTAGCAAACCGTTTGTATGGTTATCCCAATCACCCCATTAATGTGGGATATAATGAGCATGGTGATCAGATCATGATATGAATAAACATAACAGTTTAAATAATGTACCAGTAAGGCCTTTTCGCAGACCACCCTGAGAATTTCGGGGGCTGAAGCCCCTTAGCCCCCGGCTGAAGCCCCTTAGCCCCCCTGGCTACATGCCTGGTTCTGTAGGTTTGTTCTTAAGTTGAATGTGTATGTAAGTTGGAACAGGTACATTTTTAAAGCATGACTCCGATGAAAAAAATAATTTTTAGCATTGGACAGCATAGGGAAGGGTTGACACCCCTGTGGTATTTTTTTTAGCTGTCTGTGCCTTTGTTCAGAACAGTGTTTCCCAAACTTTTTTGGCCTACCGCCCCCTTTCCAGAAAAAAATTACTCACCCTCCCCCCCCCGGAAATTTTTTTAAAAAAATTAAACAGAAAGATATATGTATTAATATTTCTACCTTTTTTATAATATAATAAAGAAAGTTGTAAATTAGAAACATTGAAATTTGAAATTATGAAACTATTTATTGAACTTAGAATAGAAAGGTAATACAAAAAAAGTTCAAACATTCGAAACCATCTTAATGAGAAGGATGGACCTGGCCTGCTGCTACCAATCTAGTCAGCCTCGGCTCTATTTTCGTCAGCAGTCCTCGCAAATCATAGAGATTGACTTTTTTGCAATCGGTTTCCTTTTTGTTAATAAATTGGTGGTACCGCACTGAATCCATGTTCCACTAAATATGTTGAAGGCCATTATTATTATTATTGTTATAAGACTCAACCAGTTGGAAGGGAACCCCAAAGGTATTATTATTGTTGTTATAGCCACCGCCCCCACTGCCCCCTTACAGGGGTTCAGCGCCCCCCAAATTCTCCTGAGCCTTCCAGCGCCCCCCTAGATTGCCCCACCGCCCACCAGGGGGTTGTACTGCCCACTTTGGGATCCACTGGTTCAGAAGATTACACCTCATTTTCCGTCCCTGTGATAATGGGATTTTGAAAAATGTGGCTTGGAAACCAGGATTAGTGATAAAGCTTCAGTTGAGATACTTTCCCCCCATGATAACTCTTTCAAGAGTGAATTTCCCTTCTTAGGGGTGGATTTATCTCACTTCCTCTTGTCTCACCCCTGTTCTTAACTATGAGTTGTTTGTAACTCGGGGACTGCCTGTACTCAGTCTGATATACTCTGGGCAGAGTGCTTCCCATATAGTAGAAGGTGTTTGAAATTGAAATAATGGAGAAAGAAAGAGGGGTAATGTCACAAACCTTGACAAGTTGTGTTTTTTTATCAATTGCATAAACTTCCATGGATATAAAGCCACTTCTTTGGATAGCAGGGGTGGGCAATTATTTTTTCCAAGGGGCCACACGAGAGCCAAAAAATATTATGGAGGGCTGCACCTAAAGGCGGAACTACATTCTAATCTACGTTATTTATTTATTATTGACTATATATTACACATCATTAATATTAACATATTAATATATCAAGAAATATTCCTATATTATTAGTATTAATATCATAATTATTATATTATGGTATATATATAGACATTATAATATATTGAAATTATAATATAACATTATATTATATTATTTATTATATTATTATAATAAAACTAAATAATAATAACGACTTAAATTAAATTAAATTCAAGAAGATAAGGTGCGAACCAAGATGGAATGGCCCAATGGATCCAGCCCAGAGGATGGCAAAGCGGACCCAGCCGCCACAGCAGCAGAGCAGAGCAGAGCAGCAGGTGATCGGAGGCTGCAGGCCTCTGCCCGCTCTCGCCCCCATCTGATCGCCCTGCTATGGAGTGCCTGCCATCCCTGGAGGCGATCCGGGCCTGCAGGGGGAGCAGTCGGCGATCTGAGGCAGCTGATCGCCTTGGTGACCCAGAAGACGATCAAGTCTTCCAGGTCACCAGGGAGATCAGAGCCCGCGATGGGATGGCGGCAGCGGCACCCCTTCCTCTTGGCCCTGCCCTTGATGCCCTTCTCCCCGGGCCGGACAGAATCAGCTGCCGGGCCGCATCCAGGCCGCGGGCCGGGGTTGGCCACCCCTGATTTATAGCCACAAAATCCCACGTAAAAATTTTTAAAATCTGCCTCATTTTATTTTATCTCCTTTTCTCCCTCTTTTGCTTCATGCTGCAAGAGACTAACGTGGCTACTTCTTTGAAAATGTTTGAGTCCTTTCAGTTAGAATATATCAGGGCTGTCCAACTGGCGGTCCTGGGGCCGGATCCGGCCCCCCAGCCTGTTGGGCACGGCCCCAGCTATGCCCCCAGCCGCCATTTTTAATTTTTAAAAAAATTCTAAAAAAAATTTTAAAAAATGGCGGCCGGGGGGGAGGGGGAAGCGGGGCAGGGAGGAGGAAGAGAGCTAGCTCCTCCTCCCTGCACCGCCCCTCCGTCCCTCTCTCCGCGCCGAAAGGAGGAGTAGGCGGCGCCAAGGAAGGCAGCGCGTCACGCCAGGCCTGTGACGCGCTGCCCTGGCGCCGCCTGCCCTTTTTTCAGCGGCTCCCCCGCCCTAGGAAGGGCGGGGGGGCCGCCGAAAAGGAGGAGTAGGCGGCACCAAGGGCAGCGCGTCACGCCAGGCCGGTGACGCGCTGCCCGTGGCGCCGCCTTCTGCTCTCCCTCCTCCTCCCTGGGCTGTGGGCGGGGCCTGGGCTGGGGGCGGGGCCTGGGGCGGGGCCGAGCGGCCCCCGAGGTCATCAGTGACCTCTATTCCGGCCCTGGACCCGGTAGAAGTTGGACAGCCCTGGAATATATCATTCTACAATTTGCTAAGAAATCTGAATACAAGTTAAAATGAACTGTCGGAACATGACTAGGGCAACGTCAGATACACATGTTTCGGGAAAGTATTGCTTGTAAATGAATGGCATGCTATCCTCATCATATTCATCTTGTTTAAAGTACATTGACTCCCAACCATTGTTTTTTTTTCATTGATCAAGCATGGTTGCTTTTGCAGTGCTTTGTTTTTGTTGTTGTTCCTCAAAATTTATCAGAAGATTTTCTCTCTCTCTCCTGACATAAAGCTGTATAAAGATAAAAGGCACAAATGTAACCATTTCATGAACTAAATCCAATGCTGCACTCATTCTGGTAAGAGTGCTTTCTTCTTCTTTGCCCCGAAGCCCTCCGTGGTCCTGAAAACGTGTTCTGTGGGGCTTCTTTCCTTCCCAGAAAGATTATATTAATCTTTTCTGGTTGATAATAAGAGTAGGAAAGACTGGTTGTGAAGCATTGTGTCTAACGACAATTCTTTTTTTGATCATAATCCTGTCCTCTATGGCAGTGTTTCTCAACCAGTGTGCCGGGGCACACTAGTGTGCCGTGAGCGATCATCAGGTGTGCCGTGGGAAATTGGAACCTCGGGGGGGGGGGGGAGAGACTCTAGTATGTTGAAGTATAAAAACCCTAAGAAACCTACCTCAATAAAGGCGCAAAATTACAAACACCCCCCTCCCCACCCGTTGTCTACTTGGTCTCCCCCTCTCCATGCATTGGGAAGGCCCGCCTCTCTTTCCCCAAGTAGAGACCTCCTCTTGCCTCCTGGGGGTTCTGTTTGGGAAGTTTGGCCCAGTTCTATCATTGGTGGGGTTCAGAATGCTCTTTGATGGTAGGGGAACTATAAATCCCAGCAACTACAACTCCTAAATGTCAAGGTCTATTTCCCCTGAACTCCATCTGCGTTCATATTTGGGCATATTGAGCATTCATGCCAAGTTTGATCCTGATCCAACATTGTTTGAGTCCACAGTGCTCTCTGGATATAGGTGAACTACAACTCCAAAACTCAAGGTCAATAACCACCAAGCTCTTATAGCATTTTCTCTTGGTTATGGGAGTTCTGTGTGGGAAGTTTGTGTCTTTCTGCCATTCCTGCCAGGATATCTATGTTGAGTTCATCGAAACAGGCCCAGGTTTCACACTGAGTGTATAAATACATTTAAAAACATATTAACTAGATGTATTACTGTGTTAGAGTGTCGTTTTGTGTCATTTTGGTTGGTGGTGTGCCCCAGGGTTTTGTAAATGTAAAAAGTGTGCCGCGGCTCAAAAAAGGTTGGGAAACACTGATGTAAGCAACCCAGAAGTGAATTTGCCATTTCGAAGCCACCACCGCCATTTTCAGAAAGGAATAATTTGGATGCAGATGTGCTTCCCTCCGCATCCAAACTGGATGTTTGTTTATTTATTTATTAACTATTCATATTTATATATTGCTCCATTCCCTTAGGCTCGGGGCGGTTTACATAGATAAAAGCAAGGCAATAACAATAAAACAATTTTCACTTAGTTCATTGAGTCTGCAGGATTTTAACACTAACAATTTTAATACGATCTCATTTAAGAACATAGACTTAATTTTGAGCTGGAATTGCCATGTTCTTATGGCATGGCACAGATGACCAATAGGATTAAAAATGTAAAAATGTTGTATTTACGTTTTTGTAACAATTAATTGTTTTTATTACATGTAATGTAATGTATTATATATGTATCTTTTATTTCAGTGCACCAATGCCATACTTGATTGGAGTTCACTTCAGCCTCATGGAGGTCAGTCTAATATACCATTTCATTTGTTCATAGGGCAGATCTACACAGACACATAACCAGGGTCGGTCCGTCCATGTAAGCAACCTACGCAGCCGCGTGGGGTGCCATCATGGATGGGTGCTGCCGAAGCGGAACTCCCTGCTGCAGGCAGCAGCAGGGATCGGCGCTGGCCGCGCCGCCGAAAGCGAACTCCTGCTGCTGCCTGCAGCAGCTTCTGAGCATGCGCGGACATTCTCACGCATGCCCAGAAGTGCTGGAGCTGAACTTCAGCTCCGGCAGTTCTGGGCATGCGCAAAAATGTCCGCGCATGCTCAGAAGCTGCTGCAGGCAGTAGCAGGGATCGGCACTGGCTGCGCCGCCGAAGCGGAACTCCTGCTGCTGCCTGCAGCAGCTTCTGAGCATCTTGCGGACATTCTCGCGCATGCCCAGAACTGCCGGAGCAGTTCATAGGGCAGAGCAGCTCTGGCAGTTCTGGGCATGTGCGAGAATGTCCGCGCATGCTCAGAAGCTGCTGCAGGCAGCAGCAGGGATCGGTGCTGGCCGCGCCGCCAAAGCGGAACAGCAGGGATCGGCGCCGGCCGTCCCGCCCTGCACCGCCCCACCTCGCATGTGCGGCGGCATCCAGAAGCCACGGGGGCAAAATAATCTTCGCTACCATGATGGGAGAGGTAAGACCGCCCCTGCACATAACTCAGGACCGATCTGACATGTGTAGTGCCAGATTGTTCCCGAGTACAGTCCCAGCAGAGACTCTCCCAGCTACTTTGGAGGTGGGAGGGAGTCCCACTGCTCTCTCCCTTTCCTGTGCACCTTGTCAGCCTGGCTGACATCTGGGCATGTGATGGTGAACAGGTAGGTTGTGGCTAGAGACGTCCATTGAAAGGAGGGTGGGGGCAAGGGGACCCCTCTCTCAGCCCGAAGGCGACTTGAGGTGGTGTACAAATGGCAAGAATTGCCCAAGACAAACATATCAACAATTATCAACACAATTCCATCATATACAAATTAGCACTAAACGTTAAAAACACAATATCAGCATCTCATTGTTAAATCGGTTTCCAATTGCATTGCCGTCGTTCCGTAGGTCTCAATTTAATAATCATACTACATCTGCAAATGCCCGGTCAAATAGCCAGGTTTTTACCTTCTTGCGAAATGTCAGGAGGGAGCGGGCTGATCTGATGTCATAAGGAAGGGCGTTCCAAAGCCGAGGAGCCACCACTGAAAAGGCCCTGTCTCTCGTCCCCACCAATCGCACCTGCAAAGCAGGCAGGACCGAGAGCAGGGCCTCTCCGGATGATCTTAAGCATCTTGAAGGTTCATAGGGAGAGATGCGTTCGGAGAGATGCGTTATACTCTACCTCACTTGGAGTTAAACAGGCCCATAAACCCCATTGTTTATGAAAAACTCAATATTGCATTGGTGTTGCTCAATGCTACATAATTGTGGAGTTTGTAGTTTTGTGAGAGCTCTGTTTCCACAACAAATTAAAAATCCCAAGAATCCGTAGAATTGAGCCATGGCAGTTAAAATGGTTCCAAAATGCTATAAGTCTCTTGGTTCGACATCTTATTCGACACCAGGAATGTGGTGCAGCTGGCTGGGAGTAAGCGGCATAAGATCTCTACTGACCAAAAGCTCTTGAGTTCGAGGCCTGCCCAGGTCGGGGTGTGCTCTTGACCTATTGTGTAGCTCGTTGTCGACCTTTGCAACCCGAGAGACAGCATCTGTCAAGTAGGAAAGTTAGGTACCACTTTGTGTGGGGAGGCTAAATTTAGCTGATTTACGAGGCCATAAAAATCTCCAGGAAGTACACACAAAAAGAATGAAGGAATGCGACAGCTCCTCCTGGTGGCCAGAAGCTGGAATGTTAAATTGCTTCTATGTCTGTCTCTATATGTTGAACTAGCTGTACCCGGCACGCGTTGCTGTGCCCTATTTAGGAGATGCGAGAAAGTCTGAGTATGTAAGGGTTGGAATTGTTGTTAGTTATGGTGTTGTTGGGGCCATGGCTGTGTCGTTGTGGGTTGTTCTGGTGGGTGGGATGTTGAAGTCCTGGGGAGTTGTTGGTGTGTGGTGTTGCTGGCGTTCTGCATAGCTTGTGGATATACAATGTTTTTTGTCTTTCCGTCTGCTGTGTTGATGTAGAGGTTGATGCTTGTGTCGGTGGGGTACTTTGGAAGTGAGTGGAAGTACTTGAAATCCCATTATCCATGGTGTGTCCTCCTCTGAACTGCAGTCGGGTGGAGTGTGGGTCATGGGGGGCATTGTGTGCCAAGTTTGGTCTTTATTGGTCTTGGTTCTGGGCCACAGTGGTCTGTGGGGAATGATGGATTTTGAAGTAGTACAAATCCCATTATCCACGGAGGTACTTCAAGTCCCATAATCCATGGTCCACCCTCCTCCAAACTGTAGTAGAATGTAGCGTGGGTCATAGGGGCTCTATGTGCCAAGGTAGGTTACTGTAAATTCAGGCCATGCACAATGTCCCATGAGTTGAGGCCTAGTCAGGAACAGCAAGTTAATGAAGCCTTACTGTCATTTCAGGCCATACACAATGTCCAGTGAGCTGAGGCGTAGTCAGGAGAATCAAGTTAATGAAGCCTTACTGTCAATTCAGAGTGTAAACAGCATTCCATTAAGTGAGGCCTAGTCAGGGAAATTAAGTTAATGAAGCCTTACTGTCAATTTTGGGCGTGGTCTGTGATTTGTAGGGGTGTAAATTTTCTGTGGGAAGTGAATTGGGTGTTTGTGTTTGTGCCTCAGCCCTTTGCCTTATCCTCCTCTGACAGTTTATTATGGGTCGGAATGTTCATGTTGGCTGGCCAGTGCAGGAGTTATGCAACCGCCCTTATAGGCAGCCAATCATATTGTCAGAATGTAGAGGCAGGGAGAGTCATTGGCAGCCCCGGAGGAGGCTGGGAAATGTAGGGTTTTTTTACTCGTTGTTTTGGGGCCTTTTAGGTTGGGGGGAGTTTCTTTGCTACAAACGTACCTTGTCTGAGGCCTATTTCTGTTGGCAAGTTTGGTGTTTCTGCATTGTAAGGTTTCTCTGTTTGGGACGGTCTTTCCATGACGACTCTTCCTTTATATATATAGATGTTAAATGGCACTGAAAGTTTGCCTGTATATGTGCACTGTGATTCGCCCTGAGTCCCCTGCGGGGTGAGAAGGGCGGAATATAGATGATGTAAATAAATAATAATAAATAAATAAATAAATAAAATATTCCCTGCAGTAATCATGCAAGTTTTTTTAAGTTCATATGCAGGAGAAGAGGACTATGGGCAGTTGCTTCCTAGCTTTTATCCAGTGACGTTCCGTCTCTGATTAGGCAACTTTCATTTATAAATTTAGTAAATTACTATTGATGGACTGAAATTCATCTTCCTTTAAAGCCACTAGTACATTCTCCAGCAATGATTTCTCTCCATCATCTAAGCAATATGTATACATCTCAGAGATTAAGATCATCCAGGGAGGCCCTGTTCTTGGTCCCACCTCCTTCACAGGTGCAGTTGGTGGGAACGACCGTCGGGGCCTTCTCAGTGGTGGCCCCTTGGCTGTGGAACTCTCTCCCCAGCGATGTTAGATCAGCCCCCTCCCTCCTGACCTTCGGAAAGAGAGTGAAAACGTGACTCTGAGATCAAGCCTTTAGAGGAGAATGATGTGCAATGACGACCAGAATGACCTGGATTATGATTGTGGGTTGTGTGGTTTTATAGTGATAGTAATGTTTTATAATATATATAATATAATATGTACTTTTTGATTTTAATTTTACTGTGCATTTTGTTTTAACTGTATATTGTTGCTAAGACGTTGCCTCTTTGTAAACCACCTTGGGTCCCTTCAGGGGTAGAGAAAGGCGGGATATAAATATAGTAAATAAATACATTATTTATTATTTATTATTTATTTAAAACTCTTATACCCTGATCTTCTCACCTCCATTGAGGGACTCAGACCGGCTTACAGCAAAAATTCAATGCTACAACAAAATTTAAAACATCTAACAACAAAATATAATTAAAATACATCGGCATAAAATACGTAAAAGTCAAACCGCCGACTAAGCACAGGTTCTATAACCCAACTCAGCCTTCTTCTGGGAACGCTTCGTTCCAAAGCCAGGTCTTTACTAGCCTCCTGAATGACACGAGGGAGGGGGCAGATCTAACCTTGCTTGGGAGACAGTTCCAAGGCCGAGGGGCCACCACGGAAAAGGCCCTGTCTCTCGTCCCCACCAAACGTGTTTGCGATGATGGCGGGACTGAGAGCAGGACCTCCCTGGCGGATCTTAAAGTCCTGGATGGTTCATAGGGGAGAATCCGTTCGGACAGGTAAACTGGGCCAGAACCATATAGGGTTTTGTAGGTTAAGACCAGCACTTTGAATTGTGCTCGGAAACTAATTGGCAGCCAATAGAGTTGGCTCAACAAGGGAGTTGTGCGCTCCTGTACCCCGCTCCTGTTAGTAACCTGGCTGCCGAGCGTTGGACTAACTGAAGCAGGGGTGCCCACACTTTTTCAGCATGCGAGCTACTTATAATAAAACCAAGTCAGAAAGATCTACCTACCTCCTCAAGGCTGGAGAGGGGAGGGGCGGGGCGGGGCTTGGCCAGAGGGGGCGGAGCCAGGTCACGCCAAGCCCCGCCCCTCCCCTCTGGCTTTGGAGCTCCCAGCAGCTTCTCCAGGCTTGAGGATGTGTCAGGCCCCAGCCTGGTTCCATAGCTAAGCCAGACAAAAGCCATGTTAATTCCAAGACCTCAGCTAGGCCTGAAAGCAAGCCTCTGCAGAAGTCTCTGTGTCAGCCAACGGTCAAGGGCAGACACAGCCTTTCTACTTCCCAGGCTGATAAGAAGCACTGGGAAGGCAAAGCCTTGTTGCCTCCCCTGTCTCCAGGTGCAGCTACTAATGAGCTGACATACCTTCCTTCTTCAAGAGGCATGAGAAAGTCAAGCCGGCAAACTGTCCATGGGAACGGGCTGCGTCGTAGTCAGCGCCGTCAAGATCAAAGCCTTGGGGGGCCTATATAAGTCGGGTCCCAGAGATGCGCCGCATCTCGCGTCAACGTTAAGCTTCCTTGCCAAGCTCCATGGAACTCAAGCCTGGGCCGTTGGGCCTTCAAGTCATTGTACTCAAGTATTTGCCAAGCCATTGTTGCCAAGGACTTATCCAGGATTTTAGCCCATTGGGGCATCAAGATTATTTCTGCATTTATTGAGCCTTTTACTCTTTGGACTATTGCAGGGCTGTCCAAGTTCTACCGGCCCAGGGGCCTGAATTCCGGTCACTGATGACCTAGGGGGCCGAAGGGTCTGCCCCCGCCCCTGGCTCCCTCCCTGCCCCGGCTCCGCCCCTGCCCCTCCCCCGGCTCCAATTTACTTACAATTCATAAGAGGCATCCATACAATCCAATATAATCTTTTACTAAGGGGAAATGCAGGGAGGAAATACATAAGGGGCATCCATACACAATTACATAATAATAACATAAAGGTTAGCCTACCTTCCCAAACCCACAGGATCCAGGAGTAGCCGAACCACGAGCAGAGGCGACAACCAACCGAGGCAGCAGCCGAGAAGGTCCAAATCGCGTCTGCGTGGGCCGCAGGGATTAAGTAGCCAAGATTTCGGCAACAGTATCGCGAGACTACGGAAGCCACACGGGATTTCGCTCTCAACGCAGGCGTGATCTCGCGTTGAGAGCGAAATCCCGTGTGGCTTCCGTAGTCTCGCGATACTTGCTCCCCGGAAGTGGGTAATTTTTAAAAATATTATTATTTAATTTATTTTTGTATTTTTATTTTTTATTAAAAAGCTTAGGGGGCCGCAGGGAAGGGGCTGGGGGGCCGTATACGGCCCCCGGGCCGGCAGTTGGGCGGCCCTGGACTATTGCATTGCAATACACTGATGCTGGGGCATCATTGGACTATATTTTTATCTCTTTTACTCTTTTCCTTTATTCTAAATAAAGCATTTAATCACGGCTGGTCTAAAGCGGTTTACTGAGGGATCCTTCAGGTCTAGGGTGCAACAGGATGGCAATACCAAGCCAGTGGTGTCATAGCTAGCACAAGGCTGGCTGGGCATTGCCATTCTCAAGCCTGGAGAAGCTGCTGGTGGAGCGGAAGCCACAGGGGGTGGAGCCAGGCCGTGCCAAGCCCCACCCCCTCCCCTCTGGCTTTGGAGCTCCCAGCAGCTTCTCTAGGCTTGATGATGGTGCCAAGCCAGTGGTGTCATAGCTAGCACAAGGCTGGCTTGGCATTGCCATCCTCAAGCCTGGAGCAGCTGCTGGTAGAGAAGAAGCCACAGGGGGCGGAGCCAGGCTGCGCCAAGCCCCACCCCCTCCCCTCTGGCTTTGGAGCTCCCAGCAGCTTCTCCAGGCTTGACAATGGCAGTGCCAAGCCAATGGTGGTATAGCTAGCACAAGGTTGGCTTGGCATTGCCATCCTCAAGCCTGGAGCAGCTGCTGGGAGTGCCGAAGCTGGGGGAGGGGCGGGGCTTGGTGCGGGCTTGCTCCGCCCCCCTCTGAGAAGCGATCCGGCTGGGATCGACCTCCTTCGGTCCCGGGATCGACTGGTCGATCGCGATCGACTTCCTGGGCAGCCCTGAACTGAAGCTTCCGTGCAGTCCTCAGAGGCAACCTCACATAAAGAAATAAATTCCATGGTCCTTAGGACAAGTTGCTGGTTGTGAAAAAGTTCACCATTTTGTGCGTGTCCGACTTCGTTGAATTGCCAGCCAAACTTAATACGTGAAGATTCTTGTTTGCTATTTTGTTTCCTTATGCAGAAGGCGAAAAGCAAATCACTCGAGGACGTGGTGATGCTCAATGTTGACACGAACACTTTGGAAACACCGTTTAATGACCTGAGCAACCTACCAAGTGAAGTGGTAAGCCCCAGGGACTTCGTTCGTGGGTTTTTGTCCTTCTAGCGCAGTGTTTCCCAACCAGTGTGCCAGGGCACACTAGTGTGCCGTGAGCGATCATCAGGTGTGCCGTGGGAAATGGGAACCTCCAGGAAAGGGAGGGGGAGAGTCTCCCCCTCCCCACCTGTTGTCTACTTGGTCTCTCCCTCTCCATGCATTGGGAAGGCCCGCCTCCCTTTCCCCAAGTAGAGCCCTCCTCTTGCCTCCTGGGGGTTCTGTGTGGGAAGTTTGGCCCAGTTCTATCATTGGTGGGGTTCAGAATGCTCTTTGATTGTAGGGGAACTATAAATCCCAGCAACTACAACTCCCAAATGTCAAGGTCTATTTCCCCTGAACTCCATCTGCGTTCATATTTGGGTATATTGCATCTGCCTGTGTCGGTGTGATCTAGGGGGGACTGCCCGGGGTCTGAGGTGCAACAAAAGCACCCAGAGGGCCGAAGTTTTCCCATGCCTGTTTTAGGGACCTTAAAGTGGTGAGCCTCCTTCCAACATTGTGATTCTGGATAGAAAACAAACAACAACATAACATAACATTGTTTGAGACCACAGTGCTCTCTGTGTGTAGGTGAACTACAACTTCCAAACTCAAGGTCAATTCCCAAGCAAACCCTTTCAGTATTTTCTGTGGGTAATGAGAGTCCAATATGCCAAGTTTGGTTCAAATCAATTGTTGCAAGAGTTCAGGATGCTCTTTGATTGTGCGTTAACTATAAATCCCAGAAACTGTAACTCCCAAATGTCAAGGTCTATTTTCCCCAAACTCCATCTGTGTTCACATTTGGGTATATTGAGTATTCATGCCAAGTTTGGTCCTGATCCAACATTGTTTGAGTCCACAGTGCTCTCTGGATATAGGTGAACTACACCTCCAAAACTCAAGGTCAATGCCCACCAAGCTCTTATAGCATTTTCTCTTGGTTATGGGAGTTCTGTGTGGGAAGTTTGTGTCTTCCTGCCATTCCTGCCAGGATATCTATGTTGAGTTCATCGAAACAGGCCCAGGTTTCACACTGAGTGTATAAATACATTTTAAAAACATATTAACTATATGTATTACTGCGTTAGAGTGTCATTTTGTGTCATTTTGGTTGGTGGTGTGCCCAGGGGCGGTCTCACCTCTCCTGGGGGGGTAGGCGAGCCTTATTTCTGCGCCCCCCGTCCATGGCTGCTGGACGCGGCAGCCTGCGTGGCGACGTCATGCACACCTGCGCATGCGTGGTGGCGTCACGCGCAGCTGCAGCTGTGTCACGCACGCCTGCGCATGCGCAGTGACGTGGATCGCCTGCGCCGCTGCATCACCGGCTGCGCCGCCCGGCAGGGAGCACTGGCTCCCGGGCAGGAGGCGCGGCGGAGGGTGGCCAGCGTGGCGGTGCCCTCGCAGGCGGCGACGCCCCCCCAGGACCCGTCGCCCTACGCGGCCGCTTACATGGCGGAATGCCAAAGGCCGGCACTGGGTGTGCCCCAGGATTTTTTTAATGTTAAAAGTGTGCCGCGGCTCAAAAAAGGTTGGGAAGCACTGTTCTAGCGGCTCGAATTAATGCCATTTTGCCTGCTTTTACTAACTGATACACAGAGAGAATACTCCCCCTCCCTTGCCACCAGCTGTAGAATTCCTACTTAAGAGTGTTTCGTTGGGGTTTTTTTACCTATTTTTGACAGTTGAGGACGTTTTGAGCAGAGCACGAGAGTTCCTATTGTTTAAAAAGGATCATAATTATGAATCTGGCTGCATTCATTAGGCATCGCTGCTTTAAACGCAAGAGTCTCTTCATCTCATCTTAATCATTATATTACAAAGTAGGCATTGCTGTCTGCCTCGTGGCATATCTTGCAAAAGAGAGCGAGAGGGCGAGAGGGAGAAAGGGGGGAGTTTTTGAAGGCAAAAAGAAGAAGGGGGCCAATTATCGGCTTCTGCTTCTCTGCCACCTGCCAGCACATCTCCTTTTAATTAATGATCTGATGACACTGGTCAATATAATAAGAAATGCTTGTACAGTTGGGGTCAGAAAACGCACGCTTTGATCCCCTCCCACTTTCTGAAACATTTATTTGTTTTCTCTTAAATTATTTCGTTTTTATTTTAATCTCTCCTTTCCTGCTGAGGACTTTCTTTGCGTTGAAAATCCCGCTCTTGTTTGTCACTCGCTCCGGCAGAGCAAAGATTACTTACTTATAATTCTATTTGTAAATTAAACTGCAAACCCGTTTGTCATAAAAGACGTTCGGATCCTTTTGAAAATGACGAAAACCGTCTTTTGTCTGTAAAGGAAGATGAAGTAAGTGCCGGTTTCTCCTGGACTTTGATCTTATTCCCTTGCTGTTTATCGCGGAACATATTCCACATTTCATGTTTAAATAGACACCCCCCAAAAAATAGCATTTCACTTTCCCTTGCAACGTTTCCGTGCTCTCTAAATGCTCATATTTTGTGCATGTTTGTGGCAGAATTCAGTACAAGCTGTTGTACGAGGGCGGGTCAATAACTCCGTGACTTTTTGAATGAAACACGGGTTTTTGGATAAAAAATCATGTTATTTTTTTAGTCACTCGGAGCTAAATCCGGAGAATAGGGCAGATGAGGGAGCAATTTTGTATCCCAATTCATGGATTGTTGCCATGGCAACTGCATGTGTGCACCCTCGATTGTGAGCAAACGTGGCACCCATCTTGCGGAAAGCTTTCTCATACCCAAGTGATCATTTAGAATTGAAACCACTGAGCCATGTGAGATGCCTGTGGCTTCCACAATCTCTTTTATTTATTTATTTATTTATTTATTATTCGGGCTTCTATGCCGCCGACTCCCTGAGGCTCGCGGCGGCTTACAGGAGCCGAAGGGCACAGTAAAATACAGGCAATAAGCAGTTAAAAACAATTAAAAACAACAGCAGTACAGTAATTAATAACACAGTTAACACAATGAACAGCACATCATCCTCAGAAGAACGAATAGATGGCGGGGCATGGGCAGGACTTACTCACCAAAGGCCTGCTTAAACAGGTATGTTTACAGGCCCGGGGGAGCAAGTCCTTCATAGCCGAAGTTCCGGCCGGGAGGGCGTTCCACAGCGTAGGTGCTATGACAGAGAACGCCCTCCGGCGGGTAGCAGTCAGCCTTGCGAGTTTAGCTGAAGGTATCTCCAGGAGATTGGAGTCCTCAGACCGAAGTGATCTCGGAGGGCAATATGGGGTGAGACGGTCCCTCAAATACGCTGGGCCCCAGGCCGTGTAAGGCCTTAAAGGTGAGGACCAACACTTTGAAGGTGATCCGTGCTCAATTGGCAGCCAGTGCAGATCCTGCAAAACAGGTGTTATGTGGGCGCCAGCTGGCGTGCCAGACAGGAGCCGGGGCAGTGTTCTGCACTAGCCTGAGCTTCCGGTCATCGACAGAGGAAGGCCAACGTAGAGCGCGTTGCAGTAATCCAGCCTTGAGATGACTGTGGCTTGGATCACCGTGGGCCAGATCGTTCGGGAGAGATAGGGGCCAGCCTCCTTGCCTGTCGCAGGTGAAAAAGCGATCTTGCTGACCGCAGAGACCTGGGCCT